>JAWNOR010000374.1:0-257095 GCA_035045885.1 Drosophila borealis | reverse complement strand
ATTAAGATCGGACAACTATATCATTTAGCTGCCATAGGAACGATCAGTCGAAAATTAAGTTGTATGGAAAACTTTTTTGTTTTTTAAGACATCTTAACCATACTCGGCATTAATTTTTTTTCCTGTGATTCTTAGATATGAACATTATGAAAAGGTTGGGTCTGCAAGGGTATTAAATCTTCGGCTAGCCGAAGATAGCCCTTCCTTCTCGTTTCATAATGTAATTAGCTTTTTATTTTTTCTAAGTATATAATAATACTAGCAGGTACAACCCGGCCGGTAAATATTCTCAAAAAGCTTTGAAAATTACTTTGAAACTGATCGGACGGTTAACAAACAACTTTCATACAAACGTTTTCCGGCAATTTACTACTGTTACGGGTGGAATCTCCCAAATCGCTGAAACCCGTATTCATTATATTCTAATGTTGAGCTTTGAAAATAAGTTTCAAGCAAATCGGGAGAAAATAAAATTTCACTTTAAAAATTTTTAATCCAATTTCTACCGAACAAAAAAGTGAGATACATGTCTCAAATGAATTTTCATATAGATCTTTGGTAATGACCTCCATTTCCACCAAGGAGGAACGGATTTTTCGAAAAGTGTGAAACACCCCTGAAATAAATTTGAACAAAGATCTTTGAAAATAAGTTTAAGGCCGATCGGATCGTAAACAAAAAACTTGCATACAACCGTTTTCCGCCAATTTGCCACTGTGCGGGTGGAGCTTTCCAAATCGCTGAAATATGTATCTATTATGTAGAGCTTTGAAAATAAGTTTGAAGCAAATCGGACACAACTTAAAACTTCGCCCGAAAAATCTTTAAATCGCATTCCCCGAAGAAGTTTGAAACACGTATCAAATGATTTTTCTTATAGATCTTTGGAAATGAATTTGAGCGCGAAACGTCAACCACCAAATCATTGAACTTCATTTCCACTTAGGAGGAATGGATTTGCCTCAAAGTGTGAAATATCCTCCAAATGAATTTGAATAAAGATCTTTGAAAATAAGTTTGAGGCCGATCGGATAGTAAACAAAAATGTTACATACAAACTTTTTTCGCGATTTTTCCACACTTGCGGGTGGAATTTCCCGAAACCCCGTCTTAACGTGCACCTACATAACATAAGGTAGCTACAGTGAAAATTTCAGCTACTAGCTCCTACGGCTTGGGCTGTGCGTTGATCACCAATCGGTCGAGACAAACAGAATTATAAATAGAGACAATTTTTGCTTAATTCCTATTTCCGTTTAATCAAAATATATATAGTGAAAAGCCCCTTGTTTTCTATTTCGCCATTTAATTAGATACATATATGCCTGAAAATCGAAATAGAACATTTTCATTCTCAGTAATGACGAGTTTTCTATAGAGATAATTGAATTTAAATCCTTGCCTTTTTTTTATATATAATATAAATAATTAGCTTCTTCTCCTAATCTATTTTCATTTAATTTTTTCTTTTATCCTTTATTATTTTTAATCAAAATATATTTAGGAAAAGCCCTCTTTTTTTGTTTTCGCCGTTTACATTGTTCCAAATATGCCTGAAAATCGAAATACGAAATTTTCTTACCCAATTATGACTAGTTTTTTAGAGATAATTGAATTTTAATCTTCAGTTTTTTCATACAATAATTAGCTTCTTATTCACTTAGTATATAATAACAAAATTTTTTCTATTTTCCAATTTTCTTTTTAATCAAAATATATATAGTAAAAGACTTTTTATTTCGTTTGCGCCCTTTATGTAGATCCAAATATGCCTGAAAATCGAAATAGTCCATTTTCTTGCCCAATTACGACTAGGATACTTTTAAGGATACTTGAATTTAAATCAGTTCTATTTTTTCATTAAATAGTTAGCTTCCTTCTTCCTGAAAAGCCCCTTTTTCAAGTTCACCCTTTGTATTGATACAGATATGCCTGAAAATCACAATAGGAAATTTTTTTACCAAATTATGACTGGTTTTTTGAGATAATTGAATTTTAATCTTTCTCCATTTTCAAAAAATAAATAACTTCCTTCTTCTCTTATTATATATCAATTTTATTTTTATTATTCTTTTTAATCAAATATATATATTGAAATGACCCATTTTTCTTTTTCGCCGCTCATATTGATACAAAAATGCCTAAAAATCGAAATAGGAAATTTTCCTACCCAAATTTGACTAGTTTTTTAGAGATAATTGAATTTTAATCTCCCTCTTTTCTCACAAAAAAGTTAGTTTCCTTCTTCACTTAACATACTTCCTATTTTTCTTTTTCGCATTTTATATTGATACAAACATTCCGGAAAATCGAAAAAGGGCCTTTTCTTATCAAAATAACACTAGTTTTTCAGAAATAATTGAATTTATTCCTTCTCTATTTTCATAAGATAGTTAGCTTCGTTTTTCTCTAAGTATATATCAATATATTTTTTTTCCTTTTAGTCATAATATATGTATATAGTGAAAAGCCCCTTTTTTATTTTTCACCCTTTATATTGATACAAATGTGCCTGAAAATCGAAATATGTAATTTTATTTCTCAATTATGACTATTTTATTTAAAGATGAATTGAAGTTTTATCCTTCTCTTTTCATAAAATTTTGCCTATTTTGTTCATACAAAAATGGCTGATTATCGATATAGGAAATTTTCTTACGAAATTATGACGAGGTATTTAGAGATAACTGAATTTTAATCCATCTCCATTTTCATAAAATAAATAGCTTCCTTCTTCTCTTATCTTCTTCTCTATATATATAACTGATTGTCCTGACTGACTGACTGACTGACTGATTGGTGATCAACGCACAGCCCAAACCGTAAGAGCTAGGAAGCTGAAATTTTCACTGTAGCTACATTATGTTATGTAGGTGCACGTTAAGACGGGGTTTCGGGAAATTCCACCCGCAAGTGTGGAAAAATCGCGAAAAACGTTTGTATGTAACTTTTTTGTTTACCATCCGATCGACCTCAAATTTATTTTCAAAGGTCTTTGTTCAAATTCATTTGAGGGGTATTTCGCACTTTTTGGAAAATGCATGCCTCCTTGGTGGAAATGGGGTCAAAAAATTTGGTGGGTGACGTTTCGCCCTCCAAATTCATTTCCAAGTATCTATATGAAAATTCAGTTGAGACGTGTTTTTCACTTTTCGCAGAATTCAAACTTCTTCGAGGGGAATGCGATTCAAAGATTTTTTAGGCGAAGTTTTAAGTTGTGTCCGATTTGCTTCAAACTTATTTTCAAAGCTCTGCATATGAACTTAATAACTACGTATTTCAGCGATTTGGGAAATTCCTCCCGCAACAGTGGTAAATTGGCGGAAAACGGTTGTATGAAAAGTTTTTTGTTTACCGACCCGATTGGCCTTAAACTTATTTTCAAAAGATCTTTGTTCAAATTTATTTGAGGGTGTTTCACACTTTTCGAAAAATCCGTTCCTCCTTGGTGGAAATGAAGGTCAAAGATTTGGTGGGTGACGTTTCGCGCTTAAATTCGTTTCCAGAGATCTATAAAAAATATCATTTGAGACGTGTTTCACACTTTTCGCAGAATTCAAACTTTCTCGGGTGGAATGCGACTCAATAATTTTTTCTGGGAAGTTTTAAGTTGTGTCCGATTTGCTTCAAACTTATTTTTCAAAGCTCTCCATAAGAACTTAATGTATACGTATTTCAGCGAATTGGGAAATTCCACTCGCAACAGTGGTAAATTGGCGGAAAACGTTTGTATGAAAGTTGTTTGTTTACCGTCCGATCAGTTTCAAAATCATTTCAAATTTGTTTGAGAACATTGATTTTATAACATACGTGCCACGGGCAAGGCCAGGTTATACCCCCTAGTTATATATAAGTTTTCGTTTTTTTTTTCCTTTATTCTTTTTAATCAAAATATATATAGTGAAATTACCTTTTTTTATATTGATACAATTTGACTAGTTTTTTTTTAGAGATAATTGAATTTAAATCATTCTATTTTTTCACAAAATAGTAAGCTTCCTTCTTCTTTTAACATATACCAATGCCATATTTTCCTTTTTTCCTTTTAATCAAAATACATGTGAAAACCTCTTTTTTCTTATTCGCATTTTATTTTGATACAAATATGCCTGAAAATCTAAATAGGAAATTGTCTTTCCCAATTATGACTAGTTTTAATTGAATTTTAATCCTTCTATTTTTTCATCAATAATTGACTTATTTTTCTCTTGGTATATAATAATTAAATTTGTTTTATTTTCTTTTTAATCAAAATATATATAGTAAAAATCCTCTTTTTCGCCCTCAATATTGATCCAAATATGCCTGAAATCGAAACAGCCATTTTCTTATCATATTATGACTAGTTTTTTAGAGATAATTGAATTTTAATCCTTCTTTTTTTCATAAAATGATTAGCTTTCTTTTTCCTTTAATATATATCAACTTATTTTTTTGTCCTTATCGTCAAAATATATATAGTGAGAAGCCCTGTTTTTATTTTCCACCCTTTATATTGATACAAATATGCCTGAAAATCGAAATATAAAATTTTATTTCTCAATTATGACTAGTTTTTTTTTAAAGATAATTGAATTTTAATCCTTTTCTTTTTTCTCAAAAAAAGTTAGTTTCTTTCTTCTCTTAACATATTCCAATGTCATATTTTTCCTTTTTTCCTTTTAATCAAAATACATGTAGTGAAATTCTACTTTTTCTTTTTCGCATTTTATATTGATCCAAATATGCCTGAAATCGAAACAGGAAACTTTGTTACCAAATAATAAGATAATTGAATTTTAATCCTTCTTTTTTTTCTTACAATAATTAGCTTCTTTTTTCACTTAGTATATATTAATTAAATTTTTTCTTTTTTTACAATTTTCTTAATTAATGTATTTATAGTACAAAGCCCCTTTTTGTGCGCCCTTTCCAAATATGGCGGAATATCAGAAAAGGGACATTTTTTTACCAAATTATGAGCAGTCTTTGAGAGAGAATTCAATTTTATTCCTTCTATTTTTTCATAAAATAATTAGCTTCCTTCTTTTCTTAAAAGCTATCAATTTAATATTTATTTTTTCCTTTATTCTTTTTAATCAACATATATTAAGTGAAAATCCCCATTTTTCTTTTACGCCCTTTATATTTATCCAAATATGCCTGAAAATCGAAAAAGGAAATTTTCCTAACCAATTATGACCAGTTTTTTTGAGATAATTAAACTTTAAATGCTTCTCTTTTTTCACAAAATATCTTCTTTTAATATATGTCAATTTAATTTTTTCTTATTTCATTTTTCCTTTTAATCAAAATATATACATATAGTGAAAACCCCTGAAATAGATATAGGACAATTTCTTACCAAATTTTAACTATTTTTTGAGAGAAATTTGAATTTTAATTCTGCCCTTTTTTCATAAAATAGTTAGCTTCCTTCTTTTCTTATATAACAATTATTTAGTGAAACAATCCAATTTTTTTTCCGTATATATTGATTCAAATATGCCTGAAAATTGAAATTGGACAATTTCTTATCGAGTTATAACTAGTTTCTTAGAGATCATTGATTGTAATCCTTCTTTTTCTACCCTTACAGAGGGATTGTGTAACATATAGAAGGAGAAATCTCTGACCCCATAAAGTATATATAGTTTTGATCAGTACCAAACGAGTCGAGTCGATATAGCCATGTCCGTCTGTCCGTCTGTCTGTTTCTAAGCTAACTAGTCTCTCATTTATAAAGCTATCTTTATAAAACTTTGCAGAAGTCTCTCCTTCTGTTGAACGCAGTAAACATGTCAGAGCCAGCCTATTCGGACCACTATATCATATAGCTGCCATAGGAACTATCGGTCGAAAAGTAGGTTCTTGTATGAAAAACTTTTTGTTTATTTAGATATCTTGACCAAACTTGGCATTTATTAGTTTTACTATGCTTCCATATATGTGCAAAATCCTATCAGCATCGGACCACTATATCATATAGCTGGCATAGGAACAATCGGTCGAAAATTAAGTTGTATGGAAAATGTTTTCGTTTCTCAAGATATCTTTACCAAGCTCGGCATTTATTAGTTTTACTATACTCCTCATATATATGCAAAACCCTATCAATATCGGAGCACTTTATCATATAGCTGCCATAGGAACGAACGATCGAGAACTTAGTTGTTGTACGGACAAATTTTTGTTTTTCAAGATATCTTGACCAAACTAGGCATTTCTTGGTTGTACAATGCTCCCTCCATTTTTGCAAAATCTTATCTACATTGGACTACTATATCATATAGCTGTCCTTCTGTCTCGTTTCATAATATAATAAGCTTCTTTCTTCTCTTAATTTAATTTTTTCTTTTGTAGTGAATGTAGTGAAAAGCCCATTTTTGCTGCCTTTATATTCATCCAAATATGCCTGAAAATCGAAATAGGAAATTATTTTACCCAAATATGACTAGTTTTTTTTTTAGAGATAATTCAATTTGAAATTGTTTCCCTTTTTCTTTTTAATCAAAGTATGTATATTGAAGAGCCCCTTTTTTTCTTATTCGAGGAAATTATATTACCCAAATATGACAAGTTTTTTGAAGAGATAATTGATTTGATTTTTTATCTTTTTTCAGAAAATAGTTAGCTTCATTCTTCTCCTATAATGATTAGTTTTTTTTAAATATAATTAAATTTTAATCCTTCTCTATTTGTATAAAATTATTAGCTTTCTTCTTCTCATGTTATATATCAATTTTTTTTTCTTTTTCCTTTACTCCTTATAATCAAAATATATTTAGTGAAAAGCCCATTGACACAAATTTATTTATTTATTTCTATGTGGTCGGCAAAACGAGTGTCTTCCAATTATTCAACACATTATAAATACAGTTAGAAAATTAAATGCGAAAAGCCTAGACAGAAAACACAAATTTCAAATAGCATCACCGACCGATGGAGGTGTTTTATTTGCCAGTCCGGCCAGCTGTGCCTTTTCACATCTAATTTTGTCAGTGACGCTATTAGAGCCTACATCAAAGAAGAAGGTGTAAGTAGGAAAAAGTGTTCTTACGTAAAAATAAAAAAAAAAAAATTAAAAATAATGTTAATTTGTAATATTATTTAAGAATATACCATAAATAGGAGAAAAGAAAGGAGGAAGATTCTTAATAAAGTATAGAACTGTATGCTAGATATACAGAGTGTTAAGTAGATAGAAAGAGATAATATTGGGAAAGTGTTGGGAAATCACCGACCCGGTGGGGGAAAATTTACAGCCAGTCCGGCTAGCCATGCCCCTGCTCATAGCTGGGAATGGTCAGTGACTTCCCGAAGGTATCCTGAAAGCAACGATTTTATTAGGGGTAGAGAAATTTCGGTAGAGAAAACGTGATGCAAAATATTGTAATTTTTACATAGCACGCGAAAAGGATTGTCCACAGCGTAGTCTGTTGTGCACGTCGATAGGAATAAGGGGCGGTAATTTCTGGTTAGTCTAGCCGGAACAGAGAATTGAAGACGCCCTAACAGAAAAGGAGAATCTATATCGCCAACAACCAACTTATGTAGAAAGGCAACACCGAGAATTGTCCTACGGTTAGTTAACGACGGAAGATTAAGAAGAAACAGCCTGCTGGAATAGGATGGCAACCGAAGATTAGGGTCCCAATTTTAACCTCGTAAGGCAAAAAGCAGAAATTGCTTCTGAACAGATTCAATACGATCCTGGCTATTGTTATACTGCGGAGACCAGATGCAAAGAGCAGTATTCAAGGATAGGGCGAACAAGAGAGATGTACAGAAGTTTCGTTATAAAAGGATCGTTAAACTCTTTAGACCATCGTTTAATGAATCCCAGTACACCTTTTGCCTCTTTAACAATGGTATCTATGTGAAGATTGAAACAGAGTTTAGAATTAAACGAGAAAGAAGGGCTATCTTCGGCACGCCGAAGATTTAATACCCTTGCAGGCCGAACCTTTTCGGTTATCACGAATTCTAAGCACTTTATGCTTGCTTCTGTGATCGAAAAAGATGTGATCGAAAGCGAACTTTAAAAACAAAAAAGTTTTTCATACAACAACTTAATTTTCGACCGATCGTTCCTATGGCAGCTATATGATATAGTTGTCCGATCTTTATAGGATTTTGCATGTAAATGGGGAGCGTAGTAAAACTGATAAATACCGAGTTTGGTCAAGATATATTGAAAAACATAAAAATTTTCTATACAAATACTTAATTTTCGACCGATCGTTCCTATGGCAGCTATATGATATAGTTTCCCGATCTTAATAGAATTTTGCATATATATGGGGAGCGTAGTAAAACTAATAAATACCGAGTTTGGTCAAGATATCTTGAAACACAAAAAAATTTTCCATACAAAAACTTAATTTTCGACCGATCTTTCCTATGGCAGCTATATGATATAGTTGTCCGATCTTAATAGGATTTTGCATATATATGGGGAGCGGAGTAAAACTAATAAGTACCGAGTTTGGTCAAGATATCTTGAAAAACATAAAAATTTTCCATACAAAAACTAAATTTTTGACCGATTGTTCCTATGGCAGCTATATGATATAGTTGCCCGATCCGAAAAAAATTTTACATATATATGGGGAGCTTAGTAAAACTAATAAGTACCGAGTTTGGTTAAGATATCTTGAACAACATAAAAATTTTCCATACAAAAACTTAATTTTCGACCGATCGTTCCTATGGCAGCTATATGATATAGTTGTCCGATCTTAATAGGATTTTGCATATATATGGGGAACGTAGTAAAACTAATAAATACCAAGTTTAGTAAAGATAACTTTATAAACAAAAATGTTTTTCATACAAGAACCTACTTTTCGACCGATCGTTCCTATGGCAGCTATATGATATAGTGGTCCGATCCAGCTGGTTTTGACATATGAGCTGCGTGCAACAGAAAGAGGGACTTCTGCAAAGTTTCATGAAGATAGCTTTAAAACTGAGATACTAGTTCGCTATAGAAACAGACAGACGGACAGACGGACAGACGGACATGGCTATATCAACTCGGCTGTTGATACTGATCAAGAATATATATACTTTATGGGGTCGGAGATGTCTCCTTCTATGCGTTACACATTTCACGACAAAATTATAATACCCTCTGCAAGGGTATAAAAAGAACGCCTAGATCCTTAACTGTTAGTATACGTTGCAATGGAGTATTGTCGATTGTATAACTGACAAGATAAGGTGTAGTACGATTAAATGTCATAAACATACACTATGAACAATTCAGATGCAATTGATTGGCCGAGCAAAGTTGTTGCATAGCGTTCAAATCGTCGTGAAGACGAGAATAATGTAGGGGATTGGTGTATGATAGAATAAGTTTCACGTCGTCCGCATACATGAGTACTCGGGCATGGGATATAACAGAGGGAAGATCATTTATAAAAAGAGTAAAGAGTAAAAGGTCCAAGATAACTACCTTGAGGAACACCAGAAGTAACGTGAACCTGTTTAGAGGTAGTCAGTCTCAGCATTACTCTTTGGGTCCTACCTTTTAAATAAGAACTAATCCAAAGAAAAAGACACGGAGGAAATCCTATTCGGTCAAGTTTAAAAAGTAATATGTCATGGTGCACGGAGTCAAACGCCTTACTGAAGTCAGTGTAAATGACATCAGTTTGCATTTTCGAAAGGAAAGCATCATTTACCAAGGAAGTAAACTCAAGCAGATTGGTCGTAGTAGACCGATTCTTTACGAATCCATGTTGAACAGGGAAACAACTGATTTGCAGAAATGCTGCAAATTCGAAGTGATTATTTTTTTCAAATAATTTAGGAATAGCGGACAGGTTTGCAATGCCCCTGTAATTTGGTATATCAGACTTTCCACCTTTCTTGTGGAGATTCTTTCCAAACAGATGGAAAGACAGAAGATTCAAGGGATAGATTAAAAAGCTTTAGCAATGGATAAACAAGGGAAGAACTACAACAACTAGGGATATTGTCAGGCGCAGGAAAAGGAAAAGGAGAGAGGAATGGGAAATAATAGGGGGAGAAGATTTACGCTTCGAGTTTACAAAATTGTAAAACTGTCTTGGATTTAGGGCAAATTGCCTTTTGCAACGAGTTAGATAATTCTCTTAGCATTGATAATTTAGAAGAAAGAAGTTAGACTTGGCTATGGAATATTTATCCAAGTCAGTACACGAACCAGACTTTTTAAACTTTTTAAAATATTTAGATTTTACATTTTTTAGATTTGATAATCTGGGGGTAAGCCAAGGGGGCTTTGAAGAGGTAGTCGAAGGAATTGACTTGGGAATACACATATCTAAGAGGGAGTTTAGAGTGTTATAAAAAAAGTTAATAGCAGTATTCATGTCAACCGAGTCATATAAGAAAGACCAATCGGTTGCATAAATAAGCTGATTCAGCAATGAATAATTTCCTTTGCGAAAGCAACGGCGGGGCTTATTGGTTGATGAGCACCAAATGAGAGGATTACAACTGAACATTGCAACCTCTAAAGTAGGATGATATACATCCTCAGGAAGAGATAAAGGAGAGGACCTAGACACATTAGAAATAAGGTAGTCGTTAACAAATACAAGATCAAGTGTTCAAATGATTAGAAATTGAATTGATTTGAAACAACGAAATGTGAAGCATGCAATCTATAAAGTCATGCTGTGCTGAGGACACTAGATAATTTTCGGCAGTGAAGTGACCAAGAGATGTTCGGCAATTAAAATCACTCAACACAATAAATAGGTCATTATCACGCACGTGTGAAGAAACTTCTTTAATACAAGAAATATGTTTCATATAAACTTGAATATCAGAGTATGGAGCATTAAATATAAATATTCCGTGTAGGAAAAGACACCATGACTGAGATAATCTCAGCGTCAGTAGGCGTACTAAAACAGAAAAGTTCTGGCTGGAGAGTGGCTTAAACGGCAATTAATACCCCACCACCTCGAGTCGGCCGATCATCTCTATTCAAAATAAAATTATTCGAAAAAACCTCAAAGTCAGATGTTTCTAAAAATGCGATTATATCCGAATCGAAGGAAGTGCAAGCCATGAAAAGATTTGTAAGTTTTGAAATGAGACCTCTGACATTCTGATAATGAATAGAGACTTGGTCAGAAGAAATAGTTAGTTTTTTGGGGCAGAAATGGTACCCTGTATTGAAGGGACTGGAAGGGTGACAGGCTGGTTAAGCTTTTTTGGCTTGAACTCGTGGACAATCATATGTGGAGGCCAAAATTTGGGATCACAAATGATTGGGAACATACCATGTGAAACATTATTATTTCACGAAGAGTTGAGAAATTCAATTTGGAAATTGTCACGCTAGCAGAAGATTTGCTAGCAATATAGGCTGCCAATGACTCAGAGGTATTATCAGACGAAAGTCGAGACACAAAAACTTGCTTACGAGGGGCAACAACGTAGGAGCTGAAGGGGCTGGAGGGAGAACAGGATTTGGTGGGGCCAAAGAGGAACCATAAATGTTTTTAACAATCTGGGCAAGATTGCGCGCAGGTCTACCTTTGCGGCCAGGAGCTGAGGAGGCTGAGGCAGTTTGGCCAACTGGGACAGGTTCAGGTACGAGGTCTAATGGGACTATTACAGGGGATACAACTGGGGTAATATTTGGGCAGTCGCTCGGAGAAGGCGATAATGACAACATTGGAGATGAATCCAAGTTGCTCGGCTTGGGGACAACAGAGGCAAATGTGTCAGGACAGACGGAGAGGGCAACTGCGAAAATTGAGGGCTCCAACCGGCGATTGGTTGGAGACTCGAATTTATATTTGCTAAGCAACTCACAACTCGAATCAAAACTACTCGAGAGCTGCTTAGCCACGTTATTTAGTTTTAAGAATTGATTTCTCACAGACTTATACATTCTGGAGAAATCAATTTGCTTGTCGATGCGTTCTGGGCACGACCAACGCAAGCCGCCGCAGCCCTTCTTGGCTATTGCAGTGATCTTGTCGCAATCACGCCCAGTGAGACCTGCACATTTAGCATGCATTATATTCTCACACAGCCAGCAATTAACAAATTGCGGCAATGCAGAATCATCAGCCTGCTTGAACGTGCAAGGTTTCTTACAGCACGACATAATTACTACCAGCGTTAAAATAATAAGCAAAAGTTGCGAGAGCGCAGAGCAAAACGAAACACGGTGTACAAGAATAGAGCAAGTAAACGTTCAAAAAATAACAATTCGTACACAAACAAATTGTTTGGAGCGAAAGCCAACAGCAAAACTTTGCGAGAGCGCGATGCACAAGAAGAAATTTGCAGCAGCGAACACACGCACAAACAAGTGTTTGCACAGGGGGAGCACCAAAGCAAAAGAATCAAAACAGGCAATAACAACAATACGGAACTGACGCCGTGTTTAATAAATGCAATAATTAACAGACTTACGCTGAACAACAGATAACACTTTGCACAAGTTATAAAAGCTTTTAAATAAAGCACAAAAAATGCAAAATTAGGTAATAAAAAGCAGGAGTTAAGCGGAAAAATATATAAAAATCTTGGAGCAAAAGTAAAACACGTCAATCACTCTCAACTGAGAACTCTCTCCTGCAAATATGCCTGAAAACCGAAATAGGATATTTTCTAATTATGACTAGGTTTTGGAGATAATTGAATGTTCATCCTTGTACTTTATGATAATATAATAAGCTTCCATCTTCTCTTAATATATACCAAATTATACCAAATTAACCCATTGAAAATTAGTAAAAAGGGTATAATGTATTTGTGAAAATGTATGTAACAGGCAGAAGGAAGCATCTCCGACCCCATAAAGTATATATATTTTTGATCAGCATCAACAACCGAGTCGATTTAGCCATGTCCGTACGTCTGTCCGTTTGTCCGTCCGTCCGTCCGTCCGTCCGTCTGTCCGTATGCATGAACGCAAGGATCTCAGAACTTATAAGAGATAGAGACTTGAAATTTTAACTGTAGTTCCTCCTAGTCCCTGCGCAGATCTAGTTTGTTTCCGATATTCGACAACTTGCACCGTTTCCAAGTAATCGATAAAAATCGATATCGAAATCCTGTTCCCCCTCCCCGCTACCACCTCAAAGATACAAATCAAGTTAATAAGCTAGAGTCACAAAACTTGACATGTAGCTTCTAGAATAGTATATATATATCAAGTATCTTTCGTTTTATAGCTACCACCACTGCACCACAATAATGCCTTAAATCATGTTAGTAAACCAACCTGTATTGCTTACCTAATCAAGCCACAATTTATATGCAATTAAAATTTGAGAATACACGAATATTTTATAGTACAATAAGATCTACTGCTGAAAATTTCATCAAGATCGGTTAAGAAACACGAAAGAAAATGTGTTTTAGCCTGCAAACACGTGCAGCAACAAGCGCAAGCTCCAAGAATTTCTGTATACATGTACACACACTCATTCATGCGCGTCTTCTTTTAATTCTATCAACATCATTGCAATTGCGATTGTATTGTTTTCTGTGCTGCAATTTTAATTCGTTTTTTTCTCTGTGGCTTTTGAGTTAGAGGCGGCAGAAAGTAGTGCGGTCAGTCACGAGCTCGAACATTGCCGAGGAAACTATTTTTTTTTTACAGGCGGCAGCAAGTAATGCGGTTCGAGATCAAACCCTGCCAAGGGAATTTAACTAAACCAAACGAGCGCGTAGCACGTGAAGCATTTGGTGTATATGAAAATAAGAGGGTTCATGGTATCCCCTAGTCGGGAGCTCCCGATTACATGTTTTCATTTATAATAAGCTTTCTTCTCTTAATTTCATTTTGTCTTTTGTCCGTTTTTTCTTGTAATCAAAATAAATTGGGAGAAAACCCCCCTTTTTTTTCTTTTCCCTTTATATTGATCCAAATATGCCTGAAAATCGGAATAGGAAATTATCTTACCCAAATAGTTCTAGTTTTTTCAGAGATAATTGAATTTTAATCCTAAAGTTTTTTTTTAAATATAATTGAATTTAAATTTGAATTTTTTCCTTTTAGTTTATATATATAGTCAAAAGCCCCTTTTGTATTTTTCACCCTTTATATTGATAACAGAAAATCGATATAGGAAATTTTATTTCTCAATTATGACTAGTTTTTTTTTAAAGATAAATGAATTTTAATCCTTTTCCAATTTCATAAAATTTTCACTTTTTGTTGATACAAATATGCCTGAAAACCGAAATATGTAAATTTATTACCCAATTACGACAAGTTTTTTAGAGATAATTTAATTTTACTCCTTCTCTTTTTTCATAAAATAGGTAGCTTCCTTCTTCCTTTCATATATAGATCAATTGAATTTTTTTTTCCTTTTAGTCAAAATATATACAGTGAAAAGCCCCCGTTTTTTCGACATTTACAATAATATAAATATGAGTGAATATCGAAAGAGGACATTTTCTTACCAAATTATGACTACGTTATATGAGATAATTGAATTTTAATCCTTATCTTTTTTCATTATATAATTAGGAAGAAGGATCTTCCTTTAATATTGTTGGGTATATGATTTTTTATCGTGGAACTAATAAGGAAACTGTAGCGGATTCAATGGTGTTTTCTTTTTATTACGTGCGTCTAAATTGTTCGATAGATAGTAAGCGACCGACAGTGGTATGTAGAAATGGAATTGGATATTCTTCATAAATATAATTGAATGAAACAATCAGCACGTCAAAGCAGTTTTGTGGGTATGTTCTGAATGAATTTATTCGGCTTTAAAAATTGTGCGCTTAGCCTATGGATATACATATATACTTATGCTGTTATTGGTTAACAGCTACAAAGAGAGAGAGAGTGAGTAGCTCGCATATGCCTGTATTAGTGAGCATATATATTGCTCACGGAATGCGCTCAGACGGAGCGTTGGATATTCAGCGTAAGCATAAACGGTCAGCTAGTGAGCCTAGTGAACCGCGCTGCGTAATATGAGACAGAGCCAATACATAAAGTGGCTCTGGGCTTGTTTACTTTATTATTGTTATTGTATGCAACAAAGTGCTGCATACTTTATATTTAAGTACAGGGTATTCTGTAAGGGCATATACGCACTACACCTCCCCTTCTAGAGAAACAACGTAACATTATGAATGTGCAGTTATTTAATGAACTTAATTATTGTGGTTTTATTTTTATAAAAAATTAAATTTTTAGATATAACAAGAAATTTAAAAATGTTGGAAAATAAAAATACAAAGTATTAAAGGTATAACAATATTGTTTAAAGATAAATTTTATTGTAAAAATTCGTTTATTTGTGAGAAAAAAAAAAATTTTCTCATTTGTTTTTTTTTTTGTTTGTTTTTTCGGAATTTGAAATTTTGGATTATTAAGCATTAAAAATTCATAATCTATCCTTATGAACTTTGTGTTTTTTATCTTTACTATCTTTAATAGAAATGTTGTCATTATCTTCTATTTTCTCTACTATATATGATCCTAACTATACTGGGTCTAATTTGTGCCCTGTTTCGTTTCATATATGTACTTTATCTCCTACTTTTAATTCAAAGTTTTTTGATTTTTATCATATGCTAATTTCCTAGCTAAGGTTTATAGCTTTTTCTAACATAATTCTAGCTCTTTTGTATGATATTTCTAATCTAAACTTGTTTTCCTTAGAATAGTCATCTAATTTATAAATAGGATCTATGTTATTAGTTTTGTTTAAATCTATGAACTGTTTTGGTAGTCTGCCAAATACTAGTTCGTATGGACAATACTCATGCGTTGCTGATGGTGTCGTGTTGAAGCAATAAGTGAAATATTGAATCCAGACATCCCAATCAGTTTTGTCTGCAGAGATGTATGAACGAATGTATTTATTAAATGTTCGATGACTTCGTTCTATTGTCCCTGATGTTTGATGATGATATGCAGTAGAGGTGAGATTCTTGATCTTCATATACTTGCATAAATCAGTTAAAATCTGGATTTTATACTCTGTTCCCATGTCCGAGATGAACGTCTTCATTGGTCCAAACTTGAGTATGAAATTTTCGAATATAGCTTTAGCGACATTATTTGCTCCTTTGTTTTTTATTGGAATGGCTACTAAATATTTTGTAAGGTCACATATTGATGTGACTATGTATTCATTGCCATTTTCCGATTTAGGTAGCGAACCAACTGTATCCACTATCACTATATCGAAAACATTCACAAGTGTTTCTGTGAGAGTCAAAGGAGTTTTTTTGTGCGTCTTTGTTTTAGACATTTGGCATTTTTGACATCTACGTACGTACTCTTTTATATGACTTGTCATATTTTTCCAGTAGTAGTGTCTTTTTATTTTTACTAGCGTTCTTGTTATGCCGCTATGACCTCCTTGAATTGGGTCGTCATGGTATGTAGACAGTGTTTGTTGTATCTCTTTTTCATCTTTTATTTGGGCCACCGGCTGGAGTAACGCTACTCTAAAATATTTTAATACTTTATTGCCCATATTTTTAAAAGAATCTATTGAAACTGATTCTTTTTCGACCCTTTGGAAGAACTGACCTAGGTCGAGAACTCCATTAGTATATAAATCGCTAACTTCAATTCTTGCGATAATTTTATTTCCATGTTTAAATAAACATTTAGATGCTGTTATGCGCAAGGTCACTACTTTTCGTACTTCATCATTTGTAATGACTTCATGTACGTTGGGCTTAGATACATTTTTATGACTTTGCCTTGGCAGAAGTTCATAATTTTCTACTGTACAGTTTTTATTTTGTCTACTTTGTCGCCTGGTAGTGACTGTCAGGACTTTATGTTGCATATCTTTGAGTTCTTTTATATTAATACGCGAAAGTGCGTCTGCTACGAAATTATCTTTTCCCTTTAGGTATTCTACTGGGAAGTCGTATTCTTCAAGCTCTAGCCGCATGCGAGTTAATTTCGAACTGGGATTATTCATAAAAAAAGATAATTGCCCAATGAATTGCCGCTAACTCTTGTTCTGTTGTGCACTTATTGCTTTCCTCTTTTGTAAATGAACTAGATGCATAAGATATTGGGAGCTGAATTCCGTCACGGTTCTGAGTTAGAACCACTCCACAAGCTTGTTTAATAGCATCTTTTATAATGCAAAATTCTTTGCAAAAATCAGGATATTGTAATAATGTGGGGTGTATAAGCTTTTCTTTAAGGTATTGGAATGCGTTTTGGCATTCACTTGACCATTCAAAAAGAACTTTCTTGTTACATAATCTAGTTATGTGCCGTGAATAATCGGCGAAGTTTTTTATAAATCGACGATAATAATTGCAGAATGCTACAAATCGTCTCGCGCTGTTCGCACCATGAGGGACAGGACAATTTTTGATGACGTCAAATTTCTTGTCATCTGGCAATACTCCTTTGTCAGTGAATTGTGACCTAAGAATGTCACTTCATGCATGAAAAATGAACATTTTTCTGGAAGCAACTTTAGGTTATATTTCCTGCATACATTAAAAACATCAGTTAAGTTTTTAATCATGTGTTTTTCGGAACATCCTATCACCATTAAGTCATCCATATAAAGGAATGCCTGAGAGGGTTCTAAGCCCGAGAATGCCATAGTCATCATTATCTGAAATGAATTTGGTGCTATTTTAAGACCAAATGGTAATCGCGTGAAGCGATATGAGCCATTGCTCGTTGAAAAAGATGTTATATTTCTCGAATTTTCTTCAAGTTCAATTTGGTGGAAACCTGACATTAAGTCAAGGCATGAAAAGTATTTAGCTCTGCCCAGTTGGTCTAGAATATCATCAATCTTATCAGAAAGTAGTGTTTTGTTGATTTGGCGATAGTCAATTACTAATCGCCATTTCTTTTCTTCCGAATTTGGTAATGATTTTTTCGGAACTAACAAGAGTGGGCTGTTATGCTCGGATACAGACGGTTCTACGATTTTGTCATTTATTAATTTCCCTACTTGTTTTTGAATTTCTTCAACGGGGCTATGCGGGCTTCTGTAGTTTTTAATATAAATGGGTTCATCATCTTTAAGTCTTAATGTTTGTTTATAAAAATTATTTGTCGCTATTGGTTCGGTTTCCAGTCCGAACACATCACTATACTTGGTGCATAATTCTGTTAGTTGACTTTTGAATTGTTCTGGAAAATTTTTCTTTTATTTTGAAAGTGCTTGTTCGCTTCTATTTTCTGGATTAGTGCTATGAATGTCGTAATCTGTTAAATTTTAATATTGGATTTTGTTTACTTTGACCAATTGGTCGAAATTACTTGTGTTTAGAAGGCGAATGTATACATGTTTGGATGCTGCTATTGTATTTGAACAAATATATAATCATTTACTGTATTAATGTCTATTTATCGAATTGCTTGGGATCTGGCTGGCAAGAGAACTGTATTGTTGCCAGCACTATATGTTATCGGAACATAAATAGGATAATTTAAATTTTGAGGTCTAATTATAAACCAGTCTTCACTTGGTTTGAAATCTAATTGGCAATTGAATTTTTAAATAAAATCAATGCCTAATATTCCATCACACCGTATTGAAAAATCGGAATCTACTAAATGAAATTCGTGTGGAATAATATATTTTGTTTATTGAAGTTCTATTGAAGTTGTTCATTGAGATTTTATTACACCTTGCCCTATGCCTTGGACGTTTATAATTTTTTCTTCTTGAATTTTGAAATCTGAATTTATTTTTAAAAGTGAGATATCTGAACCCGTATCTATTAGGAATGTGAGTTTATTTTCAGTTGAATGATTGTAAAAAGTGACAAATATATTAAGACTGTAATTGATGGAATGAAGCTTTGCATTTACTGGTTGTTTCCGTAAGGGTTCTGATAGTTTTCCGGCGAATTTTGCGCCATTTTCACATTGTTACTATATAACCTTGGTTGGATTTACCTCGGCCTCTTCATCGATTTTGGCCTCGTCTTCCTCCACGGTTATTGTAATTATTGTTGTTGTTGTTGTTACCGCCTCGGTTGTAATTATTGTGGTTGTAATTTCTGCCACGATTATAACCTCGGCCTTCTCTATTATTGTTGTTTGCACCTCGTCGATAATACAGGACCGTGTTACTTTGACCTGTTATCTCCGTGAAACTATTGACAAATTTGGAAACGGCATCATTCATATATATGAATGTGCCTGCCTGCTGTTTTACCTTATCAATTGAACAATTTTGGGTCATTGCTTTTACAGCTGTTGTAGTGCTGCATTTGTTTGCAAGTGATTGGCTTAGAACTTCACTGATATAGGCGCCTTCAAGGGCCTTTGCCAGTTTTTCCACCTCTTGGGTGTATTGGTTAGCCGTTTTATTTTTCTGTTGCAGATTAAGAAGCTTAGCAGATACAACTTCTACCGATTATCCTATTACTGCATTTGATAGTTGCGTAATGATTGCAGCAATTGTCTGCTCATTACTTATTAAATTTCTCGCATGGCCTTTTAGCTTTGTTTTTATAAGGCTTATAGCTGTTAGCTCTTTTGTGCCTTTAAGGGTTTCTAATAGATTCAAAGAATCTAGAAAACTTTGTGGATTTTCGGTCTTTCCATCGAACTCTGGTAAGAGTGACGAGGCTAATTTTAAAAACTTTACAAATTTCTGAGCCATGTTTACTAATTTTATGTCTTCTATTTGGTCGTTTGTCAAGAGTTACTTATCAAACGTTACCGGCGTGTTTAATGCCGATGGTAAATAAAGCTGGAGATTGTACTTTTCGTTTAAGCTTACCAGATTATCCCTTTGACGTTGTAAAATGTCTGAAGTTTGGACTCTGTTTAAGCTTGTGAGTTTATGCTGCCACTCCTCAATTAAACTCCTGATTTCATTGTATTCATATACTAGAATCTCAGTGTGTTTAATTATGGTTGGTTGCAAAACTGGTGCGCTCTTATTTAGGCACTTATATGCTTTGTCGAAATTCGATCAACGCAGCTTTATTTTTTCAGCTATCTGGTGCCATACCATGTGGCACTTCTTTATTTTATTCTTATTTATGCAATCGGACCTTAACTATTGTTGCTGGTCCCAAAATTGGGTGTTCTTCAGTAATTATTTTGACTGAGACATATGGATACGTATTAAGTACTAGTCCCTTTTCTATCTTCTGGCAATGTCTTAACGGACTTGTGTTAGTGCCGAAAGTTTCTATATATTCTTGTTCGAAATCATATACTGTAATGAATTCGCTTTGTAATAGATTTTTCGCCTAATAATGGATTTTATATCTGTCATTGTTAAAGAAATTTTTGAATTTTAGATTTTTTCTAAATCGTTTGCCCTGCTCAAGTTACGTTTTTGAGTCCTAGAGAAATGACAGATACAACGACTATGATTAGCAATAGAATTGCAATGTCTTCCAAGTTTTCTCTATGATCGATTACTCTTACATTATCAATGACATTCGCGGCTGATTTTTCAACCTTGGACTCGTTCGAGCCCATTTTAGTCAAAATGTCTTATATCTTTGTATTGTAACTGAACGAATTATTACTTATAAAATTCCTCTTTTCAAATTAAAATTTTTGTATATTTTCAAAGTTTAGTAATGTTCTTGTACTTATGTACAATTAGATAGTTTTTGGGTTTTTAATCTTGGCAGAAGACCATGTTTTTTGTTAAGCTTTTTTCTTTTAATATAACTATTCATATATAATATAGGATCATACATAAAATTAAAAAAGGTATTATCTTAAAAATGACAAATGCGTAATGCTAAATTTGTTTTAGTTTACTTTTACGAGTCAAATTGTGGTTTGTATTGTCCATTTTGAGTTTTTATTACATATAATAATTAAATTTGACGCTTTTCTTGTTAACAACTCGTGTTTTTTTTTTGCTTGTTTGTTTCCTGCTTAAAACGCATCTTAATTGTTTCTTTTTTGTTTTGTCCTGACTGACTGACTGACTGATTGGTGATCAACTCACAGCCCAAACCGTAAGAGCTAGGAAGCTGAAATTTTCACTGTAGCTACCTTATGTGATGTAGGTGCACGTTAAGACGGGGTTTCGGAAAATTCCACCCGCAAGTGTGGAAAAATCGCGAAAAACGTTTGTATGTAACTTTTTTGTTTACCATCCGATCAGCCTCAAACTTATTTTCAAAGATCTTTGTTCAAATTCATTTGAGGGGTGTTTCACACTTTTAGGAAAATCCGTTCCTCCTTGGTGGAAATGGAGGTCAAAGATTTGGTGGGTGACGTTTCGGGCTCAAATTCACTTCCAGAGATCTATAAGAAAAATCATTTGATACGTGTTTCACACTTTTCGCAGAATTCAAACTTCTTCGGGGTGAATGCGATTTAAAGATTTTTTGGGCGAAGTTTTAAGTTGTGTCCGATTTGCTTCAAACTTATTTTCAAAGCTCTACGTAAGAACTTAATAAATACGTATTTCAGGGATTTGGAAAATTCCACTCGCAACAGTGGTAAATTGGCGGAAAACGGTTGTATGAAAGTTTTTTGTTTACCATCCGATCGGCCTCACACTTATTTTCAAAGATCTTTGTTCAAATTCATTTGGAGGGTGTTTCATATTTTTCGAAAAATCCGTTCCTCCTTGGTGGAAATGGAGGTCAAAAATTTGGTGACGTTTCGCGCTCAAATTCGTTTCCAAAGATCTATAAGAAAAATCATTTGAGACGTGTTTCACACTTTTTGCAGAATCCAAACTTTTTCGGGTGGAATGCGGCTCAAAGATTTTTTGTACGAAGTTTGAATTTGTGTCCGATTTGCTTCAAACTTATTTATAATATATAAGAATGAAATAAATACGTGTTTCAGCGATTTGGGAAATTCCACTCGCAACAGTGGCAAATTGGCGGAAAACGTTTGTATGAAAGTTGTTTGTTTACCGTCCGATCAGTTTCAAAATCATTTCAAATTTGTTTGAGAACATTGATTTTATATCATACGTGCCACGGGCAAGGCTGGGTTATACCCGCTAGTATATATATATATATATATATATATATATATATAGTATATATATATATATATATATATATATATATATATATACTTTTTTCTTGAAAGTTAAGTTTTGTTTTGTTTAAGAAAATTTTAAATGATAATGAATTTTTTTTTAAATTTTTGATAATATGACAAAAATCATACCTAGCGTGTCGCATAGATGTACGGGCTATGCTGCTAATCGAGCGGATGTGTTTCCGCTTAATTTTTAGAAAAAATTTTTATTATTATATTAATATATTAAAAGTATATAGCTGCATCTGGTGTCTTCTGTCTGTCGACGAGGTATAGATATCCTCCTTTTGCTTATCCGCCGCATCAGCTGTGCATCGCCGCTGGTGCTCCCTCGTTGGCGCAAGTGGCGGTGTGCCTCTCGCGCTTGTCGAATTGGCGCAGCTTGTTGCACTGGCGGTACCGGTGCTGTCTTCGCACAGGTATTTACTTGTTGGTTTTGGTTGATGTGCAGTGTTTGCACGTGTAGTTGCAGAAGGGGCTATTCAGCGGGCCTTCGCAATCGTGTGGACATATTTTCTTCACTTTTGGGAGGCTGACTGCGGCAATGGGTGTATCATTATTAGTTTTTGTTTGATTTATAATAACTTTTATATTCGCTGAGTGTGTAGCGGTGTAAGGCTTTTTCTGCTTAATTATATTTTGCAGGAAGTCGAGCTCAGTTTGCAATTTCTGAGCTGTCGACCATGCGGGTGTTGGCGTTTTAGAATATAGCAACCACGACGTCAGATGTTGTTGATAGCCTCGCAGTCAGTGTGTTGACGTCCTCCTCCAGTGGCTCACTCTATTTTTTTTGTTAAGTCCGTCTACTGCCTCCAGGCAGGGATTCGTGAACATGTCACGGTCGCCATGTAGAAATGGAATTGGGTATTCTCCATAAATATAATTGAATGAAAGAATCAGCACGTCAGTGCAGTTTGTGGGTATGTTCTGAATGAATTTATTCGGCTTTAAAAATTGTGCGCTTAGCCTATGGATATACATATATATGTCGCATAATAGACGTATTTTGGACACTGTACGCGTCTGTCACATTATGAACATAGTTTGGCCACTGTGCTTGCCAGACCAAGCTGTGCAATGAGTTTGGGATATGGTGAAATGATTTCTTAGAATTTGACTACAACGTAGAATATGACTGGCGCCTAGGTACCGTACGAGTGAGGCGACGGCGTTGTCGCGCTGAGTGAGTTTGTGAGTCAATATGGCAGACCAGCAACCAAAAATAAACGATTCTGCGACATCAGAAGTGGGATCTGCTTTGCCTACAAATATCACCGATGCATACTTGGCAGCTTTACAAGTGCAAAACAACAACCTTTTGGAGATCATTAAAAATATGCAGACACCAAGGGCTCCGGCAACTGATGAAAAGGGAAAACATGTAACTCTGCCAAAATTTAATCCTTAGGGAGCTGGAGCAGATGCCACAGCTTGTTGTACGACAGTGGATCTCATTTTTGCTGATAAAATGCCCGAAGGAAGCATCCTGATGATAACTTTGAGTAATGCGCTAGAGGGAAGCGCATCACAATGGCTGTCCCAAATATGCTTTGCTGGCATTACATGGCCACAATTCAAAAGAACTCTTCGTGCAACACTTTGTTGGCATAGAAACGTCTGCGGCTATACTGATAAAAATTTTGAACGGGCGACCAAAGTCTGGAGAAAGCTACACCGAATATGGCAGCCGAATTGTCACCTTAATAATGTCAAAATTTAAATCTAATGATCTGGAGGAAATCGCGGTTTCACTAGCTCTGGCCCACATGGCACAAATTGATGACAAATTGTCGCGCTGGGTTTTTACAAACAATATCAAAACCCGAAATGAAATGCAACAACAACTACAAGCGCACACTTTTAAGAAGCGGAACCTAGATGACGACTCATCTACAACAGGCTCGGAGCGTAAAAAGTCTAAGTATCTCTCTCAAGTGAAATGCAACTATTGTGGAAAGTCTGGGCATAAATATGCTGAATGTCGTGCTCGGCAGAGGACACCAATTCAAGGAAAAAGCCACTACGGAAGTTCAACGCAAGGATCAAAAGACCGGTCAACTGTCAAATGTTTCAAATGCGACGAGCTTGGACACTTCGCATCCGCTTGTCCAATAGGACGATCACGAGGAAACGACCGAGTAATTGAGAAACGTGTAGACATCTGTACTGTAGCTCCGCCATCAGGAACAATAAGCAGTTCAACCGGTGAGTCCGTTCCATTTTGCTTCGACTCTGGAGCTGAATGCTCCTTGGTTAAGGAAAGCGTCGCCGATAAGTTTACTGGTAAAAGAATTAATAACATTGTAAAGTTAAACGGTATAAGTAATGATTCAATATGTAGCACTCAACAACTATTATGTAACATAAATATTGATCAATGTTATTTTGAGATTTTGTTACATGTTATTATGGACAAGTATTTGAAACATGACGTACTAATTGGTCGTGAAATTTTTAGTCAGGGCTTTGGCGTAACTATGGACGCTGACAAATTTCAACTTTACAAAACCAAAAGAGTAGAAGCGTTAATAATTGCCAATTATGAAGATGTCATAGAATCGAATAGTGAACTTGATGATCCTGATAAGGCAGCCTTGATAAATATTTTAAAATATTATTCAGATTGGTTTATTGATGGAATACCAAAGACTAGGGTCACCACAGGGTATTTGGAAATTAGATTTATAGATCAGCAAAAGACAGTACAACGGCGGCCATATAGGCTTAGTGAAGAAGAGAAAATCAAAGTGCGGGGTAAAGTTGACGAATTATTAAAAGCTCAAGTTATTCGCCCAAGCTGTTCACCTTTCGCTAGTCCCATGATGCTAGTTAAGAAGAAAAATGGCACCGATCGACTGTGTGTAGACTATCGCATGCTAAACGACAATACAGTTGCTGACAAATACCCGTTGCCCCTCATCTCAGACCAAATTGCCAGACTTCGTGGTGCTAAATATTTTTCGTGCATTGATATGGCAAGCGGCTTTTATCAAATTCCAGTTCACGAGGACTCAATCGAACGAACTGCATTTGTCACGCCAGAAGGTCAATACGAGTTCTTGACAATGCCGTTCGGTTTGAAGAACGCGCCATCTGTGTTCCAGCGGGCTATAATGAAGGCCTTAGGAGCTTTAGCTTACACTTATGCAATAGTGTATATTGATAATGTTCTTATAATAGCATAAAGCAAAGAAGATGCGCTAGTTAGATTGCGGACAGTATTGGAGACATTAAGTAAGGCTGGATTTTCATTTAATGTCACCAAGTGCTCCTTTCTCACAACTAGAATAGAGTATCTTGGATTTGAATTAAGCAATGGAGAAATCAGGCCAAATTCACGAAAAATTCAAGCTTTAAATGGATTACCACCACCTCAAAATGTTTCACAGCTAAGACAATTTATTGGTTTAGCTTCTTATTTTCGGCAATTTGTGTTAAATTTCTCCCAAACACTTAAACCTCTGTATCTTCTCACCTCTAAGAAAAACACTGACTTTGTTTGGTTACCAGTGCATGAACAGATACGAACAAAAATAATAACTATATTGACTCAGACGCCAGTTTTAATCATATTCGATCCGCAATACCCAATAGAGCTACATACAGACGCAAGTTGTATTGTATACGTACTAGAGACGTTAGCAGTAGTAAATGCTATTAAACACTTCCGACATTATTTGCAGGGACGTAAATTTATAGTTTATACTGACTGTAATTCATTAAAGGCCAGTCGCACAAAACTAGATTTAACATCGAGGGTGCATAGATGGTGGGCGTTTTTACAGGCATTTGATTACGAAATAGAATATAGAAAAGGCGAGCGAATGGCGCATGTTGACTTTCTCTCTCGGAATCCAGTGCATGAACAACATAAAAGTCTGATTAAAATACCTGAATTACGAATCAATTTGACGGAGGTATCTGACAACTGGTTGGTTTCGGAACAACAGCGAGATTCCGAGATACAAGAAATAATTTTAAAGTTAAAAAGTAATGAGTTACCAGGAAATATGGACAAAACCTATGAATTGCGAAAAGGTATACTACATAGGAAAATACAGCGAAATAGTAAGACCAAATGTTTGCCGGTAATACCAAGAGCTTTTCGATGGGCCGTCATAAATCACGTCCATGAAGCTATAATGCATCTGGGTTGGGAAAAGACGCTCGACAAGGTCTATGGTTATTACTGGTTCGAAAACATGTCCAAATATGTGCGTAGATTTGTAGAAAACTGCATCACATGTAAAGTATCTAAGCCACTTGTGGGAAAAGTGCAAGTCGAGCTGCATCCTATTCCTAAAATAGAAATACCATGGCATACGATACATATTGACATTACAGGCAAAATGAGTGGTAAAAATGATTTGAAGGAATACGTCATCGTTCTTATAGATGCTTTCACCAAGTGTGTTTATTTTTATCACACACTAAATATAGATTCTGAAAGCTGCATTAAGGCTGTAAAATCAGTCGTATCTTTATTTGGTTTACCCACTCAAATTATAGCCGATCAAGGACGTAGTTTCGCAAGTAAAAGTTTCCGCGAATTTTGCTCATCTCAAAAAATTAATCTACATTTAATTGCTACGGGTGCCAGTAGAGCAAACGGTCAGGTAGAACGGGTAATGAGTACCCTGAAAGGTATGCTGACTGCTGTCGAAACCAGTCAGAGATCATGGCAGGATGCGTTGGCTGAAGTGCAGCTAGCAATGAATTGCACGATTAATCGTGTGACTAAGTTTAGCCCTTTAGAATTATTGATTGGTAAGAAAGCTCGACCTTTTGGCTTGTCGCCGATAAACAAAGATAACAATGATAAAGTAGACAAAGAAAATTTGAGAAAGGAAGCTAAAATAAATATGGAAACTCAAGCAAAATACGACAAAAATAGGTTTGATAAAAATAAAACTAAAATAATAAATTTCAAAGTGGGTGATCACGTTTTGCTCAAAAACGAAGAACGTCATCAAACTAAACTTGATCCTAAATTTAAAGGGCCATTTGAGATAATTGAAGCTTTGGATGGGGACAGATATTTACTTAAATCTTTAACATGTAATCGAAAGTATAAGTATTCTCATGAATGTTTAAAAGCAATACCAAATAATTAGATACTCGATGAGTTATGTAAAGATAGAGACAGCACAATGGAAGTTGCATCTGTTGCCCAATATGATAACTGAAGACCGCACCATAGCAGAAGAGACATGTTATAGCGGGGGTCGCATGTATAGAAGGAATTACACAAATGATAAGTTCGTATGTGTAGAAGGAATTACACAAATGATAAGTTAGTTGTGTGTAAAAGGAACTACACAAATTTGTTTGGTTAAAAAAAAAAATGTGTTTAAGGAATTACACGAATGTTATGATTTATTAAATTAAAATTATGTTACGAAAATGTAATTATGCTATGATAAGAATGAAATTAAAACTGATTTGAATTATGTTACATCATGAATAAGAATATCGAATAAGAATGTATTGAAATGTCCAGAGAGCCTTTGAATCCTGAAGCGTTGTCACTTATGCGGTTGAGTTAAGACAACACACGAGGACGTGTATTTTGTCAGGAAGGCCGTGTCGCATAATGGACGTATTTTGGACACTGTACGCGTCTGTCACATTATGAACATAGTTTGGCCACTGTGCTTGCCAGACCAAGCTGTGCAATGAGTTTGGGATATGGTGAAATGATTTCTTAGAATTTGACTACAACGTAGAATATTACTGGCGCCTAGGTACCGTACGAGTGAGGCGACGGCGTTGTCGCACAGTCGCCGAGTGTAGTCCAGCTAGCGTGTAAAAAGAAGTAGATCGAGGCATGATCAGAGAATGCGAAGTAGTTGCGTTCAGACAATTGTATGCGCCGGTTGGAATTCGCTTCACTCTCAAAGTTTGTCAGTCAATATGGCAGACCAGCAACCAAAAATAAACGATTCTGCGGCATATACTTATGCTGTTATTGGTTAACAGCTACAAAGAGAAGGAGAGTGAGTAGCTCGCATATGCCTGTATTAGTGAGCATATATATTGCTCACGGAATGCGCTCAGACGGAGCGTTGGATATTCAGCGTAAGCATAAACGGTCAGCTAGTGAGCCTAGTGAACCGCGCTGCGTAATATGAGACAGAGCCAATACATAAAGTGGCTCTGGGCTTGTTTACTATATTATTGTTATTGTATTCTGTAAGGGCTGTACGCACTACAGGTTAAAAATAAGAATTAGCAGTAAGCAAAACAAAAGACTTAAGTGTGATCCGGATTCAAATATAAGTTGTTGCCGAGAACCGATGCATATTGCAATACTCCTTCTAAACAATGATATACTTGAAATCTTATTAATAACAATTCATTTCATTAATACATTTCACATGTTTGTTCTTTTGCAAATTTTTAGTTAGTACATCGGCAACCATATCATTAGTACATATATATTTAACATCGATTTCGATCTTAGAGTATAGCTCTCGTACATGGTGGAACTTTATGTGCTTACTACGTTTATGTAAAATTGGATTCTTAGTTAAGCACTGTGCGCTTTGGTTATCACAATACAATAAAAAAGGCTTGGTTTTTATAAATCCCATTTCGTGCAATTTTTAAGATATGTTGCTTCCCTTGCTGCGTAGATAAGGCAATATATTCGGCTTCGGTACTGCTTAACGCCACCAGACTTTGTTTCTTTGATTCCCACGATTCCCACCAATAAAAACATATCCACTATAGATTTACGATCTGCAGCATCGTTCGCCCAGTCTGCGTCAACGTATCCAAAGATATGTTTGCCAGTGTCCTGAGAGTGAAGTTTCATATTAGCCGTCCCTTTTAGCACGCTGGCATTTCGTTGTGCCAGTTTCGCTACCGAATGTAGTATGTCCGGCCTGATTGGTAGCTCTTTTCATTAACCATCTCGCAGTTAACGGCATCACACTTGGCTTGGTGACTTGCATCCAGTGGTGTAGCTACAGGCCTACACGTTGACATGCCCCAGGTATGTAGCATTTTCTACACATACTGCTTATGGCCGATAGTTATGCTGCCAGTCTAAGCTTCTCGCTCAATTTCTATGCCCAAGAAATGATTGAGCTGGCCGCCATCAGCAACGTAAAATTCACTGGCAATAGACGCTTTGATTTTTAACAGCTCGTCTTTATTTGAGCTGGCAAGTAAAATATCATCAACATAAACTGCAATTATATTAATTTTACCTTGCCTATTGCGTATATAAACACAGGGCTCGCAGACACATGGAGTAAAACCCAGTTTTCTCAAGACTGCGTCCAGTCTACTGTTCCACTCTACTACCGCTTCGCTTTAGCCCATAGAAAAATTTTTTTTAGCTTTTATGCGTCGCTAACATTTTCAGGAACGATTTCCTCTGCCTTCAGTATATTCAGGCAATTATACTGCTTACGGGGTCTACATGGTTTTCCTGTCTTTATCTTTCATGGACGCCCTGAATCACAAGCTTCTCAGTTTACGGGCGGCTCTGCATCATCGCTTACGAATCCGTCCGGCTGTTTCATATAAACTAACTCTGAAAGTTCACTATTCAGGTAGGCAGTAGTCACGTCCATCTGATGCACAAACAAATTATGTTCGACTGCCAATGCCATAATCATTCGTACAGAGGAATATCTCACAACTGGAGAGAACGTCTCAAAGAAATCAACGCCATATCGCTGCGCACACCCTTTGGCCACTAATCTTGACTTAAAGCGCCAATATCTTCGTTTCTGACCTGTTGCGTAAGTATGCTGCAGTTCTATCTGCCTCAGCCCATTGTGTTTCATCTACGCCCTAGTGTACTAGCATACTTCTGGCCATCTCTACCCGTGTGCGATTTGCTCGCTCAGCAACTCAGTTTTGCTTCTAAGTTTTGCTTGTTGTCTTCTAATTCCGTATTCCGAAAAGAATTTTTAAAATTCATGACTAACATACTCGCGCCCGTTATCGCTACGAATCGTTTTTACCTCTTTTGTTCAAAAAATACACAACTGTGTTTTTTTTTTTTTTTTTTTTTTTTTTTTGGGTTAAAATTCTTTTATTTATGGCTAATCTTCTGTTACTCTTGCTTAGCAACTTTTATCAGCGTGTGTTTTGATTAATGATAGCTTAAATTAAATATTTACATAGTGTGTGTTTATGGACATGTTATTTTGCTTCATTAAAGGCGGCGTTTGGCCAGGTCTATTGGATATGACTTTTTAAGCCTCCTTCTTCTTCGCCTCCTTAGCAGGTTCCTTGCCAGGACGTTAGGGTGGTTGCGGAGCTTAAATAGGTAGCTTGTTGCTTGATTGTTCATAACGTCTCCTACCATAGGAACCTTAAGGTCCTTTGCGATGTCTCGTGTGCGAATATACTATTCGGCTCCAGAGATTGTTCGCAAGGTCTTAGCCTGGATGATACGAAGTTTGTCTAGGTGCGTCTTCGCGGCAATTCCGTAAACCTGGAGCCCATATCGCCACGCAGGGGCAAGGATTACTTTATAGATAAGTACTTTGTTTCGGAGCGAGAGTTTGTTATTTGGGTTAAGCAGCCAGCTCAGACGTCTGATTTTGCTTTTCAAGCTGTTGGTTACCTCGGTGACGTGTTTTTTGAACGTAAGTCGGGTGTCGAGTGTGATCCCTAGGTATTTATGGTCACGCACCTGCTCTAAGAGCTCGCCATTGAGAAAAAGTCCGGGGCTGGAGTCCTTGCGCAGGGTGTGAGTGACCGTGGCACATTTTTGAGGGTTCACTGAGATATTCCACCTACAAGCCCAGTTTTCGAAGCGCTTCAGATATTCCTGCAGTATGTCCGTTGCTTCGTATACGCAATTATTCTTGGCAAGGATTGCCGTGTCATCAGCAAACGTAGCCACCAGGAGATCCTGCCGACTGACGAGGGCCATTTCACTTGCCGTGGGCATATCGTGCGTGAAGAGGCTGTATAGTGTGGGACTCAAAACGCTTCCTTGTGGAACGCCCGCTCTTATGCGTTTGGTATGAGACGCTATGTCATGCTGTACCACTCGAAATGTCCTCTCGTTCAGGAAGCTTGCAATGATGTTAAAGAGCTGCGGATTTAATTTCCCTTTATCTTGGAGAGGAGTCCTGCGTGCCACACCCGGTCGAAGGCTTGTTGGATATCGAGGTATGCTGCCACCACATACTCTTTCCTGTGAAAGCCGTCCAAAATAAAGTTTGTGACCCGATGGAGTTGCTCAGGGGTACCGTGTTTGAGTCGAAACCCAAACTGGAACTTCGGGATTAGGCGTTTTATTTCCGGGGTATCCAGGATCCTTCTTAGGATGCACCTTTCCAGAATCTTGCCAAAGGCAGGCAGGAGGCTGATGGGGCGATAGGATTCCAGTTGATTAGGTGGCTTTCCGCTCTTGTGCAACATGACGATATGTGCCTTCTTCCAAGCCACTGGAAAGTAACCTAGCCGAAGAGCTGCATTAAAAATGGCGACGAGAAAAAGTACCACCTTGTATGGCAGAAGCTTAATTGTCTGGTTGCCCAACCTATCTTCCCCAGGGGCTTTGTTGCTTTTTAAGCTCTTTATCTCCTGCTTCACTTCTTGGAAGGTGATTGGTGATACAGGGAGTGACATTTGGAGTGGCGCTTCCAGTATTTGCGCGACTCGCTGTATCCTTCCATGCGATGCGGTCTCAAACGGCTTGAAGCGCTCCTCTAGGTTGCAGGCGAAGGCTTCAGCTCTGTCCATTGGCGATCTGGCCCAGGTGCCATCGGGATGTCGAACGGGAAACTTTGGCGCAGCTTGCCGCTTGTATCGACTGGTAAGTTTCCACAGCGCGAATTTGAAGCTCTCGTCTGCCGTTGCTTCCTCTAGCATGGTGTCTGTGGCTTTTATTCTCAGTAAAGTTATCTCCTTCCTAACCCTGTTGGCGATACGGCGATAAATCCTGTCGATTCTGGTGTTCTGGGTACGGACGTACTCCCTCCTCAGTCGCTTTTTCAGGGAAAGAAGGCCTTCAACGATGGGGGGAAGCGTCCTTGTATATTGGCTTGTAGGCGTAGAGTACATTTGTGCTGGCGCAGCGTTGGCAGCTGCAGTATGTACTTGATCCAGCAGGGTTTGAACTGCAGCGTCGGCATCCTCGGCTGTCAAGATCGGCATGTTTAGATCTATCATGCCATTCAGTTCAGTTTTGAAGCGTTGTATGTCCGATTGAAGGGTGACAAGCCTTCGCTTTTTTGGGGTCCTCTGAACAGACGTTGCAATGAGTGGTAGATGGTCGGATGACAGCTCATACTCTTCACAAACTGATATTACGCTGTTGGGGATGCCCTTGTATATAAAGAAGTCAATGCACGAAGGGGTACTTTGCCTGTTGTACGGGAAGTGGGTAGGTCTCCCAGTGGCCAAGACCTGGGCTGAGCAGCTGGTGAGCGCTTCATGCAGCGCAATGCCTCTGTTGTCAGCTCTGTAGCTTCCCCACAGCCTGTGTTTGGCATTGAAGTCGCCTACAACGATGAATTTATTACCAATCTGATCAAGGAGAGAATTGAATCCAGCTTGGCTCCAGGATAGATTTGGTGGTAGATATATTGCAGCTACGGGTATTTCACCCAAAGGAGTCCCCACCATAATAGCAGCCATCTGTGTGGTGCTGGAGGTCATCTGTTGTAGTTGGTAGTGCACCAAGTCCTGCTTGACTAGCACAGCAGCTCCTCCTCTGGCTCGACCTGCTGGGTGATCCGCACGGTAGCAAGCATATCCCTCCATGGCGAAGTACAGGCCAGCGTGTAGGTGCGTTTCTGAGACAAGCATGATGTCTATTTCATGTTTTCTCAGAAATAATTTAAGCTCGTTTGCATTTTGTATGATGCTGCGAGCGTTCCACGATCAGGCGCATCTGGGCAGCCATTATTTGCGGTGAGTGGTAAGACCGAGCTGTGGAGGACCTTGCGCGTCCTTCAGCTCCTTGATGCTGACTAGGATAGTTGCGACCGCAGCATTAAGTGCTGCGATCGACTGCTGGAGTCCTTGGAGGATGCTTCCAAGGGACGTGTCTTGCCCCTGAGATCCATGCTGTAGGTATTGTGGCTGCATTGTTGTAGCGGTGGGCTGGTTGGTGCACATGGGTTGCTGGTAAGTTTTGCGTCCTGGCTGCAACGCATCAGCATACGACAGGCCTTGTTGTACAATTCTGGAGGGTACAAACTGCGAGTTGATGCGCCGTGCAGGTTGCTGTTGGTTGTGGCGTGACGGGGGGGCAATATTGGTGGCTGGTTGTCTGGCATTCACGCGCTGCTGGTATGCTTTGCATCCTTTATAATAAGCAGCATGGTTCCCCTCACAGTTTGAGCATCGTAGGTCTGCCACCGTTTTGGCCTGGCACTGCTCCGAGTTCGTCCAATGGGGCTGGCCGCACCTACCGCATTTGGGCTGTTTGAGGCAATAGTTTTTAGTGTGGTCGAACTCATAACAGCGATAACATTGCCTGATGCTTTTGTTCTTTCTAGGGAGCTCGATTTGGACCCGTTGACGGCCAATCTTGATAATGCGAAGCGCGTCCCTATTGTTAGGAGCCTGCCTTAGGTCTACATACCAGTAGTTGCGACTTGGCGAATCGTTTGTGGGGTTCGCATTGGCGTCATTTGTGGGTAGCCTGGTCCCCGGGTTATATAGGTTTGTCACAACGTGGCCGTGTGTTGCAAAGGCACTTTCGATTTGGCTCCTGGGAGTAGAAGCGGCTAAGTTTTTGACAACTACGCGATACGGTCTGTCCTCCTTGAGACAGAAGTGCGTAAACTGGACCCTGACTTCAGTGAGCTTGCGAATAATGGCTCTGTGAGTGTCAGAATCTTTCGCGTAGATTCTCAGGGCGCCAGAGGGAGAGACCTTAAATTCGAAGGCATCTGGGCCAGCTGCCTGCTCGAGGGTCTGTTCCATTGCGACGATGTCGTTAACTCCGGGAACTGTTATGGGCCTGGGCTTGGGGACCTTTTTTGCAGCTTGATGTTCGGCTTGAGCTGGAGCTTCGTCAGCAATTTCCATCTCGTCGTCTTCGATGTCAGAGGCTTCTTCCTGGGGCGCAAGTGGAGCATATCTGTTCCCATTTGACGGGGAGGCACTGGAAGCAATGTAATTTTCACCTGCTTTGCTGGTCTTCCCGTTTTTTGTGGGTACCCTCCCTTTTTTGACGGCTCCGGCCTTTAGCGTTGTTCCTCGCCGTTTTTTTGTTTCAGCCGTTTGCCATTCGACCAGCGGTTCCTGGAAAGCTGGCATAATGCCTTTGCTCCTTAGAGCGTGCAGAGCAGAGTTTTGGTTGAATTGAGCGCTGCAAGACGCAGCTGCCGGGGAAGAGCTCTGCGCGCCATGTGTAGTGGCCGTCATGGGCTGGAAAGCATCATTGGCAGTTTTGGGTCGTGTTCCAATGGGCTCCAGTGCGGCACGGCTTGTACCAGTGGAGGCAGAGGTTCTGCAGCCGCTACTTGAGGACGCGGTGGTTGTAGTTGTTGTGGTTGCTGTTGAGCTTACAATGCCGTGTTGCTGGAGTAGAAGCTGGTTCGTCTGACTCCATCCCTCAGGGATGTACAGGCGCGCCTCGTTCATGTCAACAGGTTGAGATCTAGTTGCTTCAGTGAGCGGGCCTGGAATCCCCTGAACTTGATTGCTGTTGTCTTCGGGATTAGCTGGTGGTAAGATGTTGCTGATTACTGCATGACTGGTGCAGGTGTTGCTGCGTGTGTTGTATGCATGGGCAGCAGGGACGTCTTCGTTTTTTAAGTTTTTATTTGCCATGGCAGCCTGACAGTTGTTTAAGCTGGCTGCCATTGTTGTGGCCAACTCGGCATTGTTATTGGCAGCACTGGCTTTGACAGCTCCCAGTTTTTGCGTTTGTGCAAATTGCACATTAGCAGTTTTGATTTTTGGTTCTTTCTTTATTTTAGGCACTTTTACGAATTTTTTGAATAGTTTGGGGTTGAATTCACTTTTAAATGTATTATTATGCCACTGTTGGGTGGGCTTGTCCGTTTTTTTCACTGTTTTTCAAGGTTTTTGCGGAGCACAATACACACTGAACTTATTAGGTGAAAAGCAAGGCATGCTGACACAACTGTGTAACGTGAGTAATCGACAATGAATGTAGCGAAGTACCGTGCGCCTCCGGCAGACGGTCTGCCTTTTGGTCCACATATGTCAGTGTGAATCAAACTCAATAGTTTATACGCACGATTTTCAGATGCTTTTGGAAATAGCTTTACACTAATTTTACTTTTTGCGCAAGTTTTACACAAGTCATCTGTTATTTCAAATTTTTATTGATTGATTTTAAACCATGCACCATCTCACCACTTTCCATTTTCCTCAAACTAGCCAGATTTAAGTGGCCAAAACGATAATGCCATTTCCATAACTCACTGCTGCTTGAATTTGAGTACATGCACTGCATCATTTTGTCGGCAGTGGTGAACAAATCACATCTCCTGTAGGCTTGTAGTATATTCACATTTTCTCTGTCTTTTATTATTGCTCTGTCTCTATCAAAAATACCTCTGTATCCTTTTTCGACAGCTTTTGATACCGATATAAAGTTTGCTTGCAACTCATTAACATACAAAACATTTAGCAGTTCAAGACAAAAATTTCCCACATTAATACAGACAGTACCAATATTTTCTCTTCGTGCTCTCTAATATCTACGAACCATGACCTATCACAACACATGTGAGCAGTGGCGCCACTATCCAGACACCACGTCAATTTTGTCAAGTTGTCGCTTTTCTGCACATTCGCCAGTATGGCTAACGATTGCTTCATTTCTCTTCTTCCTTGCACTCAGCAATAAAATGACCTTCGCCGCCACATCTATAACATTTTTTATTCCTTTCGGATCTGTTTTCTGATGCGTATTTTTTGTACGCGACATAAACGCTTGTGCAAGCCATTGCCCACTTTTTGGTTGCTAACTTGTTGTCTTTGTCCTTCTTCAATAATCTTGATTTTCAAATCAGACAAGGACGATTTCCTCTGCCTTCAGCAAATTCAGGCAATTATACTGCTTTCAATCTCTGCCTGTGTCTGCTGGACATTCTCAACTTCAGCCAGCTGATGAACTGTTAAACAATCATCAAACAGCACTGTTTCCTTTTAATCGCTTGCAGATCCACCTAAGTTACTTTCTATTAAAATAACTTCTCTGCTTTCGATAACTTTCTTCGACTCTGGACAAAAAAGGCGATATGCTTTTGCTGCCATCGAATATCCAATCATTTTATATTCGAGTCCCTTCGGACCAAACTTATTTCTGTGCCCCTTTCTTAAGACAATGGCTTTTGAGCCGAAGACCTTCAAATGCGTTATCGCTACGAATCGTTTTTACCTTTTTGCCGCGTTGTCTCTCGGCAAACACAACAAAGTCCTTAAACGCGCTTAATATTTGGTCGCGAGACTTCAAAAAATACACAACTGTGTAACGTGAGTAATCGACAATGAATGTTGCGAAGTACCGTGCGCCTCCGGCAGACGGTCTGCTTATTGGTCCACAAATGTCAGTGTGAATCAAACTCAATAGTTGATACGCACGATTTTCAGATGCTTTTGGAAATGGCTTTACACTAATTTTACTTTTTGCGCAAGTTTCACACAAGTCATCTGTAATTTATAATTTTTATTGATTTATTTTAAACCATGCACCATCTCACCACTTTCCATTTTCCTCAAACTAGCCAGATTTAAGTGGCCAAAACGATAATGCCATTTCCATAACTCACTGCTGCTTGATTTTGAGTACATGCACTGCATCATTTTTGTCGGCAGTGGTGAACAAATCACATCTCCTGTAGGCTTGTAGTATATTCACATTTTCTCTGTCTTTTATTATTGCTCTGTCTCTATCAAAAATACCTCTGTATCCTTTTTCGACAGATTTTGATACCGATATAAAGTTTGCTTGCAACTCATTAACAAACAAAACATTTAGCAGTTCAAGACAAAAATTTCCCACATTAATACAGACAGTACCAATATTTCTCTCTTCGTGCTCTCTAATATCTACGAACCATGACCTATCACAACACATGTGAGCAGTGGCGCCACTATCCAGACACCACGTCAATTTTGTCAAGTTGTCGCTTTTCTGCACATTCGCCAGTATGGCTAACGATTGCTTCATTTCAGCGTTTCTCTCTTTTCCTTCTTTACTTTTCTCTTTTTCCTTGCACTCAGCAATAAAATGACCTTCGCCGCCACATCTATAACATTTTTTATTCCTTTTTGCGACACAAACGCTTGCTGCATGCCATTACCCGCTTCTTCGTTGTTCTTTTGTTGTCCTTGTCCTTCTTCAATAATCTTGATTTTCCAATCAGACAAGGACGGCAACTGTTCACGCGTTTGCTTTTTTGACTAGTCTTTTAATTTTTCAACTCGATCACATAGTTTACACATTTGCACCTTCTGGCATACTCAATCGTAGCAAACTTTTAAATAACGCAAGAAAAATTTCAAATCTAAAAATTGAATATAAATGAAGACATGCTCACAATTTTGTTGTTAACGGGACTAGGCAAAAAGTTCCAACACTTTTTTGTAGTGATCGAAATTTTTCTTGCTGACCCGCGCAGCTGATACACACTTATTAGCTTCTCCCATGCTTTTTTGGACGACACGCAATTTGATAAAGTTAATCTGCGACGCTTTAACACCCAGCAATATGTTTGCTAGTGCCTTTTCGTCCTGTGTATCAAGCTGAGCTTTCTGTTCAAGACTGTCCCCTTCATTTTTAACCATTCTTCCGCACACTATCGGACATATGGAGATAGATTTGTACCAAAGTGCCGCTCATTTGCGCTGGCCACGCCGTGTAATTTTCGTCATCCAACTTGTCCACTCATCTTTATTAATTTTTTTTTTATAATCACACACAGTAAATAAAATGAATAGAACAATTTTTTAGAGCCCTGGGCCCATAACCTGTTGAGTATATGATTTTTTATCGTGGAACTAATAATAAGGAAACTGTAGCGGATTAAATGGTGATTTCTTTTTATTACTCATCTGTGCGTCTACATTGTTCGATAGATCGTAAGCGACAGACAGTGGTATACTTAAGAATAAGAATTATCAAAACAAATGCCAAAATCTTATGCATAATTCAATAAATATATAATTTATTTTTTTCCTTTTAGTCAAATTACATTTCTGTTTCGCCCTTTATATTAATACAAATATGCCTGAAAATCGAAATAGGAAATTTTCTTACCCAAATATGACTAGTTTTTTAAAGAGATAATTGAATTTAATCCTTATATTTTTTCATAAAAAAGTTAGCTTCATTCTTCTCTTATTATGATTATTTTTTTAAAGATAATTTTAATTTTACTCCCTCTCTATTTTCTAAAATTATAAGCGTTCTTCTTCTCTTATTGTATATACATGTTTTATCTTTATTCCTTTTAATTAATATATGTATAGTGAAATGCCTCTTCTTTTCTTCTTCCTCTCCCTTTATAACGATCCAAATATACCTGAAAATCGGAATAGGAAATTATCTTACCCAAATATGAGATAATTGAATTTTTATCCTATATTTTTTTCATAATATAATCAGCTATTTTTTTCATATTATATATTAATTAAATTTTTTATGTTTGCCTTTTTTCTTTTTAATCAAAATATATATAGCAAAAACCCTCTTTTTTCGTTTTCGCCCTTTATATTGATCCAAATATGCCTGAAAATCGAAACAGTCCATTTTCTTATCAAATTATAAAGTTGTTTATTTTTTCGAGATAATTGAATTCTAATCCTTTTCTTATTTCACAAAAAAGTTAGCTTCCTTCTTCTCTTTCTTTCTTTTTCCTTTTAATCAAAATACATGTAGTGAAAATATTCTTTTTCCCATTTTATGGTGATACAAATGTGCCTGAAAATCGAAATAGGAAATTTTTTTACCCAACTTTGACAAGTTTTTTAGAGATAAATGAATTTTAATACTTTTTTTCATACAATAATTAGCTTATTTTTCTCTTAGTATATATTAATTAAATTTTTTCTTTTTTTTTTTTAGACCCTTCCAAATTATGAGCAGTCTTTGAGAGATCATCGAATTTCAATCATTCATCCTTGTTTTTTTATAAAACAATTAGCTTCCTTCTTTTCTTAGCAGCTATCAATTTAATGTTTTCTTTTTTCCTTTATTCCGTTTAGTCAACATATATTTAGTGAAAATCTCCATTTTTCTTTTACGATCTTTATATGTATCCAAATATGCCTGAACATCGAAATAGGAAATTTTCCTTCCCAATTATGACTAGTTTTTTAGAGATAATTGAATTTTAATTCTTCTCTTTTTTCACAAAATAGTTAAAGTCTATCTTCTTTTAATATATATCAATTTTATTTTTTCTTTTTTCCTATTTCCTTTTAATCAAAATATATATAGTGAAAATAGATATAGGAAAATTTCTTACCATATTGACTATTGAATATTAATCCAGCCCTTTTTCATAAAATAATCCTCTTTTCATAATATATATCAATTTAATTTAATTTTTTTTCTTTCTTCCTTTAATCAAAATATATATAGTGAAAAGCCCCAATTTTCTTTTACGCCATTTATACTAATCTAAATATGCATGAAAATTGAAATTGGATAATTTCTTATTGTAATCCTTTTCTTTTTCTCTACACTGGCTTCAAATTTTCGGCGTGCCGAAGATAGTCCTTCTGTCTCGTATCATAATAGTTAGCTTCATTCTTCTCTTAATTTAATTTTTTCTTTTGTCCTTTTTTCCTTTTAATTAAAATAAATGTAGTGAAAGGCCATCTTTTTTTCTGCCTGTATATTGATCCAAATATGCCTGAAAATCGAAATAGGAAATTATCTTACCCAAATATGACTAGTTTTTTTTTAGAGATTATTGAATTTAAGTTTAATTTTTCTCTTAGTACATGTTAATTTTTTTCTTTTTTCTTTTTTCTTTTTATCTTTTTAATCATTTGAGGATAGCCAATATTTTGTTTTTCGTCCTTTATATTGGTACAAATATGCCTGAAAATCGAAATAGTAAATTTTCTTACCCAAATATGACTAGTTTATTATAGACTAGCGGGTATATCCGGCCTTGCCCGTGGCACAGTATGTTATAAAATCAATGTTCTCAAACAAATTTGAAATGATTTTGAAACTGATCGGACGGTAAACAAACAACTTTCATACAAACGCTATCCGCTAATTTACCACTGTTGCGAGTGGAATTTCCCAAATCGCTGAAACACGTATTCATTACATTCTTATGTAGAGCTTTGAAAATAAGTTTGAGGCAAATCGGACACAATTTAAAACTTCGTACAAAAAATCTTTGAGTCGCACTCCATCCGAAGAAGTTTGAATTCTGCGAAAAGTGTGAAACACGTCTCAAATGATTTTTCCTATAGATATTTGGAAACGAATTTGAGCGCGAAACGTCACCCACCAAATCTTTGACCTCCATTTCCACCAAGGAGGAACGGATTTTCCTAAAAGTGTGAAACACCCCTCGAATGAATTCAAACAAAGATATTTGAAAATAAGTTTGAGGCCGATCGGATGGTAAACAAAAAAGTTACATACAAACGGTTTTCGCGATTTGTCCACACTTGCGAGTGGAATTTCCCGAAACCCCGTCTTAACGTGCACCTACATCACGTAAGGTAGCTACAGTGAAAATTTCTGCTTCATAGCTCTTACGGTTTGGGCTGTGCGTTGATCACCAATCAGTCAGTCAGTCAGTCAGTCTGTCAGTCAGTCATTCAGTCAGTCAGGACAAACAGTTATATATATAGAGATAACTAAATTTTAATCCTTCTCTTTTTTCATAACATCATTAGCTTCCTTCTTTTTTCTATATGTCTATTTAATTTTTTCTTATTTTTTAATTCCTTTTAAATAAAATATATTTAGTGAAAACTTTTTTTCCTATTTCACCATTTACATAGATACAAATCTGCCTGAAAATCGAAATAGGAAATACTCTTACCCAAATATGACTAGTCTTTAAAAGATAATTGAATTTTATTACTTTTTTTCATACAATAATTAGCTTATTTTTCTATTAATATAAAAAGTTAGCTTCATTCTTCTCTTATTATGATTATTTTTATATTCTTGCAGAGGAAATTATAATTTTGTCGTGAAATGTGTAAAGCATAGAAGGAGACATCTCCGACCCCATAAAGTATATATATTCTTGATCAGTATCAACAGCCGAGTTGATATAGCCATGTCCGTCTGTTCGTCTGTCCGTCTGTCTGTTTCTAAGCGAACTAGTCTCTCAGTTTTATCTCTATCTTTATGAACTTTGCAGAATTATCCCTTTCTGTTGCACGCAGTTCATATGTCAAAACCAGCTGGATCGGACCACTATATCATATAGCTGCAATAGAAACGATCGGTCGAAAAGTAGGTTCTTGTATAAAAAAAATTTTTGTTTATAAAGAATTCTTGACTTAACTCGGTATTTATTAGTTTTACTATGCTCCCCATATATATGCAAAATCCTATTAAGATCGGACAACTATATCATATAGCTGCCATAGGAATGATCGGTCGAAAATTAATTTTTTGTATGGAAAATTTTTATGTTTTTCAAAATATCTTGACCAAACTCAGTATTTATTAGTTTAACTAAGCTCCCCATATATGTGCAAAATTCTATTAAGATCGGGCAACTATATCATATAGCTGCCATAGGAACGATCGGTCGAAAATTAAGTTTTTTGTATGCAAAATTTTTATGTTTTTCAAGATATCTTGACTTAACCCGGTATTTATTAGTTTTACAACGCTCCCCATATATATGCAAAGTCTTATTAAGATCGGACAACTATATCATATAGCTGCCATAGGAACGATCGGTCAAAAATTAAGTTTTTGTAAGGAAAATTTGAATGTTTTTCAATATATCTTGACCAAACTCGATATTTATTAATTTTACTACGCTGCCCATTTACATGCAAAATCCTATAAAGATCGGACAACTATATCATATAGCTGCCATAGGACCGATCGGTCAAAAATTAAGTTTTTGTATGGAAAATTTTTATGTTTCTCAAGATATCTTGACCAAACTCGGTATCTATTAGTTTTACTACGCTCCCCATATATCTGCAAAATCCTATTAAGATCGGAGAACTAAATCATATAGCTGCCATAGGAACGATCGGCCGAAAATTAAGTTGTATGAAAAACTTTTTTGTTTTTAAAGTTTTGTTTGTCTGTGCTTCTTAGATATGAGCATTATGAGTCATCAGTGGCATGATAATTAACATCGGAGTAATATAAGTTATTTTTGTTTTTGGTACAAGTGGTTGATATAGAATGTGTTCAGAAAATAGGCTAAAAATGATACGTTTTTCAGCAACCATGGTGCGTTTAAGTTAAATATTTGCAAACGTTTGTGAAAATTCAGATTTTGTAGTTATATTACAGCAGAATAATTTAATTGCAATACAAAAGATCGGTATTTATTATGTTTCTTAAGCATTTCAAATATAAATAGTTACGCGCGCACTATTCAGTGTTAGAATAAACTTTTTCAAAAGGCAGTACTCAGAGAGACGGCGAAATTAAAAATTGAGAGTGCATGCTTTGCAACATATTTTAAGTAATCGATTTTCGATTGTCGCTGTAAAAAGTTCCGCTGAGATGCCCTAAAAATAATTGTCTTATGAAATTAAATTTTAACATGGTAATCAAGAAAGGAGGCGGTTTTGACCCCATAAAGTATATATTTTCTTGATCAGGATGACGAGCTGAATCGATTGAGAATATCCGCCTCACCGTTTGTCTGTCTGGTGGTATGACATATGTACTATATATACATGCATATGTGCATATATTGATTCATATGCGTATATAAGTACTAATACTATTAAAGCCAAATTTGCGATTAAGATCATTTCTTGAAGAGCGTTTAATTTCGTCAAGAATCCCATTTATGCGGATAATTTCTCTTGGCTATGAGCGGCAATGTGCAGTTAGAGGAGCTGTGGTCAACGTACCAATTTCTGTTTCGGAAACTGTGACAGCTCTTCCGCGCACCTTTGAAAACAGTCATGTAGTACAAATTCATTTGAAGCGCAAGCTCGAATATGCGCATAATTTCATGACTGAGACAATTAGGCCGGCTCGTGTGCTCGAAGCGTTGCGGTATTTGATAAACACCGAATTGTATCTTAAGCACAATATTTCTGTTGCTTCCGACTGGCTAGGTGGAGCCAGGTAGGGGAGGCCCATCAGGCCTCGCAGGGTGATCAAGAGGAACGCAGACATCAAAAAAATCGAGTACAAGGTGTCATAAAAAAGTTTCAAGGCAACATCAATGTCTGCACAATTGTACAGTTGGGACCAGTCGACTTGCAGAATAATATCATTTAGCTTATGAAAATCAGCTTTTCTGAAACAACGCATGCGTTCAGCTAATTCCGATTCCTTGATAGGGACTCGGGCTGGTAAATCAATGACCATTTTCAGAGTTGGATGAAAAGGGTCTTCAGGAAGTGTAAGCGGATTGATCCTGTGCACAACACTGTTGAACGAATCCAACACGAAAATTAGATCAAGAGATCTGTTTCTTGAATTGCGCACACGATTAACCTGCCGTAAGGACATTTCATGTAGACCATCAATAAATTCGTTTGACGATGACGGCAACAGAAAGTTTGAGTCTGATGGCGATGACCACTCGACAACAGGAAGATTAAAGTCCCCATAATGCTATAATTGGTCGTATTGCAATGGCTCCAGTTGAGGGTCGACGACCAATTGATATGACGACAGATAAGGATGCTGAAGAATAATCGTTCCCAACCATTTCATGTGGCGAAATTTTTAAAAGCAAAATTACTTATTGTCGAAAAGCCAAATCACAGATTCGGTATTACGATCGTCGTTGCGCGAAAGTACCAAAAATTCTATATATGTATAAGTGTTATGAGCTCACGCGCATAAAAAGTTCTATTTCAATCTGCCTTCGGAAAAAATCAAGAAACGCCAATATCACCGTTGGTAACTTGAGAGATGACGGTTTTGTCAGCAATCTTGTGCAGCATGATGACGGATATCATGTTCTTAAGGGCCTGCGATCTTCTCCGGCACATTGGGAGGCTGAGAAGAAAAAAGTGCTGGCAATGATTCGTCAGTTTGGGCTGCCAACTTTTTCCATTACGCTTTCTGCTGCTGAAACCAAATGGAGTGACCTGTTGGTCATTCTATCTCTCATTTTGGATAATAGAGTCCTTAGTGAGGAAGAAGCAGCGAATCTTTCAAGTTCCGAAAAAGCTCGACTAATTCGGTCTGATCCTGTGACTTGCTCAAGATATTTTGATTATAGGTTTAGGCAGCTATTGAAATTATTTAAAACAGACATTTTTGGAGAATATCAACTCTCTCACTTTTATTGGAGAATTGAATTCCAGCATAGGGGATCGCCACATTCACATAGCATGTATTGGCTAACCAGCGCCCCTAAACTGAATGAGAATAGTTCCCAAAGTAGCCGTCAAGTTATCGACTTTATCGACAGATTCGTAACAACAAACGGAGATAATCTAGATTTGGAAGAGGTTATTAAGTACCTCAGACTGAAATACTATGTCCCCTAGAAGAGGGAGATTCCAATCTTAGAAGGCATCAAGATATGTGGAAGAAAATAAAAGACGCTAAAGCTTTAAGCTTTAATAATTTTGAGAGTTTTCTTACACATATAAATACGGATTATATTGGATATAAATTTGCACTTAGATCGAGTCTTAAAGCCGCAAATATTTTTGCGTAGAAAATACTGTGACAAAATGTTGAATGCATATAATGAAGATATATTGAAGCTATATAGGGCCAACATGGATATTCAATACATATTAGATGCGTTTGCTTGTTGCAGTTATATAATAAACTACATAAACAAATCGAATAGAGGAGTTTCTCAATTATTGCGTGAAGCCATGAACGAGATAAGTAGTAATAACTTTTCAGTTAAGCAAAAACTACAACATCTTGGTAATAAGTTCATCAATGGAACAGAAATATCTGCGCAAGAGGCTTCATACAATATCCTTGGACTCCATATATCAAGATGTAGCCATGGCGAGATTTTTGTAAACACTTCGCATCCTGATCAAAGAGTTGGTATGGTGAAAGCCAAGAAAGATTTAGAAACACTCCCCTCAGATTCAAAAGATTATTTTTTACCAAACTTGCTAGATCATTATGTTCAAAGACCGGATGAATTAAATAATTTGTGCCTAGCTGACTTTGCTGCCAAATACAAATATTCTAAGACGCTCAATGCCCGTTCAACAGCAGAAGACTACGAGGAAAATAATGATAAAGAGCGGGAGGACAATGCCAATGACCGCCGTCCCATGGTCCTCAAATATAGGTCAGAAATTTTGAGAGAACGTAGGCACTCTCTTATCCTTCGGTGGAGAAGGTACAGCATAAATGTATCCCGATCTGATTATTTTCGAGAACTTGTATTGCTCTTTTTCCCTTGGCGAAATGAGCAAGTAGATATTCTTAGCACTAATAATGAGCAAACGTTCAATGCACAATTTGAAATCATCGAAGCAAATAGAAGACGATATGAATATTTGGATGAGACTCAGTTTTAACAAGTCTTAGATGAGATACAAGAAGACAACAATGACAATAATGATGGCCAAGAAATTTCAGCATCTCAGTTGCTTGATGAAGAGTTCAGGGGATTTGCAGTGCCAGAAGTTGCTCGAAACATTAACGTATTGCATGAAGGCAACTCTGACGAAAATGCAATCCGAATGATTAAATTAATTTAATTTAATGGTGCGATCACTCAACAGTAAGCAACAATATTACGCTCACGTTATGCATAATATGAATGGAGGTGGGGCGGGTGTTGGAAAAAGTAGGCTGATATCAACTATATATCAGTCACTATCTTTAAGATTTAACACCAGAGTTTGTTGTAACTCTGATTCTGCAAAGGTATTGCTGTGTGCCCCAACCGGCAAAGCAGCCTATGGAATTGGTGGACTTACTCCCCATTCCGTGTTCTCTCTGCCTGTAAACCAATATTCAATGGAATTAAGGCCCCTTAGTAACGACGCAATCAACACTATGCATTCAAAGCTTATAGATTTAAAGCTTATTATTATTGATAAAATTTCAATGGTGGGTGCAAAAATGTTGTCGTATTTGGATCTCCGTCTAAAAAAATGTTTAGAACTAATACATACTTTGGCGGAATTTCAATATTGGCATTTGGTGATCTAAAGCAACTTCCACCAGTTGGCGATAGATGGATTTTTGCTCCAAACTCGAGAGACCCATATAGCATAATTTTGGGAGCACCACTTTGGAATTTATTCCAATATTTTGAATTGACTGAAATAATGCGGCAACGTGAGGATTGTGCCTTTGCCATCGCATTAAATAATATGTCAGAAGGAAAAATGACTGCACGGACAAGATGCTTATTCAACAGAGAATTGTTCTGCCTTCCGAAATAAATAATATTCCCAACGATGCTATAAGTTTGTTCTACTCAAATCAGAAAGCGAGCGACTACAATAATATCCGACTAAGCCAAATTATTACAGAAGAATATACTTCAAAATCTAAAGATATGCTGAAGGCCAAATCAATATCTGAAAGGAACAAGCTAAATATTTTAGAAAATATTAAGGCTTTCAAGACTTCCGAAACCCAAGGCCTTCCCTATCTGCTTAAGCTCAAAACCACAGCTAAATATAAGATTACAGTCAATATAAATACCAATGATGGTTTGGTCAATCGAGCAAGTGGACAGCGTATGCATATTGACTATACAGCCAGCGGATCTGATGTGTTAGTTTCGACGCTTTGGCTTAAATTTACTGAAGCAACTGTGGGAGCGCAAGCAAGAGCAAAAAAATCAAATCCTTTGCACTCTGATTGGACACCAATTGAAAGAGTTTTAAGAACATTTCAATATAGGAAAAATGACCAAGTAACAATTGAACGCTTGCAATTTCCAGTGGTTCCTGCTGAAGCAATAACCATCCACAAGAGTCAGGAGCAACCTACAAAAAAGTTGCAGTGCATTTGCAAGACGGCATGAGCCGTGCAGCTCTATACGTAGCTGGTAGCAGGGCAACTAGTGCATCTGGGCTTTTCCTCATAGGAAAGTTTAATCCGCCTAGAGAAATACAAGCTACCGATCCCGTCCATATCGAGTTAGAAAAACTCCGGGGCGAAAAAAAATTGACAACCCACCATCAGATATATTTTGAGAGAGTAGAAGGAAATATTTTAACATATTTCCATAATATTGAGGGCTTACTTAACCATAGTTTAGACATTTCAAATGATTTTATAATAAACACAGCAGATATTTTATGTTTTGTAGAGACTTGGAGTAGAGAAGGCCAAGTATATAATATAGACGGCTTTGACATACTCGGTCGAATCGATGGTAGCATGTGTACAGGTAGTACTAGACCACCTGGTGGTATAATTGTTTATGCAAAGTCGTACATTGCACAAAGTGCTAAAATATTGTCTGTGGTTAATATTAATCTGGAACATAATAAAGTTTGCCAGATCCTTATATTTCAACACTCAGATACCAAATATGTAGTTGTTTATAGAAACCCGTCCTTCTCCAATTCCGAATTTCGTCAATTATTTTTAGAACACTTAGAGCAGGAGCTTAATAATCACAGTAAAATAGTTATTTTGGGAGATTTCAATTCATGCTGAGCTAGAGTTAGAGACCAGTTAGAAATTAGATTAAACGAGCTTGGTATATCGTCTCTTTTGCGTGGGGTACCTACAACAAAACAGCAAACTGAAATAGTTTGGGTATTTTCGACTAACGGACTGGACAATAAAGCCCAGGTGTATGAAACGGCATATAGCTACCACGATGGTATTTTCGTTTTCCATAGTTAGGCAACTTTTGATAAATTTATCTTTTGTGTGATGGATCAAAAACATATATATATATATATATATATATATATATATATATATATATATATAGCGAACAGTCGAAGAATATTAATAAATATATATATATATATATATATATATATATATATATATATATATATATATATATTTTATTAATATTCTTCGACTGTTCGCTTTCGATCACATCTTTTTTTTTGACAAGGACATGGACGTAAGCCAGACAGAAGCAAGCACAAAGGGCTTAGAATTCGTGATAACCGAAAAGGTTCGGCCTGCAAGCCTGCAAGGGTATTAAATCTTCGACGTGCCGAAGATAGCCCTTTTTTCTCGTTTTTTTTCCTTTTGAATCAAAATGCATATAGTAAAAAGCCCATTTTTTCGTTTTCGCCCTTTATATTGATCAAAATATGCCTGAAATCGAAATTGGAAATTTTCTTACCCTATTATGACTAGTTTTTAAGAGAAAATTGAATTTTAATCCTTCTCTTTTTTCATAAATTAATAGGCTTTCTTGTTTTTTTCATATCTATCAATTTAATTTTTTTCCTTTATTCTTTTTAATCATTTATATATAGTGAAATTCCACTTTTTCTTTTTCGCCGTTCATATTGATACAAATATGCCTGAAAATAGAAACAGGAAATTTTCCTATCCAAATTTGACTCGTTTTTAGAGATAATTTAATTTTAATTCCTCCTTTTTTTCACAAAATTGTTAGCTTCCTTCATCTTTTAACATATACCAATGTCATATTTTCTCCCTTTATAATGATCCAATCATGCCTGAAAATCGAAAAAGTAAATTATCTTACCCAAATATGACTATTTTTTTTAAAAAATTTAATCCATTTTTTGTTTCATAATACAATTAGCTTCGTTTTTCTCTTAGTATATATTAATTTATTTTTTTCTCTTTTCGATTTTGCTTTTTAATCAAAATATATATAGTGAAAAGCCCCTTTTTTCTTTTCCACCCATTATATTAATTCAAATATGCCTGAAAATCGATTTCGATTGAAATAAAATGTTCCCACCCAATTATGAATAGTTTTTTAGAGATAATTGAATTTTAAAAGCTTCCTTCTTCCTTTAATATGTGTCAATTTATTATACTCTTGCAGAGGGTATTATAATTTTGTCGTGAAATGTGTCACGCATAGAAGGAGACATCTCCGACCCCATAAAGCATATATATTCTTGATCAATATCAACAGCCGAGTTGATATAGCCATGTCCGTCTGTCCGTCTGTCTGTTTCTATGCGAACCAGTCTCTCAGTTTTATAGCTATCTTTATGAAACTTTCCAGAATTCCCTCTTTCTGTTGCACGCAGTTCATATGTCAAAACCAGCTGGATCGGACCACTATATCATATAGCTGCCATAGGAACGATCGGTCGAAATGTAGGTTCTTGTATGAAAAACAGTTTTGTTTATAAAGATTTCTTGACTAAACTCGGTATTTATTAGTTTTACTACGCTCCCCATATATATGCAAAATCCTATAAAGATCGGACAACTATATCATATAGCTGCCATAGGAAAGATCAGTCGAAAATTACATATATATATATATATTATATATATATATATATAGATATATATATATTTATATATATATATATTTATTAATATTCTTTGACAAGGACATGGACGTAAGCCAGACAGAAGCAAGCACAAAGGGCTTAGAATTCGTGATAACCGAAAAGGTTCGGCCTGCAAGGGTATTAAATCTTCGGCGTTCCGAAGATAGCCCTCTTTTCTCGTTTTTTTTTAAAGATAATTAAATTTAAATCCTTCAATTTTTTTCTTTTATCCTTGAATTATTTTAATTAAAATATGTAAGTGAAATGGCCCTTCTTTCTTTTTCGTCATTTTTGTTGATACAAATATGCCTGAAAATCAAAATAGGAAATTTTCATACCCAGTTATGACTAGGTTTTTCGAGATAATTGAATTTTAACCCTTCTCTTATTTCACAAAAAAGTTAGCTTCCTTCTTCTCTTAACATATACCAATGTCATATTTTCCTTTTTCCTTTTAATCAAAATACATGCAGTGAAAATATCCTTTTTTTCTTTTTCCCATTTTATGGTGATACAACTGTGCCTGAAAATCGAAATAGGAAATTTTTTTACCCAACTATGACAAGTTTTTTAGAGATAATTGAATTTTAATAATTTTTTTTCATACTATACTTAGCTTATTTTTCTCAAAGTATATATTAATTAAATTTTTTCTTTTTTCCATTTTTTTTAATCAACATATATATAGTGAGAAGCGTCTTTTTTTTGCGACTTTTGTGCCGGAAAATCAAAAGAGGACATTTTCCTACCAAATTATGAGCAGTCTTTGAGAGAGAATAGAATTTTAATCCCTTTTTTTTTTTATAAAATAATTCTTTTCTTAACAGCTATCAATTTTATTTTTTCTTTTTTCCTTTAATCCTATTAGTCAACATATATTTAGTGAAAATCTCCAATTTTCTTTTTCGCTCTTATAATTATCCAAATATGCCTGAACATCGAAATAGAAAATTTTCTTTCCCAATTTCGGCAAGTTTTTTAGAGATAATTGAATTTTAATTCTTCTCTTTTTTCACAAAATAGTTAAAGTCTATCTTCTTTTAATATATATCAATTTTATTTTTCTTTTTTCCTATTTTCTTTTAATCAAAATATATATAGTGAAAACCCCTGAAAATAGATATAGGAAAATTTCTTACCATATTGACTATTTTTTGAGAGATTATTGAATATTAATCCTGCCTTTTTTCATAAAATAATCCTCTTTTCATAATATATATCAATTTAATTTAATTTTTTTCTTTCTTCCTTTAATCAAAATATATATAGTGAAAAGCCCCAATTTTCTTTTACGCCATTTATACTAATCTAAATATGCATGAAAATTGAAATTGGACAATTTCTTATTGTAATCCTTCTCTTTTTCTACCCTTACAGAGGGATTGTGTAACATATAGAAGGAGAAATCTCTGACCCCATAAGGTATATACAGTTTTGATCAGTATCAACAGGCGAGTCGTTTTTGAGTTTTGATCAGTATCACCATGTCGGAGCCAGCTGGATCGGATCACTATATCATATAGCTGCCATAGGAACGATCGGTCGAAAAGTAGGTTCTTGTATGAAAAACCTTTTTGTTTATTTAGATATCTTGACCAAACTTGGCATTTATTAGTTTTACTATGCTCCCCATATATGTGCAAAATCCTATCAACATCGCACCACTATATCATATAGCTGGCATAGGAACGATCGGTCGAAAATTGTATGTTGTTGTATAAAAATATCGTTTTTCTCAAGATATCTTGGCAAAACTCGGCATTTATTGGTTTTACTATGATCCCAACATTTTTGCAAAATCTTATCTACATTGGACTACTATATTATATAGCTATCATATGAACGATTAGTCGAGAATTAAGTATGGAAAACTTGTTTATTTTTAGGTTTACAATACTCCCTCCATTTATGCAAAGTCTTATTTACATCGGACTACTATATTATGTAGCTACCATAGGAACGATCGGTCGCAAATTGAGTTGTTGTTTGGAAAACTATTTTGTTTTTTAAAGATATCTTAACCATACTCGGCATTAACTACTTTTCCGGTGCTTCTTAGATACGGGCAAAGCACTGGCATCAAATTTTCGGCGTGCCGAAGATAGTCCTTCTGTCTCGTATCATAATAATTAGCTTCATTCTTCTCTTAATTTAATTTTTTCTTTTGTCCTTTTTTCCTTTTAATAAAAATAAATGTAGTGAAAAGCCATCTTTTTTTCTGCCTGTATATTGATCCAAATATGCCTGAAAATCGAAATAGGAAATTATCTTACCCAAATATGACTAGTTTTTTTTAGAGATAATTGAATTTTAGTTTAATTTTTCTCTTAGTACATGTTAATTTTTTTTTCTTTTTCTTTGTTCTTTTTATCTTTTTAATCATATTTAGATATAGTGAAAAGCCAATATTTTGTTTTTCGTCCTTTATATGGATACAAATATGCCTGAAAATCGAAATAGTAAATTTTCTTACCCAAATATGACTAGTTTATTATAGATAACTAAATTTTAATCCTTCTCTTTTTCATAACATCATTAGCTTCCTTCTTTTTTTCTATATGTCTATTTATTTTTTCTTATTTCTTAATTTCTTTTAAATAAAATATATATAGTGAAAACGTTTTTTCCTATTTCACCATTTACATAAATACAAATCTTTAATCCTTCCCTTTTTCATAATTAGCTGTCTTCTTCTCTTGACACGTATCAATTTAATTTTTTATTTTTTCCTTAATTTTTTTAATTCAAAATACATTTAGTTAAAAGCCCCTTTTTTCGCTTTCGCCCCTGTCGTTGATCCAAATATGCCTGAAAATCTAAATATGAAATTTTCTTACCCAATTACTGTTTTTCGCCATTTACATTAATACAAATATGCTTGAAAATCGAAATTGGAAATTATCTCACCCGATTATGACTAGTTTTTTAGAGATAATAGCTTCCTTCTTCCTTTAATATATATAGAAATTTAATTTATTTTTCCAATTTTTCAAAATATATTTAGTGAAAAGCCCCTTTTTTTCTTTTGCGCCCTTTATATTGATACAAATATGCCTGAAAATCGAAATAGGAAATTATCTTACACAAATGTGACTAGTTTCTTAAGAGATACTTGATTTTAATCCTTCCCTTTTTCATAAAATACTTAGCTGCGCTCTTCTCTTAATATATATCAATTTAATTTTTTCCTTTTGTCTCTTAATCAACATATATTTAGTGAAAAGACCCAATTTTCTTTCACGCCCTTTATATGGATCCAAATATGCCTGAAAATCGAAATTGGACAATTTCTTACCGAATTATAACTGGTTTTTTTTTAGAGATAATTGATTTTAATCCTTCTTTTTTTCTACCCTTGCAGAGGGTTTGTGTAACCCATGAAAGGAGACTGTAGTGAGTATATGCATTAAATTACACCCTGTATTTAAATACATAAGAATGCGACACTTTGTTGCATTCAATAACAAACAAAGCCAAAAGCGCAGAGCCACTTGAGTTTATTGACTCCGGCTCACATTATGCAGCGCGGACCGCTAGTACTCTAACTGGCCGTTTAGCTGACAGCGCATATCCCACGCTTTACTTATATACCAAGAGTACCATATGTGTACTCACTAATGCATGCACATACCACACACTTTCGCTCTTTTAATTATGCTCTGCTGACACTGAGCTATACATATTATAGTACCTGTATCTTAGGTTTTGAAGCGGACATTCTAAAAATGATTATAAACCAGCACTGACGTGCATGATCTTTTTCTCAACATAGCGACCGTGACAAGTGTCACCCAACGAGGGAATATTCTATACAATACCATCAACTACAATAACAACAGTAACAAAATGGAACATCAGCAGCAATAACAACAGTAACAAAATGGAACAGCAGCAGCAATAACAACAGCAGATGAAACCAACAACAATCCAAAAGGAGCCGTCGTCTGGCAACGACGCAATCTGGAAACAAAACAGTTCTTGGTATGAAATAAAAATTTACACTCAACATACACCCACCAAGCGCAGCCACAATAAGCAGCAAAGGAGCTGCAGTTGTCCCCCAACGAGGGAATATTCTATATAATACCATCAATTACAATAGCAACAGTAACAAGATGGAACAGCAGCAGAAACAACAACAGCAACAATGTAACATGGCAAACAACAAGAGAAGGTCTACTGCGAGGGAGCATCAGCGTGCCAGCACCGGCGACGCCAAGCTGACGCATAGATAGCAACGAGGAGGCAAAAAAGCCAAACTCATCAACAGGAGGCATTTGGTCATCGCCCTGTTAAAGGCAAGGGTCCAGGTCAAGGCCGCCAAGAGCGACTACAGGAGGAACTGAAGCAGATCAACACCCTGCTGCAAAACAGGAAGAAACGGACTAACAAATGTTAGTGCCCCGCTTAATTTTTTTTAAGTACCCATCTTGCGCTTGCGGTAGGTAGGAAAACTAACAATTGTCTCAGTTCAAATAACTAACTTAACTTAAACTTATTCTAAGTAAAATATTGTAAACTTGACATTTGCTAATGTAAACTACAACGTGTTCCCCTTTTGATTTCAGAAAATTCATTTATAACACAAATAGAAGAAGAAAGAATGGTTTAATTTAAATATCATAAGTAAATTATTTAAATTTTTAAATTTCAAGTCAATTATTCAAATTTTTATATTTCACGCCTTTAAAACGGAAGTATTATTATTCACACTCCTTAATCATTTCCCGTGGTCCACCATGGGGTTAATAGACACAAAGAAGGTGGATTCCACCGCCATAACAGTTCTCTTTGTAATTATCGTAGTGCTAATGTGCATTAACCTTTTCTTAAAATTATACAAAGTGCACAATAGGTGCTTAAACAAAAAATATATGAGTCGTGCAAACGACTCAGATAAAATATAAAAAAAAAACGATAATTTCTTTTTACTTTTGATCTCTCCTAAATAAACTCAATGGTTACGAACAAAGCGATAGCTGAAGTTTATTTACGAGACCCACGTTTTAGGGAAAGACTTCAGTAATTAGTAATTGCAACTCCAATAAGCATATACGAACTTATGTTTCTATATATGGATATATTGCTCAAAAATGCAAAAAGGAATAGTATTAAGTACTATTCCTGGTATACAATTAGAATCAGTATCTAAAGAACACCCAATATTAGGCAGAACGTTAGATTTTGTAAAAAAACACACAACAATTAGAACACCCTATTTTAGGACCTATGTCAATAAATGGCATGGACGCAAATCGTTACCATTCTTAGGGAGCAACGAGAAGAGTTTAATGAATCTTTCAAGTGCCTTAACAAGAGCGCAGCTGTTTCAAAAGAGACAAAGTTAAAACACGTTAAAATTCTTGTAGATTCCTACAATATCAGCCGACAACTTATATGTGACAATGCAACAAAACTAAAAGATTTGCATTTAACACAGACAGTTGATGCATTAAGCACGTTAAGAGAAAACATTAGACGAATTTCGGATAGGCATAATATAACAATATTCCATCCGAATTCTTTTAACACTTCAGCGTCATACGACGAGAAACTACATTCATTGCCAACTGATACTAAACCATCAAATTCTGAAGAAAATACCCAATCAATTAACAACACAATCGGCCAAACAGCTATACATTTTCTCAAAACTAAAAGGCCATGCAATAAACTTGAGCAAACTATCGCTCAAATCTTTGAAAAATTATCAAGCACATTAAAAGGCGAATCAGCGAAAAGCAAAACTGCCAACCAGTACACTTAAGAGGTTGAGCAGTTAACAAAAGCTTTAGAAGAAGCTTTTATAAACGATGGCTTAACGCCAGAATTGGCCAATAAATACAGTACAGTCCAAGCAGTTAAGGCCATGACTATGAACTGAGCTATAGACAGGATGAAACTCACTACAACTACAAAACAAGTATCACAGGACAATCCACAATTGTTCTAGTCACAATTTCCAAATAGTCCACAACGAATTTCCCATTTCATGCGATGGAAGTCTTAGACTCGACTTCATCAGAATATTAAATTGCATAATAGATTACCAGCATGATGAATTCATCATGAAACTAGAATCACTTAATTATCAAACACATGTACCGCTATTACATAATGATATTGATAACTCAATATTATTACCAGCTAGATCAGAGGTAATGAGAAAAATTACGCTTCTGACAAATGAAGATACAGTTCTTGTACCAAACCAGGAAATACACCCTGGGGTAATAATAGCAAACAAGAATATGAAATCAAAATAAATAACATTAATACCAGAAATAGATCAAATGCAGTCATAAATAAATTAAAATTCCCTGACCAATTTAAAAACAAGCTTACTGATTTATGTACCAAATACAGTGACATATTTGGTCTGGAAACAGAAATAATTTTTAAAAACAAAAATAAAGATTAGCAGACAAAACACCCGTATATATTAAAAACTACAGAAATGCAGAAACAGAAAAGCCAGAAATTAACAGGCAGGTCGAAAAACTAATAAAAGATGGTATAGTAGAACCATCTATCTCAGAATACAATTGCCCACTTCTCTTGGTACCCAAGAAATATCTCTCAAATTCAAATTCTCTCAACTTAAAAAAAACTTTTAGCAGATAAATATCCACTGCCAAGAATTGAGGAAATACTTGACCAATTAGGATGAGCTACATATTTTTCATGTCTCGATCTTATGTCAGTTTTTCACCAAATTTAACTAGATGAAAAATCGAGAATATAACTTCATTTTCAACAAGCACTGGCTCTTATCGCTTCACTCGGTTACCATATGGTCTTAAAATTCAAATTCATTTATGCGAATGATGGCACTCTTATGTTCAGACCTAGGGCCATCGCAAGCATTTCTTTATATGAATGATCTAGTAGTGATCGGCTGATCAGAGCAGCCCATGTTCAAGAACTTGAGAAGCATATTTGTACTTTGTCGAGAACATTTAAAATTAAACCCAGAGAAATGTGCATTGGGCAATGGGCATTAATGAAAACAACATTATTGCAATACCCTGACTTCAGCAAAGAATTTTGCATAACCACAGATGCAAGTAAACATGCATGTGGTGCTGTACTATCCCAAGATTACAACGGTGTGCAATTGCCAATTGCATACGCATCCCGAGGTTTCACACAGGGAGAAAGCAATAAATCAACTACTGAGCAGGAATTAGCTGCTATACATTTGGCAATAAAACACTTCAGACCATATGTTTATGGAAGGCATCTTTTAGTTAAAACAGACCATTGACCCCTAACCTATTTGATTTCGATGCAAAATCCCACATCAATATTAACCAGGATGAGACTAGATTTAGAAGAATACCAATTCACGGTAGAATACCTCAAGGGGAAAGATAACCATGTAGCGGATGCATTATCCATCATAAGCATAGAGGCACTAATTAACATGAATAGGAAAATATTAATGGTCCAAACAAGATCATCAAAAAGACAGGAAAACATCTGCGCAGATGAGAAAATAAAATTGCAAAAAGATCAAATAGATCTAAAAAAGCCCAATGTCTATGAAAAATAAATTGTTTACTTAAAAGAGGAAAACGAATCATTTCACAATTTTCAGTAAATGATTTGTGCTCCAATGGAAAATTCGACTTGGGACAATTTTTTCAAAGGCTTAATTCAGAAGCCGAAATACATAAAATTGCTAACTTACAGTTGTCACCAAATGAACAAATTTGCGAATTGTATCATTAAATGAATTTAAAAATATGGGCAGTAAATATTTAAATACATTAAAAGTAGCGCTATTGACGAAAGTCATAAAAGCAATACTGTCGAAATATCATGATGATCTTATAGAGGGAGGCCATACAGGGATTACGCGTACCTTGTTAAAAATTACGAAATACTTTTACTGGCCCCAAATCACTAAGACTATTACAAAGTATGTGAAAACTTGTGTGAAATGACAATTAGCAAAAACCATAACACATACTAAAGCCCCAATGATATCAACGAATACTTCAACTACTGCATTTGACACTGTTTTAATAGACACAATCAGTCCATTACCTCGTACAGAGAAAGGCAACGAGTACGCAATTACTATGATATGCGATTTCACTAAATATCTTGTTACAATACCAGTGTTTGGTCAAGTAACAGCAGAGATAACACCGACGGCTGCGGACATCATCCAACAGCAGAAAATAACAATCATAATTACAGCCTAAGAGCAAATAGTTTTTGCGCGCTCTTTGTAAGCTGCTGCCCACTCTCCTTCTGCATTGCTTTGCTTTGCATTGACTTCCGCTGCCCTTCGCTCTAACCGGCGAGCGTCTTATTGGAGTTTCGTTTCGTTTCGCTTTACATATTGTCATAGTTTTTAGTCTTTCGTTTGATCGCAACCTAGGACAACTAATTCGAGTTGGCTGCCAAGCAACAATATAAAACTTATAAATTCTAATAAGTGCCCTGCGCTGCAAATAAATCCATTTGAAAACTAATCTAAGTGTTTGAATTTCGCTGCACAAGCAGTTAGAATTAATTGGTTGCAAAAAAGCTTGCAACCACACATTTTAGTGACCCCGACGTGAATTTCTCTCTTTCATTTCTTCTATTTTTTCTTGTACTTCGTTCTTGTCTTGTCAACGGACAGTTTATCAGTTCGGGCACAGCGGTGTGGTGAGCCGTTTGCTTGCGCATCTGCATACAGTTGGTTGTTATACATAAACGCCGTAGCAAATCCCCGTTAATCGTTGCGTGAGTTATGTCCCAAGGAGCTGAGGGTGTGGTCTGGAAGTCCTGATGCAGATCCTGGGTAGAGTTGCAGTCGTTGTTCGATGTTTGGTTGTAGAAATTTTGTATTTGATGAAATAAAGAGAACGTCTGGTTGAATTGATCGTCTGAAGCAGAATGTTTTATTGGGAATTCGTTTGGTTTAACTTAGCCTAAGAATAATGTGGAATATGAAATCTGAATCGGCACTTTGTAGCGACAAAGTGCTGAGTTCGTTTTGTCGCCGGATGCTTTAACGTAAACATTTGTAGGCGGCAAGTTGGTCGCCGCTGTGTTGCAACTTTGTAGTCGCTGAGTTGCAACTATGTAGTTGCTGGGGTGGTCGTTGACCACTTGAAATTGTGTCAAACGTGTGTGGCATTAGTATGTGTCCGGTGATTGACGGCATTTGAAGCTGAGTCGTTCTATGTATCGTTGTATGTATTTGGGCATCACATGTTGATGCGAGGGGGTTTGAGGGGAGGGGAAGTATAGGGTACCGACGGGTCGGTAACTCCTCCCCCCCTAGTTTGAAGTGAGGGCCACAAAGATGGAATTGGTGGTAACGAGATCGGGAGGATCTGTTCGGGGTATGTATGGTAGACGTTATTGTTGCGCCGGAATATCCAGGTGAGTATGGCTGTCACTAGTAGTGATAAGCAAAGGATGTACAGGATTGTTGTGTGCTGAGTTGTCTCCTGGTCCACAACTAGTAGTTTGTCTGATGTTTGTAAGGTTTCCAGCTGTAGTCTCTCTAGCGTAAGAACTTCTATGGTTCTGTTTCTTATTAGGTTTGTAACTGGAGGTAGGAAGAAGTCGAAATGTTCTTCTGTTATATCCAATGTGTTGTCGTAGCTTAATCCGTTTATTGTGACCGTACAGTTTGTGTATTGTATCACGGACGATCCATTAATTTCGTAATTGCTTTGAGTTGTTGTTTGGATCTTTAGGTTTTTTGCATTGAATACAAAAATGTATCCTTTTTCCGGTTCGAATATGTCAGTTGTAAGTCCTGTTTCTTTGACGTCGCAGGAGCTGGTTTTGTTTAATAGTAAGTTGCTGAGGCTGTTGTTATTACTTATGTTATACAGTTTTTTGAGTTCACAAAAGAATTGATTATCTACTAATGGACATTTTTCTTCGGTGTACAATGTTTCTGTATTATTTTTGTTGACTATTAAATATTTTGGTGTTACAATAAATTGTGTTAAGTTGATTGGTAGTGGAATTAAGCGTGTTAATTTATATTTAAATTTCCTAAATATAGGAATTTCTATATTAAATACAATGCATTGCTTATGACTTTTTGTTTCTAGTTTGATAAGATTGTATATTTGGTCTTCAGAGTTTACATAAAAGTTTTGGTTTTGGAATATGTTTTTAATTTTTTCTAGTTCGATTGTGTTCAAAATGAGTTTAGGTATTACGTTAATTTTTGCTAGAAGTGAACATTCAATTATGTCATTCAGGTGGTTAATCAATAACTCAATATTATAATTGAGTCTATTGATATATTGCAATTTCTTTAATTGCTCTTCGTTCTCATTCATTTGTTTGTAAATGTTATTTTCGTATTTTGTAAAGAACTGATTTATTTTGAGTTGTTCATTGTTAATATGTCTTGTAATATTGTTGAATCTTATTTGGATTTCATTGTTGAAATTTTCTTGTACTTGGAAATTCTTAGCAACTATGTATGAATTGTTTTTTAATTTTCGTAATTCGTTGTCGATGTTTGTCGCGTCGTTGGCGTCCATATTGTCGGTGACGATTTTTACTAAGCTGCCTAGGCCGTTGACAAGGCCTCTCTTATGTCTTTCTAGAGGTAAAAGTGCATTGAGTTTGGATTTTGCTTGTTTTAGTTTTTCTTTGAGTACAAAATAGGAATCGTTTAGGCTCCCGTCGTCCTTAAGGTTCGTAATGGTGTTGTAAAGGTTCTCTATACAATTGACATACTCATTGAGGTTTATTACATGGCTGATTCTCATATAATTTTGTATTACAATAGTTTCTCCTAAATTAATTTTTGCAATTGGATGGGAATCTGTAATTTTGTGGATGTGAGTTGATTGTAGTGCCTCATGGGCAAACCTGGAATAATAATTAAGAGGGGTGGGTCAATTTGGTTTTTTTTATTATTTTTCTAATTTTAGACTTATGCAACTTCTGGTTTCTAGTGGTAACCACTGTACAACCATGGTCGCGAAGGACTTTATGAATTGAGAATCGAGGAGTTATTTTATTTCTCCGGTTCTCTTTCCTAAATATTATTGTGTTTGGTTCTAAAGTTGTAGGTACTGTTCTGTCTTCGTTTAATTTGTCTGTCCTCTGTTGCGTATTTTTGGCAAGTAATTCTTTGACTTTGGGGTAAATGTGTCTCTAAATTGGTTTAATTTTTGTAAATAGTCGTGTTCGTTATTAAATTCGATGGTTTGATTAAATGAGTGTGTCCTACCATGAAAAAGTTTAAAGGGTGTATGTTTGGTGGTCGAATGGATTGCATTGTTATATGTAATCATAGTTTCTGCCATTATTTCCCCATGATCGATGGTTAGTTTAAGTTGTTTCTTGGTATCGATTATCTTATTATTATCTATATCTATAAATTTCTGTTAAGGTTGAGTGTAGGCGTTCTACGGGTGAATTGCTTGAAGACTGTTGGAATGATGTTACATGTAAAGAAATATTAAATTGGGAACAGAAATCGCGGAATATTTCGCTTGAGAATTCTACACCTTGGTCATAAACTATAGTTTTGGGAATTCCGACTTGGGGAAAAAGGTTTTTAGAGATTTAATGCAATTAATGCTGTTTCTATTGAAAATTGGGTAAGAGGCTGCAAATTTTGAGAATTTGACAATGATAGTGAGGTTGAAGTTGTTATTGATTGTGTAAATATCTATGTGAACTATATCAAGTGGTTTGGTGGGGGTCTCTGGAGTTTGGAAAGGTATTTTCTGCGGTTGTCTATCGTACTTGAGTTTTAAACAGGTTTCGCAGCTTCTGATTAATTCTGTGATTTTGTCCTTCATGTGTGGAAAATATTTGTCGCGTTTAAGGTGTGACAGTGTCTCTTCTATTCCTCTATGGTTACTGCTAACGTGGTAATCACGTATGAATTTTTTCTGTTCGTTCAAATCTGTAATCTCTGGGAGGAAGGTTAAGCATCTGATTAGTTTGAAATTTTTATTCTGTGAAAAGTATGTTGAATAAACTTGTCCTATTAGGTTGGAGGTGTCTTCGTGTGCGAAAAAGGCGCAGGTTTTGTTTGGTTTGAGATTTTGCTTCAATATTCTCTTGATATCATCGAGGGTATACGAAGGTTGGTAATATACTCTTCTTAATTTGTGTCTGAAAGGGACGATTGTTTTGAAATTCGTGATTAAGTCGGTTTTTAATAAGAGTTGTATGTTAAATTCATTGAGGGGTTTGTCTGATTGATGACATTGGTTTGTATTGGTTTGCAAAGATATTTCATTATGATTCATATTTGGGTCGGTTCTGCTTAAGGCATCCGCAACTACATTTTGGGAACCTTTTTTATGTACTATTTCAAAATCATATTCTAGGAGTTGAAGTCTCCATCTTATTAGTTTTGAATTTGGTTCTTTGAAATTCATTAGCCAGATTAGTGGCTTGTGGTCTGTTACAATAGTGAATTTTACTCCGAATAGGTAGGGCCTGAAATGTTTTATTGCCCATATTATGGCCAACATTTCTTTTTCGATAGTCGAATAGTTTATCTCGGTATCGGATAAAACTCTACTAGCGAAACAAACGGGTCTATCATTGTTTATAGTTCCCTGCGACAATACTGCTCCTATTGCGAAGTTACTTGCATCGGTTGTTAATATAAAAGGTTTTTTAAAGTCTGGGTGTATAAGTATTGGGTCGTTAGTTAAAAGTGTTTTGCAATATTCCAAGGTGTCTAGGAATTCTTGATTCTTCTTCTATGTTATGCAGACTGTGATTGGGTTGGTTGTTGGACTTGAATGGGTTCTTGTTGTTGTTGTTAGTTTGTTTGTGATAGTATGAATTTCCTTTAGGGTTTTGTTGTTGGTATTGAGAGTTTGAATTTTGTTGTTGGTATTGAGAGTTTGATTGTGTGTACGGTGCGTTCCGGTTGTTGTAGTTGCTCGGTCCAGTTTCGTTTTTATTGAATGTTTGGGGATTTGGTTTCCTATTGTAATATAGGGCTTTTTCAATTTGGCATTGTTCATAAGCTGTTTCTATGCTGTTCGGGCATCTTAGTCGAATAATAGTTTTGAGGGGTTCCCTAAGTCCTGATATGAATGCGTTTAAACATACTTCATTATACACAGACTTCTTGGCATCGATTATACTAACTGATTGGCCGCTGTTTGAGAGTGTCGAAAATAGTTGGCTTCTAATTCTAGAAATGCCGAAAAATAGTTGTCCCAAGGATAGGTTATCAGGGAATGTTTGGAGTTCACCCAAGAGTCCAGCTTCACTTTTCTTACTCGAGTATAGTCGTAGTAAGTTGTTTTTAATGTCGTCCCAAATGAGTTTCGTATTTGCTAGGGTTAGAGCTTCATCTGCTCTTCCTACGATCTTGTTTCTTATAGCCCTTAGGGTAAGTAACCCATAAGGAGTTTGGTCAGTGCCCCTAATGAGCATGATTATCTCCTCAACACTAGTTAAATACTTCTCTAACTGATTAGGAGTGCCATCAAAAGTAGGCAATTCCTTTACAAACGCAAGTATGTCTGTTGCACTAAGGGTTGTGGAAATATTACTGAAGCCACTAACTGTAGGTGTTAGAGGGGCTGAGTTGCCACCGGTGGAATTGCCTGAGTCCATTATGGATGAATAAGTATGGGGAGTTTCGGGTATTTCTTTAATTGCGGAAAGTGTGGTTTGTCTAGTAGTAGCTCTTGTCGGTCTTGGCTGAGTTGTATGAACTCCTAGTACAGATTTTGTTGTTTTCCTTATGGTCTGAGTAATCTTTCTGGACATCGAATTATGTGTATTAACAATGAACAATTCTTTAATTACATATATTCATACAAATCTGTATGTAATATATATACATTAAAAAAAAGTTATTTCTATTTTGTATGTGTACGGAAAGTAAAAAAAAATTTTATTAAATTTGAAAATTTTTGAAAAAAGATTTTTGTTGGTGCTAAACTCGTTTGTACTTTTATGTAGTATGTTTGTGTTGTTTTTTTTTTTCTCTTTGGAAATACTGTGGCGTTTTGTTTCTTATATATATATGTGTGTTTTTGTTAATGTATGTTTGTATGGTGTATAATTAATAATAGAGTTGTGTGTTTTTGGTTGGTGTTGGTAACTTTTCGATGTTTCTGTAATATATTGGCATTAATATATGTACATATTTGGGGTGTATGTATTTATTTTGTAAGGGCAAATATATGTTTGTGTGTATAGTTTTATTAAAAGAAATGTATATGTTCGAGTATTATTTGTTATTTAATTTTTTTTTATTTTGAGCGTGTATCTCACCAACATTGTATTTGAATTAAGATCTCAAAAAAATGTATACAAATGTCGCAACGATAATTGTTTTTGTATGCAGAGTTTAGTTTTTTCGTTTGTGTGTTTGTTATTTGTAAAATTTCGTTTGCTGTGTAGGTAGTAATTTGTCTGCGTGACTCATGTGAATGTTAATCAGCGTTTGATTACATTTTAACACTAAGTGCACTGACAAAATTGTGGGTAAAATTTTAGGTATGTATGTTTTTATTTTTCACGTAGTTTTTTTTTTGTTGTTGTATTTTTCCTTCGAAACTGTTTAACAACGACAATTGGCCTCACTATTCGTTGCGGCAACGGATGATCAGCGATTGATTCCGCGCAATTGTATACGTATGTTTGTTTCGTTTATTGTTTGTCTGCATGTACTCGTATAAATGCTAATTAGCGATTGATTTCATTTTAATACTTAGTACACTGACAAAATTGTGGTTAAATTTTAGATATGTATGTTTTGTTGTTTCATGTGTTTGTATATATGTATATTTTTTTTTTTTTTTTTTTTTTTTTAATGATTTAATTACAACACTTGGCCTCACCCTTGGTTTCGGCAGCGGATGATCAGCGATTGATTCCGCACAAATGTATATGTATGTTTGTTTCGTTTATTGTTTGTCTGCATGTGCTCGTATAAATGCTAATCAGCGATTGATTTCATTTTAATACTTAGTACACTGACAAAATTGTGGTTACTTTGCATAACACTTTTTATTTTGTTGTTGCGAATAGACATTCTTTGTTGGGAAATCTTTACGAGTAGTTTACATATTTTTTTTTTTTTTGATTTTTTTTTTTTTTTGTTACACACATTACATATTTTTTGCACTTTCACATTACTTACAATAATGTTAGAAAGAGAATGGTAAACATTCTGTTTACCGGCTGCGCCAGTTATGTCCCAAGGAGCTGAGGGTGTGGTCTGGAAGTCCTGATGCAGATCCTGGGTAGAGTTGCAGTCGTTGTTCGATGTTTGGTTGTAGAAATTTTGTATTTGATGAAATAAAGAGAACGTCTGGTTGAATTGATCGTCTGAAGCAGAATGTTTTATTGGGAATTCGTTTGGTTTAACTTAGCCTAAGAATAATGTGGAATCTGAAATCTTAATCGGCACTTTGTAGCGACAAAGTGCTGAGTTCATTTTGTCGCCGGATGCTTTAACATAAACATTTGTAGGCGGCAAGTTGGTCGCCGCTGTGTTGCAACTTTGTAGTCGCTGAGTTGCAACTATGTAGTTGCTGGGGTGGTCGTTGACCACTTGAAATTGTGTCACACGTGTGTGGCATTAGTATGTGTCCGGTGATTGACGGCATTTGAAGCTGAGTCGTTCTATGTATCGTTGTATGTATTTGGGCATCACATGTTGATGCGAGGGGGTTTGAGGGGAGGGGAAGTATAGGGTACCGACGGGTCGGTAACTCGCGCTATAACCCGCTATACGCTATCTCGCCCGAACGAACACTTGTGCGATCAGACTTGTATTGTAGTTCGGCTGTGTGAACCTTGTTGTGCGCTACATTCATAATGTTTGATGAAAGTGCAAGTGCAAATGGAAATGATGAGGCGACATCAGCTAGTCAAGTGGCTGTTGGAACCCAGGCTGCTGTTTTTAAAATAAAGATCAAGAATTTAAGTGATGGACTTAATAGATTGTCCTCGGAACTTGATCCCGCTCGACTTCGCGATGTTGATGACTACGAGCTGCAAGATTACATAAGCATGGCATCTGACTTGCAGGCGAAATTTGAGACAGTCTGTGATGGTTTGTTGGAGGTGGATCATGCCAGCGTTGAGGAGGATGTTCAGACAATTTTGAGTCAACTATTAGGCAGCTGCGGCTGTCCCTTCAACGCGAGCGCGAAAAACGAAGCAAGGTTCAGCAGATTCCGCATTGTTCCACCTTCAATTCAGCCGCAGCCGATGACTCGCGTTCTACCTTTGTTGTTCCAAACCACTCTCGATTGCCTCAACTTAAATTGCCGGAGTTTAGTGGAGGCTACACAGAATGGGCCGATTTCTCGAACCTGTTCACCACGGTCATTGACAAGGATCCGTATTTGACCAACATTGAAAAACTCCAGCATCTACGGTCATGCCTTAAAGGAACAGCGCTGGATACAATTCGCTCATTGGAAATTTGAAACGCTAATTATGCTGCCGCTTTAGAACTGCTTGATAAGCGTTTTAATAACAAGCGTCTTATTTTTCAGGCACACATCGCTGAAATTTTGGGTTTGAGAAAGGTGGACAAGGGCGCGACTGCACAGCTGCGCGAATTTTCAGATAAGCTCAACTCTCATCTACGTGGTTTAAAATCGATGGGCAGTGTGGAACAGATCGCCGGTTGCGTCATAGTACATACGTTGCTGCAAAAACTAGATAGCGTTACGCAGGCTAGCTGGGAGGATGATGCGCCGTTGGACGTCATACCATCATGCGAGCGGTTTACAACCTTCATAGAGAGGCGTTGCCAAAGGCTGGAAAATGCGGATCACGCTACGGCAATGTACACGCCTAGCTCCCAGGTGGGCCAGAACAACAGTAGTAGAAGAACGTTTGTAGTGACTAGGAATGGAACGAGTGCTTGTGTGTTTTGTGAAGTCGCAGGCCACTCTATTTATAAATGTTTGCAATTCGGAAATTTACCGCCCTTGCTGCGCCTTCACGAAGCCAAGCGGCTTGCGCTGTGCCTAAACTGCCTGCAAAGGGGACATCAGCTGAGAGTCTGCGGCTCTAGCGCTTGCAGAGTTTGTGGAAGCAAACATCATAGGTTGTTGCATCTTGGCAACACAAGCAGTCACATCGCTGCTTCTAGCCCAAACAATGCTCAAGATACCGAAACTTATTCGTCATCCCAAAACACCTTGCACGATGTTGTCCTGCTTGCCAATGCCGTCATCAACGTGAAAAATCGCGCTGGCTCCTTGGTGCCCTGCCGTGCGTTGCTCGACTCTGGGTCGCAGTTGCACATCATCACCTCTCGTCTTGTTCATCAGCTCCAGCTGCGCAAATTCAAGTCAACAGCAATCGTCTCTGGCATTGGTGATGCAGCATTTGCGTCCGATGGTTTTTCGGTCAACATCAATGTCAAATCTCGAGTGTCGGAGTACTCCACATGCATCCCGGCCTTGATTGCACCATCCATCACCGATAATCAGCCTGGATTCACGCTTGGCCCTGCATCATGGAACATTCCATCAAATATACAACTAGCTGATCCTGAATTCTTTAAATCTCAGCCAGTCTGTTCTTCGATCTGCTATGCGTCGTCCAGATTAAACTAGCTGCTGGACTGCCGATATTGCAAAAGACTCGCCTTGGTTGGGTGGCTACGGGAGGTGCCTCACATGCAGGAAAATCACCATTCATGGCCATGAGATCAATGGTGAATCCAGATCTGCTGGTTGACTCGCATCTGCAGCCTAATACACAGATTGAAGAATTAATCCGTCGTTTTTGGGAATTGGAATGCTGCACCGAGCCTGAATCCTTACCAAACAAGGAGGAACGCGACTGTGAGGCACACTTTCAGGCCAATTTTAAACGTCTGTCGACTGGCGACTATTCAGTTCGTTTACCGCTACGACTAGGCATGCATCCGCTGGGTGACTCCTATCAACAGGAGGTTCGTCGATTCCTGAACTTAGAAAAAAAAACTAGACCGTAATCCACTATTGAAACCCCAGTATGCAGCATTTATCAAGGAATATCTTGACTTGGGTCACATGTCACTTGTTACCTCAGCTGCACTGGGCCAATGCAAGTACTACCTGCCACATCACTGCGTGCTGAAGGAGGATAGCACTACAACCAAGCTAAGGGTCGTGTTTGATGGCTCGGCAGTTACTACCTCTGGAAACTCGCTGAATGATGCACTGATGGCAGGTCCTACCATCCAACCGAAGCTGTTTTCGATACTGATGCGGTTTCGTACATTTGCAGTCAAACTGACAGGCGATATATGCAAAATGTATCGATGCGTACGAGTCGAACCCGCAGACAGTTATTTTCAATGTATCTTGTGGCGTGAGTCTCAGCATCAGAAGATACAGATTTACAAATTAGACACCGTCACCTACGGCACAAAACCAGCATCGTTTCTCTCAGTGCCAGCTATGCACCAACTGGCCATGGATGAGCAGAAAACTTTCCCTATTGGCTCTGACATTGCCATTTCTGGTGGTAGCTGTGTTCAAGAAGCAATTGAGATATTGAAACAAACATCTGGACTACTCGCCAAGGGGAACTTTAGGCTGCGAAAATGGTGTTCTAGCGACACAGCTGTACTCCAAAACATACCGGAAGAGGATAGAGAAACGCTGCTTAAGTTTGACGATGGCAGTGACATCACGAAAACGTTAGGCCTCGTTTGGGATCCCGCTTCAGACTGTTTCCTTTTCTCCTTCTCTCCAATGAGGTTGCCCTCCAGACTGACAAAACGGTCGATACTCTCCGCAATTGCTCGCTTTTACGACCCCCTTGGTCTTGTTGGTCCCGTAATAACAAAATCGAAAATTTTTATGCAGGATCTCTGGAGAGAAAAGCTGGACTGGGATGAGAGCCTGCCCGTACACTTAAGCACAGCCTGGGTCAACTTCTGCGCTGATTTTGAGTATACTCAGCAATTCCAGTATCACCGTCGAGCACTCTCATCAGACAGTACAGTGGAGATTCACGGATTTTGTGATGCCAGCCTAAGCGCTCATGGAGCATGCGTCTATACAGTCTCAAAGTGCCACCAGCGTGCGTCTCTTATGCTCCAAATCACGTGTCGCGCCTGTGCGACACCAAAGCTGGAACTCTGCGGAGCTGCATTACTGGCTCAACTTCTCAGCGAAATATGCCAAATGAAAGTGTTCGACTGTCGGTATTACTGTTGGTCAGACTCTGCCGTGACTTTGGCTTGGATTCGCAATGATGCTTAGAAATTCAATGTTTTCGTTGCCAACCGAGTCGCAGCCATCCAGGAGCTCACCACTGGAATGGAATGGCATCATATTCCCACTGAATTAAACCCGGCGGATATAATTTCACGAGGAGCGCTGCCTAGTGAGCTCTTCCGGTCTCCATTATGGGCCCATGGTCCGAGTTTTCTCAGTAAGGGAAAGGAAGAGTGGCCTGCCTCCTGTGTACCTGTCGAATCCTTACCAGAACTTCGACACAAGGTACTCCTCGCAACTGCAGCGCAACCGGATCTCTCGATTGGTTGCAAGTTCATCAATTCGTTTTCCAAGCTGCAGCGGGTCTTTGCTTATGTTTACAAATTTGTAAATCGAATCAGAGGAGCTGAACTAACTGTTGACCACTTGCATCATGGCACACATTGGTTGCTGCGGTCAGTGCAAATGGCTACTCTCAGCGATGACTACAAGGCATTGAAGGAAGGAAGGCATGTCAAACCGTCTAGCTCAATGGCCTCTCTTGCACCATTCCTTGACGACTTCGGCCTACTCCGCATCGGTGGACGGCTGAAAAACTCGTCGTTGGACTTCTCAGCGTGACATCCGATTATATTGCCCCGTCAGCATCCTGTGACGCGAGCAATCATAGTTCACTTTCATACGAAACTTACACGCTGGACCTCGCGCTTTATTGTCTTCGATTCGGCTCCAGTACTGGCCCATTGGCGGTCGAAAAATAGTCTCCAAGTGCCAAGCCACGATTGGCCGAGCATATAATGGCAGACCTACCACCTGATCGTCTTGATACATCGTATCCCTTTATGGTCACTGGCGTTGATTACTGTGGACCATTTTACTACAAGAACGAAGTGCGCAACAGGCCACCAGTGAAATGCTATATCAGTCTGTTCATATGCTTCGCTACAAAGGCGGTGCACTTAGAGCTTGTAAAGGACTTGTCCACAACATCGTTTCTAAACGCCCTAAAACGTTTTATCCTGACTCGCTCTCGACCTTCAAGGATCTGGTCTGACAATGCGACAAACTTCGTAGGTGCCAAGAACGAACTAGCAGATCTGAGCCGCCTGTTCCTGAGTGACGAGCATGTCAAGGCCGTTAACGAGTTTTGCCTAACCGACTCAATTGAATGGTTGTTCATCCCTCCTCGCTCTCCGCACTTTGGTGGACTATGGGAAGCCGCTGTGAAGACTGCTAAGCACCACTTTTATCGATCTGTTTGCTCTTCCATTTTGGATTTCGATTCGTTGCGTACGCTCGTCTGCCACATCACGGCAATTATTAATTCTCGACTATTACTTCCACTTTCAGAGCATCCAGGTGATCTTGACGTCTTGACACCCGCACACTTCCTGGGTACAGCGCCATCTTCATCATACATTGAGCCCGATCTAAGGCAGCTTAACTTCAATCAGCTTAATTATTTTCAGCGCGTCACATATCTCCAACAAGTATTTTGGGCCCGTTGGCGCGAAGAGTATTTGACGCTTCTTCAACAGCGCTCCAAATGGCGCACTCCTCAGCCTGGACTCTCCATTAACGATGTTGTCCTTGTAAAGGATGAGAATCTACCGCCGCTGAAGTTGCCACTCGCCAGAGTGCAAGAGCTGATCTCTGGATCTGATGGGGTATCCAGAGTTGCTGTGCTTCAAACTGCGACTGAGTCATACGTAGAGCTGTACGAAAGCTGTGTTTGCTGCCCAAACAGGATGATGTTGAAAGCCCTTGCCTTCCAACGGGGGAGAATGTTTGGTCAAGTAACAGCAGAGATAACACCGACGGCTGCGGACATCATCCAACAGCAGAAAATAACAATCATAATTACAGCCTAAGAGCAAATAGTTTTTGCGCGCTCTTTGTAAGCTGCTGCCCACTCTCCTTCTGCATTGCTTTGCTTTGCATTGACTTCCGCTGCCCTTCGCTCTAACCGGCGAGCGTCTTATTGGAGTTTCGTTTCGTTTCGCTTTTACATATTGTCATAGTTTTTAGTCTTTCGTTTGATCGCAACCTAACACAACTAATTCGAGTTGGCTGCCAAGCAACAATATAAAACTTATAAATTCTAATAAGTGCCCTGCGCGGCAAATAAATCCATTTGAAAACTAATCTAAGTGTTTGAATTTCGCTGCACAAGCAGTTAGAATTAATTGGTTGCAAAAAAGCTTGCAACTACACAACCAGTAACAGACAAAAGTTCAAAAACAGTAGGTAAAGCAATATTTAAATCTTTTGTAATAAAGTACGGTCCTATGAAGATTTTCATAACGGACATGGGTACTGAATACAAAAATTCGCTAATAAATAACCTGTGCAAGTATATGAATATAAGTAATGTACAATCAACAGCACATCATCACCAGACATTAGGAACAGTAGAAAGAAGTCATCGAACATTTAACGAATTTATTCGTTCATATATTTCGATTGACAAAGACGGTTGGGACATATGGCCGAATTATTTGACATATTGTTTCAACACTACACTATCGACAGTTCATGAATACTGTCCATACGAACTTGTTTACGGTAGACTACCAAGACAGTTCATAGAATTTAATAATCAAACTAGAATTGACCCTATATATAACTACGCAAAAGAATTGAAGTTTATGTTAGAATTTGTTTATAAAAGAGTAAAAACTCTGGTAGATTTAGAAAAAGAAAAACGAGCATAGAAGATAGAAACAACATAGAAGTAGATGTAGGAAAAAAGAAACCACAAGTAGTAAATAAGAATAGGTTAAAATTATTCAAATCTTAGCTCGAGCATAGAACATTTTAAATTTTTAGTCCAGTTCAACCACAAAGTAATTAACAATATAAAATAACAAAAATATATATATAAAAATAAACAAATAAAAAAACGATCATTACCAAAATTTACCAAAGAAATAAAGAACAAGTAAGAGGTTCTAGTCGAGAGCTCCCGCCTAGAGGAGCTCTTCTTCCAACACCAAATGCAGCTCGCGCTACGCGCTCGTTTGATTTAGTAGTAATAAAGAAAAATGAAAATAAAAAAAAAGTTGTTACCTTGTGCCCTACTCAAGGGCCACTGCAATAATTGAGCTTTAATCAGAAAAAAACCAATTAAAATAGCAGCACAGAAAACAATACAATCGCAGTTGCAATGCTGTTGATAGAATGCAAAGCAAACACGCATGAATATGTGGGTGTGTATTAAGGCGATAGGTATATAATGAAAGATACTTGATATAATTGATAAAAAAATTTTAATATTTTATATAATTAAACAAATTGAGAACTGTGGTGGCTTTAAAAGACTGCTAAGCGTTTTAGTGCGTATCGCTTTGAAGTAATTCAACAACTGAATAAAAGCCAGAGTTATGCTAAGGCGGCAAAACGAGGCGAATTCTCTCTAAAACGAGTGATAGAGCTTTATTGCGCTCTCGCTCCGCCCTAAACCTAACTTAGACTAGACTTCATGTTTTTCAAATTCATTTTTAAAATTAACGCGTGGAAACTTGGCATCATATGAAAAAGGAGCATTTACAAATCGTCCCCCTACTCGCAACAACGAAAAGGAGCACCAAGATCCATTATACTCATGTATAATTGGATTAAAACGCTACAGGCAATGACCCACGCGTAAGCTTCTTTCCTTTCGAGCGCCGTAGGGATGCTCTCAAATTGTACTTCTCGATTTTTACATATTTGAATAAAGCGGAACACATAAGCAAACACTCTCAGCAGCCTGGCATGTGATGAAAAGCTATCGATAGGTGCCAAGATATCTGGTCGGTCTACCATAGCTGCTAGTCCAACAGCTGTTTTGCAGACTTATAGAGTTCGCATCTCATCTGTCATCAGATGCTGGTTAACCAGCCAGGATTCTCTTGGTTCCTTCAAAAATGACGACGCAAGTAATTCATCGACATCGCAGCCTCTTGAAACAATATCTGCTGCTGCTGGGTTTTACTTTGTAGGTACATGGCGATATTCAGCTTTCTCTGTATATTCTTGGATTTTAGCCACTTGATTTGACACAAATGTTGCCAAAGACGAAAGATGTGACCGAATCCAATGAAGCGTGACTTCAGAATCAGACCAAAGAAACGTCCGTTCAATCGGTAATCTTATGAGATTTCTGATTCGATGACAAAGATATGCGAGAAAATAAGCCGCGCACAGTACAAATCGGGGAATAGTCTTCGTCTTGAGGGGGCTTCTTTAGATTTGGATGTCAACAACGAATAACGACAACCTTCTGCAGTCGGCAAAACCATGTATCTCGATCGGTGAAGTTGGCTCTGTAAACATGTTTCGTGGTATCTTTATTCGTTGCAACTGAATCAGTGTAGATTTCAGTTGCTGCCACGAGTTATCCGAACTCTGAGGGACAGACTCTGAGATCGTTATCGACTTAGCTGCGTTTGTTGCGGAGAATTCAGGAGAATTTGAAAACCATTTGGTTAGTTCGTAACCTGCGCTTTTGAGTATTTTAGCGACACTGCAGACTTAATTGTCTGAAGGTTCTCTACGCATGCAGCACCAGTTAGTAGATCACCGACGTAAAAGTCGTGCCTGATAACGTCAGCAGCTTTAGGGTGTGATGACTCGCTCATGTCACTTAGCTTTGTTAAACAACGTATTGCCAAAAACGGGGCAGACGCTGTGCCGTAAGTTACGGTGTTTAACCTGAAGAACCTCAAAGAGTCTGATGGGTTCTTTCTCCACACTACGAGCTGGAAATCTCGATCCGCTTCGAGCACCATGACCTGCCTATACATCTTTTTGATGTCAGCTGTCTACGCATATTTGTGGAGTTGAAATCGAAGCAGAGTCGAGTACAGCTCCTCTTGAATGGTCGGTCCAACCATTAGAAGGTCATTCAACGCGATTTGAGACGATGTCCGACAGGACTCGTCGAAAGCAACGCGTAACTTTGTCGATGTGCTTTGTGGTCTTAAAACACCCTGATGCGGAATGAAGTAGTGTCGAGTACTTAGAATCTGATTATCTATTTCAGATATGTGACCTAAAAGTTACATATATTCCTCGATGAATTCTAAGTAAATGCGCTTAAGCTCGGAATCTCGAGACAAGCGTCTTTCAAGCTGATCAAAATCGACGCTTAGTAACCTCAAAGGAGTTACCAAGCTGATTGGGATCTGATTTAAATGGCAGTCTTACTTTAAATCTACCTGACGGCAGTATTTCCAAATTATCTTGAAAGTGGCTCTCACATAACTGCTGTTCAACTGTTCGGACCTTTTTGGCTGAGAGCAACTCTTCCAATGACCAAAATTTCTAAAATGTTTTGTCTATAGAGGGGTAAGACTCTCCATTGGCAACTCAGATAGACAGCATGAGTCTTCTCATGACAATTCGGACCTTGTTTAATCTGACCGACAGACAGAAGCTCAAAGAACGCCACAGCTCCGATAAGCATGTCGATCTTATGTAGCTTATGAAAATATGGATCAGCCAATTGCCAGTTCTCAGGGATTTTTCAACCACTGACATTGACCGTATCAGGCCAGGCTGGTAACCAGAAATGGTATTTAAAATCCACAAATCTAACGAAAACTCACTGCAACTGACTCGCGACTTTACCACTGCATGAATCTTCTTTTTTACTTGAGTATTGCATTGAGCAATCCCAAGTAAGCTGATACTGACCTCTTCTCTACGCAGCTGCAATCGTTGTGCTAGCTCGTCTGTTACAAAATTAATTTGTGATCCAGAATCGAGTAAAGCTCTAGCCAAAACAAACTCGCCACTTCTCTATCTATCAGACACATTCGCATGCATAGCATGTGAAGTCGATGGTTGATCCTCTGCGGAGTCAAGGGGCAAAGTATCTATGCAACAGTGTGTTATGAGAACGACTGCATACTCTGCACTTGTTTGCCTTACATTTGGCAACAGTGTGTCCCTTCCGAAGGCAATTGATGCATAAAGGAGCCGCTTTAGCGAACTCAAACCCTGTTGTACTGATAACGCGGCATATGCTGAGCAATTCAATATCGAATGGCCTTCGGAACCGCAATATAAACATTTTGGGGTCACTTGATCGTTTCTTCCACTAGCCACAGAAGAACACGAAAACGAACCTCGATTGTTGTTTTTAAATCTGGCTTCGGGCCATCCGACGAAGCTTTGGCTGATTCTTCAGCAGAAAGGTGTTGATATCTACGAGGGAGAGCCGAAATATTTTCATTATATATTAGACATTCATTGTCGTATACTCTCTTTAAGCTGTCCAATACTTTTAAATAATTATCCTCGGTGACATGAAACGCTCTTACAGTGCCTAGAGCTTCACCTGAGAGACATGAGATCAGATGGTTGAATTTCTCTGTGGTTGGGATCGCATGATCGTTATGAACAAGAGTTTCGAACGAGTTTATAAAATTCTTAATAGTATATTGCACTAAACTTTCCAGATGCGGAAGACGTGTGCGTGGAGCCGCAACGGGCATGCCTGTAGGCGTTGCAGGTCTTAAAGTCTTGATAACGAACCTTAGACGAGCCTTTGTCGTTGTACAAAGTTCTTCGAGCTCGGCACGATACTCATCATCTGGGTCAAAAGTTTCTACTCGAGTCTAATATCTTAACGCTGTATCTATATGTGAGGCCAGCATTTCTAATCTACATTCTAACTCTGTAGACCCTAGATTTAATTTACCCTTTATTATTTGATCATTTAAACGCATTATGCTTTTAACGGACATATTGCGTTTCTTTTTGAATCGTCAAACCTTTCCTTGGAAGCCATATTTGACTCTAAATTCGATTCACTAATTATTAATTTAAATTAAAATCGAATTTGCCAAACGAATTCAAAAACTGATATGCCTTATCAATAAAGCGTAGGGGAGCGAGCGTCACTTGACCGAAATGCGCCAACGAAAAGAATACTTGGAGCCTTCTAAAAGAATACTTGGATCTGGGTCATATGTCGCCTGTCGATCCAGAGTTCATTGGACTTTGTCAATATTTTTTTCCTCATCGAGCACACCTGTGGGAAGTGATTAAATCACTGCGATCGAGAAGAGCTGTTAAGCCAACCAGTTGTATCGCATCACTTAACCCTTTTCTGGATGAGTTTGGCATCCTTAGAGTTGATGGTCGTCTGAAAAATTCTTCGCTGGATTTCGAAGCTCGCCATCCAATAATTCTTCCGCGGCACCATCCCATCACAGATTTACTCATTACAAGGTTTCACAATCAGGACTTACACGCTGGTTCACGGGCACTTCTAGCTCATATTCGGTCGCAGGAATGGCCGATTGGCGGAAGGAAGATGCTTTCGTGCCAAGTCACGATAAGTAGAGCATTTAATGGCTGATCTTCCCAAAGAACGTTTGATTGCTTGTTGACTATGGAACATTTTCTATAAGCCAGACGTACGTAATAAAGCTCCAGTCTGCTTCGCGACTAAAGCAATTCACCTGGAGCTGGTCAAGGATCTGTCGACGGCTTCATTCTTGAATGCGCTCAAGAGGTTTATATCGAGGCAGGCCATCTCAGATATGGCGCTCTTCGGTCTAACGATCATTTATTGCCCTAACATTACCTTTTGCGAAGGCCTCGATGCTGTGCGTCGAGTCTAGTTAAGTTCGTTTACTTCGTGCATTTGGTACGCATCGGTCACTTGCATTATCAAAACATATTAATTTGTCGCAATTATCGCTTCGATAAAATCGGCATGAACCAATTCGGGTTCGCTTGCCATTGTAAAACTATTGTTCTTAAATAATAAGCACAGACTAATTCAGGTCTGCCTGCTTATCGTAACTTATAATAAATATATAAATAAATTAGAACACAAGAAAAAAATGAAGCTATTTATTTCTATTTGTGAAAGTTATTGAACAGCTCAATAGCGCAACAATATAATAAGCGTTTGTTTTCTCCTTGTAAATATTAATAAGATTTTTTCTTTTTCCTTTTTAAACAAAAACGAGAATGAAGGGCTATCATCGGCTAGCCGAAGATTTAATACCCTTGCACACCCAACATAATGTTCATATCTAAGAAGCACAGGGAAAAAAGTTAATGCCGAGTATGGTAAAGTAGTCTTGAAAAACAAAAAAGTTTTCCATACAACTTAATTTTTGACTGATCGTTCCTATGGTAGCTATATGATTTAGTGGTCCGATCTTAATAGGATTTTGCATATATACGTGGAGCGTAGAAAAATATATAAATGTCGAGTTTGGTCATGATATCGTCAAAAACAAACAAATTAGTAAAACTAATAAATATCGAGTTTGGTAAAGATATCTTGAAAAACATAAAAATTTTCCATACAAAAACTTAATTTTCGACCGATCGTTCCTATGGCAGCTATATGATATAATTGTCCGATCTTAATAGGAATTTGCATATATATGGGGAGCGTAGTAAAACTAATAAATATTTTATTTTATTTATTTATTTAGTCAAGATATCTTTGTAAACAAAAAAGTTTTTCATACAAGAACCTACTTTACGACAGATCGATCCTATGGCAGCTATATGATATAGTGGTCCGATCCATCTGGTTTTTATATATGAATTGCGTGCAACAGAGGGAGGGAATTCTGCAATGTTTCATAAAGATAGCTTTGAAACTGACGGACGGACAGACGGACGTGGCTATATCAACTCGGCTGTGATACTGATCAAGAATATATATACTCTATGGGGTCGGAGATGTCTCCTTCTATGCGTTACACATTTCACGACAAAATTATAATATCCTCTGCAAGGGTATAAATATATAGTGAAATATAGCTGAAAATCGAAATAAAACATTATCTTACCCAATTATGACTAGTTTTTTATAGATAATTGAATTTTCATCCTTCTCTATTTTCATAACATTATTAGTGTCCTTCTTTTTCTTTATATATATCTACTTAATCTTTTCTTACTTCCTTTTTTCTTTTTTTTTCATAATATATATAGAGAAATGCCCCTGTTTTCTTTTCGTCATTTTTGTTTATACAAATATGATAGGAAAAACATTTTTTTTTTTATTTCGCCATTTACATGGATACAAATATGCCTGAAAATAAAAATAGGACATTTTCTTACCCAAATATGATTTCGTTTTTTGGAGATAATTTAATTGAAATCCTCCTAATTATAATAAGCTTCCTTCATCTATAAATATTTATCAATTTAGTCTTTTCTCTTTTCCTTTTAATCAAAATATATATAGTGAAATGTTTTTATGTTTCGCTATTTTTTCATTTCGCCATTTATTTGATACAAGTATGCCTGAAAATCGAAATATGACATTTTCTTACCCAAATATGACTAGGTTTTTAGAGATAATAGAATTTTAATCCCTCTATATTTTCATAATACAATTAGCTTCCTTCTTCTCTAAATATAAATCAATTTAATTAATTCTTTTTTCCTTTTTCCTTTTGATCAAAATATGTATTGTGAATACAAATATGCCTTACCCAATTATGACTAGTTTTTTATAGATAATGGAATTTTAATCCTTATCTTTTTTCATGATATAATTGCTTCCTTCTTCCTTTAATACATATCAATTTAAATTTTTTTCCTATTAGTCAAAATATATTTAGTGAAAAGACCCTTTTTGTTCTTTTTCGCTCTTTATATTGATACAAATATGCCTGAAAATCGAGAAACGAAATTATCTTACCCAAAAGTGACTAGTTTTTTTTAAGAGATAATTGATTTTAATCCCCATCTTTTTTCACAAAATAGTTAGCTTAATTCTTCTCTTATTATGATTAGTTTTTTTTTTAAAGATAATTATATATATCCAAATATGCCTGAAAATCAAAATAGCAAATTATCCTTTCCAATTATGACAAGTTTTTTCGAAATTATTGAATTTTAATTCTTCTCTTTTCTCACAAAAAAAATAGTTATCGTCTATCTTCTTTTAATCAATTAAATTTTTTCTTATTTTCCTTTTTCCTTTTAATCAAAATATATAAAGTGAAAACCCCTGAAAATAGATATAGATCAATTTCTTACCAAATTATGACTATTTTTTGAGAGATAATTGAATGTTAATGCTGCCCTTTTTTCATAAAATAGTTAGCTTCCTTCTTTTCTTACTATATGTTGTAGTAGGGCGTCCGCAGGGCTTCCAGATGAACTTTACGAATTGCTGTATCGTTTCTGCTCTGCGCAAATTTTCTTAGTTATTTTAAAAAAAACACGTTTGTTCGCTAGAAGGTTATTTGTTCTTCTGTTCTGTATTTTCAGAGTACATTACATTGTATTAGTGTAAGTGTGGTGAATTTCATTTTTATGTCCTGGTTCCGGAGTTACATGGCGGTTGGATGGCGACTGCCAGATACACTTCTTGTGTAAACATGCCACCCGAAGACCGTGTTTTGGGCCAGTGGCCAACCATGGCTCGGCAGGACGCCTTGGAGAATCAAATCGGGGTAAATGTCCGAGCCCAACACCAGATTGGAGATTTTCGGCTGGAACCAGCGATCGTCTGCTAATCGGACGTTGTTGAAGGGCTCATTCAGTTTCTCGCTAACGAACTTCGATGGAGTTCGGTACTGAAGGTTAGGCATCACCTGCAGGATGACCTCTCGCTGGAAGCTGGAGGTACTGGAACATATGATGGCCGAGCAAGCGTTGTCTGTACCGACGCGGGTGACGGATAGCCCGGAGGCCTTTGCCAAGGATGCGTCGTTAAGACTTACCGGACAGCACGGGTCTAAAGGAGCACGGTTGTCCTTTTGTGTTCCATCAAAGTCGACAGGGAGATGGAGATGGATGAAGACGGCGCGTAGCATCGCGCTTGGGCCTTGGTGTTGCGCATTGTCTGGGATCGCTCTGGAGATCGCGATGGCATGCGACGCGCTCTTACACGAAAACATGCTCGAATAATTCCCTTACCATCTTAAACGGCGTTCAAATTGAGGAGTTTGCTGGAAGTGAGCTGTTTCTTCGTGCTCAAGCAAGTGTACTCTGACGAGGGGATCTGAAGGAATGGGCCATTGGTTAAAAGGTAGGCGTAGCCATTCTGGCCCGTGCCACCGTTAGTCGAAAATACCCAAACTATTTCAGTTAGCTGTTTTGTTGTAGGTACCCCACGCAAAAGAGACGATATACCAAGCTCGTTTAATCTAATTTATAACTGGTCTCTAACTCTAGCTCGGCATGAATTGAAATCTCCCAAAATAACTATTTTTCTGTGATTATTAAGCTCGTGGTCTAAGTGTTCTAAAAATAATTGACGAAATTCGGAAATAGAGAAGGACGGATTTCTATAAACAACTACATATTTGGTATCTAAGTGTTGAAATATAAGGATCTGGCAAACTTTATTATGTTCCAGATTAATATTAACCACAGACAATATTTTAGCACTTTGTGCAAAGTACGACTTTGCATAAACAATTATACCACCAGGTGGTCTAGTACTACCTGTACACATACACATCGATTCGACCGAGTATGTCAAAGCCGTCTATATTATATACTTGGCCTTCTCTACTCCAAGTCTCTACAAAACATAAAATATCTGCTGTGTTTATTATAAAATCATTTGAAATGTCTAAACTATGGTTAAGTAAGCCCTCAATATTATGGAAATATGTTAAAATATTTCCTTCTACTCTCTCAAAATATATCTTATGGTGGGTTGTCAATTTTTTTTTCGCCCCGGAGTTTTTCTAACTCGATATGGACGGGATCGGTAGCTTGTATTTCTCTAGGCGGATTAAACTTTCCTATGAGGAAAAGCACAGATGCACTAGTTGCCCTGCTACAAGCTACGTATAGAGCTGCACGGCTCATGCCGTCTTGCAAATGTACTGCAACTTTTTTGTAGGTTGCTCCCTGACTCTTGTGGATGGTTATTGCTTCAGCAGGAACCACTGGAAATTGCAAGCGTTCAATTGTTACTTGGTCATTTTTTCCTATATTGAAATGTTCTTAAAACTCTTTCAATTGGTGTCCAATCAGAGTGCAAAGGATTTGATTTTTTTTGCTTCTTGCTTGCGCTCCCACAGTTGCTTCAGTAAATTTAAGCCAAAGCGTCGAAACTAACACATCAGATCCGCTGGCTATATAGTCAATATGCATAAGCTGTCCACTTGCTCGATTGACCAAACCATCATTGGTATTTATATTGACTGTAATCATATATTTAGCTGTGGTTTTGAGCTTAAGCAGATAGGGAAGGCCTTGGGTTTCGGAAGTCTTGAAAGCCTTAATATTTTCTAAAATATTTAGCTTGTTCCTTTTCAGATATTGATTTGGCCTTCAGCATATCTTTAGATTTTGAAGTATATTCTTCTGTAATAATTTGGCTTAGTCGGATATTATTGTAGTCGCTCGCTTTCTGATTTGAGTAGAACAAACTTATAGCATCGTTGGGAATATTATTTATTTCGGAAGGCAGAACAATTCTCTGTTGAATAAGCATCTTGTCCGTGTCAGTCATTTTTCCTTCTGACATATTATTTAATGCGATGGCAAAGGCACAATCCTCACGTTGCCGCATTATTTCAGTCAATTCAAAATATTGGAATAAATTCCAAAGTGGTGCTCCCAAAATTATGCTATATGGGTCTCTCGAGTTTGGAGCAAAAATCCATCTATCGCCAACTGGTGGAAGTTGCTTTAGATCACCAAATGCCAATATTGAAATTCCGCCAAAGTATGTATTAGTTCTAAACATTTTTTTTAGACGGAGATCCAAATACGACAACATTTTTGCACCCATCATTGAAATTTTATCAATAATAATAAGCTTTAAATCTATAAGCTTTGAATGCATAGTGTTGATTGCGTCGTTACTAAGGGGCCTTAATTCCATTGAATATTGGTTTACAGCAGAGAGAACACGGAATGGGAGTAAGTCCACCAATTCCTTAGGCTGCTTTGCCGGTTGGGGCACACAGCAATACCTTTGCAGAATCAGAGTTACAACAAACTCTGGTGTTAAATCTTAAAGATAGTGACTGATATATAGTTGATATCAGCCTACTTTTTCCAACACCCGCCCCACCTCCATTCATAGTATGCATAACGTGAGCGTAATATTGTTGCTTACTGTTGAGTGATCGCACCATTAAATTAAATTAATTTAATCATTCGGATTGCATTTTCGTCCGAGTTGCCTTCATGCAATACATTAATGTTTTGAGCAACTTCTGGCACTGCAAATCCCCTGAACTCTTCATCAAGCAACTGAGATGCTGAAATTTCTTGGCCATCATTATTGTCATTGTTGTCTTCTTGTATCTCATCTAAGACTTGTTGAAACTGAGTCTCATCCAAATATTCATATCGTCTTCTATTTGCTTCGATGATTTCAAATTGTGCATTGAACGTTTGCTCATTATTAGTGCTAAGAATATCTACTTGCTCATTTCGCCAAGGGAAAAAGAGCAATACAAGTTCTCGAAAATAATCAGATCGGGATACATTTATGCTGTACCTTCTCCACCGAAGGATAAGAGAGTGCCTACGTTCTCTCAAAATTCCTGACCTATTTTTGAGGACCATGGGACGGCGGTCATTGGCATTGTCCTCCCGCTCTTGATCATTATTTTCCTCGTAGTCTTCTGCTGTTGAACGGGCATTGAGCGTCTTAGAATATTTGTATTTGGCAGCAAAGTCAGCTAGGCACAAATTATTTGATTCGTCCGGTCTTTGAAAATAATGATCTAGCAAGTTTGGTAAAAAATAATCTTTTGAATCTGAAGGGAGTGTTTCTAAATCTTTCTTGGCTTTCACCATACAAACTCTTTGATCAGGATGCGAAGTGTTTACAAAAATCTCGCCATGGCTAATCCTGACATATGGAGTCCAAGGATATTGTATGAAGCCTCTTTCGCAGATATTTCTGTTCCATTGATGAACTTATTTCCAAGATGTTGTAGTTTTTGCTTAACTGAAAAGTTATTACTACTTATCTCGTTCATGGCTTCACGCAATAATTGAGAAACTCCTCTATTCGATTTGTTTATGTAGTTTATTATATAACTGCAACAAGCAAACGCATCTAATATGTATTGAATATCCATGTTGGCTCTATATAGCTTCAATATATCTTCATTATATGCATTCAACATTTTATGTCACAGTATTTTCTACGCAAAAATATTTGCGGCTTTTTAAGACTCGATCTAAGTGCAAATTTATATCCAATATAATCCGTATTTATATGTGTAAGAAAACTCTCAAAATTATTAAAGCTTAAAGCTTCAGCGTCCGAAACTGAACTATTTAATAGGTCTTTTATTTTCTTCCACATATCTTGATGCCTTCTAAGATTGGAATCTCCCTCTTCTAGGGGACATAGTATTTCAGTCTGAGGTACTTAATAACCTCTTCCAAATCTAGATTATCTCCGTTTGTTGTTACGAATCTGTCGATAAAGTCGATAACTTGACGGCTACTTTGGGAACTATTCTCATTCAGTTTAGGGGCGCTGGTTAGCCAATACATGCCATGCGAATGTGGCGATCCCCTATGCTGGAATTCAATTCTCAAATAAAAGTGAGAGAGTTGATATTCTCCAAAAATGTCTGTTTTAAATAATTTCAATAGCTGCCTAAACCTATAATCAAAATATCTTGAGCAAGTCACAGGATCAGACCGAATTAGTCGAGCTTTTTCGGAACTTGAAAGATTCGCTGCTTCTTCCTCACTAAGGACTCTATTATCCAAATTGAGAGATAGAATGACCAACAGGTCACTCCATTTGGTTTCAGCAGCAGAAAGCGTAATGAAAAAAGTTGGCAGCCCAAACTGACGAATCATTGCCAGCACTTTTTCTTCTCAGCCTCCCAATGTGCCGGAGAAGATCGCAGGCCCTTAAGAACATGATATCCGTCATCATGCTGCACAAGATTGCTGACAAAACCGTCATCTCTCAAGTTACCAACGGTGATATTGGCGTTTCTTGATTTTTTTCCGAAGGCAGATTGAAATAGAACTTTTTATGCGCGTGAGCTCATAACACTTATACATATATAGAATTTTTGGTACTTTCGCGCAACGACGATCGTAATACCGAATCTGTGATTTGGCCTTTCGACAATAAGTAATTTTGCTTTTAAAAATTTCGCCACATGAAATGGTTGGGAACGATAATTCTTCAGCATCCTCATCTGTCGTCATATCAATTGGTCGTCGACCCTCACCTGGAGCCATTGCAATACGACCAATTATAGCATTATTTTCTATTGCCTCGTTATCCAACAAAGTTTCCTATCCACCTGGATTAAGATAACCCTGATCAGAAGTGTCGTGGCCTTCAGAATCTGTTTCCATTCGGCAGCGAAGAAGGCTATCCACAGCTGTTATATCAGCTGGATCGGCAACAAAGGGACTTCTTCATTGTGAGCATTTACACCTAGCCAGTCGGAAGCAACAGAAATATTGTGCTTAAGATACAATTCGGTGTTTATCAAATACCGCAACGCTTCGAGCACACGAGCCGGCCTAATTGTCTCAGTCATGAAATTATGCGCATATTCGTGCTTGCGCTTCAAATGAATTCGTACTACATGACTGTTTTCAAAGGTGCGCGGAAGAGCTGTCACAGTTTCCGAAACAGAAATTGGTACGTTGACCACAGCTCCTCTAACTGCACATTGCCGCTCATAGCCAAGAGAAATTAACCGCATAAATGGGATTCTTGGCGAAATTAAACGCTCTTCAAGACACGTTAAGTCTTTAAGACAGTCTGGAATCTCAGGAAAGCTTAACCCCTCGGACAGACAGAGACTCGGAATCTTGCCGGACGATATGTGTCGACGACAAGTTGAGCAAAACAAATAGTCTTCAGATGGACTTGGGAACTTATTGGATAGAAAAAATGCTTTTGAAATATTCATATTTGGAAACTTTGCCGATAAAGTTATTTTATTTAAAAGCTTAAGATATGCAAATTTCTGTAGGGCCTTTCTTAATATTTTCCAGGTATTTATCTCTGGCAGAAAAACTCTACGCTGTCTTTGCAAGTCACGCTGTTAGTCGCGCACTTCAGGTGACATTTCTTCTCTAGCATCTCTATTTCTCTAAGATTGCTGAGCTGACTGTATGGCACGATTTTGAAAACTATTTCTAAAGTTTATAACTCGAGCTTCAGCCATATTTCGCAATTCGTTCTCTCTTATGCGAGCCTGGTTTCTAGTAACTCGTCACGAACAGTGTGTTCCAGTGTGCTAATTTCCTGCTTTTGCACTCTAACTTCTAAGTCCTGTCGTCTTGTAACGTGGGCTGCTGCATCTCGCTGGCGTTCTGATCCTCGGTACTCCACGTTTTGGCGACGAACAGTGTGTTCCACTGTGTTTAATTCCTGCTCTTGCAGTCTAAATTCTAAGTCCTGCCTCCTTGTAGCATGGGCGTCTGCATCTCGCTCGCGCTCTAAGGTACGGTACTGCAGATTTTGTCGCCGAAGAGCATGGTCTGCTGTATTTTGTGTCTGCTCCAGAGCTCGCATATCCTCATCCTGTCTTTGCGTTGCGCGAGCTACTGCATCAAGATCCCTTTCATCCTGTCGAAATCGAGCACTCCTTCTTTTAGATCGGGCCAGGGCGTCACTTTTACGCTCTACTTCGCGAATATCAGCGTTGCACTCACGAGGGTCAGCTAAACGTTGAGAATTTCGAAGGCAAACGCCTACAGTATTCTCTATGTAGTAGACACGACTACGATTAATGGCATCTTGACGCCTTTGATTAGCGGATTTTTAGACGCGCGCGGCATTTTTAATAAACTAAAGAAATTATTTCCAAATATTTCGAATATTAAAGTTATGTTAAGTTAATAAAGAATAATTATATATGAATTGAAACTAAAGATAGATACTGAAAAAGAAAATAATTATAATATTAACTTATTTGTTAATTTAATTTTTAGTTACTATTATAAATCAATAAGTCTTTAAAAAAACTATTTAAGCTTTTGGAATAAACTTGCGATTTTTCCAGTTAGACAAAATCCAGTACAACAGGTGCAGTGCAAACATCCAGAAAATATATTTGAAAGCAATGCCAGAGTCAATGCGGTTACACGAACACTTACACTCACGTATTATTGGTCCATCGCTAGCAAGTGCGCCTCACACTCTTGCACTTAATGTTCACACACGCACACAGTTTGATAGTCTAAGGTGGAGGTGAGGTCTAACGACGAGTCAACGCACACATACACACAAATGTTCACTAGCACCGACGGGGAATAATTGCCGATATTACGCGGCAAAACCGATTGTAGATTGAATTATTAAATATTCTTTAAAGCACTGATATAACCGAAGAACTGTTTAATTTAAGTTGCACTGAATCTTATTATAACGAATGTTAAATTTTTATTTGTTTTAAATCTAAGAAAAACGCAAATTCTTAGAATCGTAATCGTAATCGAGAATCGACGACCGCACAAATCGATGGCTGGTTGAAGAGTGAATGGCAATTGCCTTTGTCTCGCCTTACATTAGGCGAATTCGCCCTTTCAAAAGCTCCCTTGAAAGCTCACTGAATATTTACATTGCGCGCACTTTCAGCGACATTTGAATGCAAAAGATCATTGAACGAATCAATAATACAATATTATGCAACTTATAATAATAAAATAAATAATAAATAAAATAATATTAAAATTAATAAAAAACGAGAAAGAAGGGCTATCTTCGGCACGCCGAAGATTTAATAATTCCTTGCAGGCCGAACCTTTTCGGTTATCACGAATTCTAAGCACTTTATGCTTGCTTCTGTGATCGAAAAAGATGTGATCGAAAGCGGAACTTTAAAAACAAAAAAGTTTTTCATACAACAACTTAATTTTCGACCGATCGTTCCTATGGCAGCTATATGATATAGTTGTCCGATCTTTATAGGATTTTGCATGTAAATGGGGAGCGTAGTAAAACTGATAAATACCGAGTTTGGTCAAGATATATTGAAAAACATAAAAATTTTCTATACAAATACTTAATTTTCGACCGATCGTTCCTATGGCAGCTATATGATATAGTTTCCCGATCTTAATAGAATTTTGCATATATATGGGGAGCGTAGTAAAACTAATAAATACCGAGTTTGGTCAAGATATCTTGAAACACAAAAAATTTTCCATACAAAAACTTAATTTTTCGACCGATCTTTCCTATGGCAGCTATATGATATAGTTGTCCGATCTTAATAGGATTTTGCATATATATGGGGAGCGGAGTAAAACTAATAAGTACCGAGTTTGGTCAAGATATCTTGAAAAACATAAAAATTTTCCATACAAAAACTTAATTTTCGACCGATTGTTCCTATGGCAGCTATATGATATAGTTGCCCGATCCGAAAAGAATTTTGCATATATATGGGGAGCTTAGTAAAACTAATAAGTACCGAGTTTGGTTAAGATATCTTGAAAAACATAAAAATTTTCCATACAAAAACTTAATTTTCGACCGATCGTTCCTATGGCAGCTATATGATATAGTTGTCCGATCTTATTAGGATTTTGCATATATATGGGGAACGTAGTAAAACTAATAAATACCAAGTTTAGTAAAGATAACTTTATAAACAAAAATGTTTTTCATACAAGAACCTACTTTTCGACCGATCGTTCCTATGGCAGCTATATGATATAGTGGTCCGATCCAGCTGGTTTTGACATATGAGCTGCGTGCAACAGAAAGAGGGACTTCTGCAAAGTTTCATGAAGATAGCTTTAAAACTGAGAGACTAGTTCGCATAGAAACAGACAGACGGACAGACGGACAGACGGACAGACGGACAGACGGACATGGCTATATCAACTCGGCTGTTGATACTGATCAAGAATATATATACTTTATGGGGTCGGAGATGTCTCCTTCTATGCGTTACACATTTCACGACAAAATTATAATACCCTCTGCAAGGGTATAACGAGAAAGAAGGGCTATCTTCGGCACGCCGAAGATTTAATACTCCTTGCAGGCCGAACCTTTTCGGTTATCACGAATTCTAAGCACTTTATGCTTGCTTCTGTGATCGAAAAAGATGTGATCGAAAGCGAACTTTAAAAACAAAAAAGTTTTTCATACAACAACTTAATTTTCGACCGATCGTTCCTATGGCAGCTATATGATATAGTTGTCCGATCTTTATAGGATTATGCATGTAAATGGGGAGCGTAGTAAAACTGATAAATACCGAGTTTGGTCAAGATATATTGAAAAACATAAAAATTTTCTATACAAATACTTAATTTTCGACCGATCGTTCCTATGGCAGCTATATGATATAGTTTCCCCGATCTTAATAGAATTTTGCATATATATGGGGAGCGTAGTAAAACTAATAAATACCGAGTTTGGTCAAGATATCTTGAAACACAAAAAAATTTTCCATACAAAAACTTAATTTTCGACCGATCTTTCCTATGGCAGCTATATGATATAGTTGTCCGATCTTAATAGGATTTTGCATATATATGGGGAGCGGAGTAAAACTAATAAGTACCGAGTTTGGTCAAGATATCTTGAAAAACATAAAAATTTTCCATACAAAAACTTAATTTTCGACCGATTGTTCCTATGGCAGCTATATGATATAGTTGCCCGATCCGAAAAGAATTTTGCATATATATGGGGAGCTTAGTAAAACTAATAAGTACCGAGTTTGGTTAAGATATCTTGAAAAACATAAAAATTTTCCATACAAAAACTTAATTTTCGACCGATCGTTCCTATGGCAGCTATATGATATAGTTGTCCGATCTTAATAGGATTTTGCATATATATGGGGAACGTAGTAAAACTAATAAATACCAAGTTTAGTAAAGATAACTTTATAAACAAAAATGTTTTTCATACAAGAACCTACTTTTCGACTGATCGTTCCTATGGCAGCTATATGATATAGTGGTCCGATCCAGCTGGTTTTGACATATGAGCTGCGTGCAACAGAAAGAGGGACTTCTGCAAAGTTTCATGAAGATAGCTTTAAAACTGAGAGACTAGTTCGCATAGAAACAGACAGACGGACAGACGGACAGACGGACAGACGGACAGACGGACATGGCTATATCAACTCGGCTGTTGATACTGATCAAGAATATATATACTTTATGGGGTCGGAGATGTCTCCTTCTATGCGTTACACATTTCACGACAAAATTATAATACCCTCTGCAAGGGTATAACGAGAAAGAAGGGCTATCTTCTGCACGCCGAAGATTTAATACCTTTACGGGCCGAACCTTTTCGGTTATCACGAATTCTAAGCACTTGATGCTTGCTTCTGTGATCGAAAAAGATGTGATCGAAAGCGAACTTTAAAAACAAAAAAGTTTTTCATACAACAACTTAATTTTCGACCGATCGTTCCTATGGCAGCTATATGATATAGTTGTCCGATCTTTATAGGATTTTGCATGTAAATGGGGAGCGTAGTAAAACTGATAAATACCGAGTTTGGTCAAGATATATTGAAAAACATAAAAATTTTCTATACAAATACTTAATTTTCGACCGATCGTTCCTATGGCAGCTATATGATATAGTTTCCCGATCTTAATAGAATTTTGCATATATATGGGGAGCGTAGTAAAACTAATAAATACCGAGTTTGGTCAAGATATCTTGAAACACAAAAAAATTTTCCATACAAAAACTTAATTTTCGACCGATCTTTCCTATGGCAGCTATATGATATAGTTGTCCGATCTTAATAGGATTTTGCATATATATGGGGAGCGGAGTAAAACTAATAAGTACCGAGTTTGGTCAAGATATCTTGAAAAACATAAAAATTTTCCATACAAAAAACTTAATTTTCGACCGATTGTTCCTATGGCAGCTATATGATATAGTTGCCCGATCCGAAAAGAATTTTGCATATATATGGGGAGCTTAGTAAAACTAATAAGTACCGAGTTTGGTTAAGATATCTTGAAAAACATAAAAATTTTCCATACAAAAACTTAATTTTCGACCGATCGTTCCTATGGCAGCTATATGATATAGTTGTCCGATCTTAATAGGATTTTGCATATATATGGGGAACGTAGTAAAACTAATTAATACCAAGTTTAGTAAAGATAACTTTATAAACAAAAATGTTTTTCATACAAGAACCTACTTTTCGACCGATCGTTCCTATGGCAGCTATATGATATAGTGGTCCGATCCAGCTGGTTTTGACATATGAGCTGCGTGCAACAGAAAGAGGGACTTCTGCAAAGTTTCATGAAGATAGCTTTAAAACTGAGAGACTAGTTCGCATAGAAACAGACAGACGGACAGACGGACAGACGGACAGACGGACATGGCTATATCAACTCGGCTGTTGATACTGATCAAGAATATATATACTTTATGGGGTCGGAGATGTCTCCTTCTATGCGTTACACATTTCACGATAAAATTATAATACCCTCTGCAAGGGTATAAAAAAAACAAAAAAAACAACCAGACAGTAAAACAGGTAGGCGGATATAACTCAGTCGATTCAGCTTGCCGTCCTAATCAAGAATATATATACTTTATGAGGTCAAAAGCGATTCCTTCCTTGATTATCATTTTAAAATAAAATTCCATGGGACAATTTTTATTGGGGCATCTCAATCGAAAATCGATGACTTAAAATTCGCTGCAAAACATGCACTCTCAATTTTTTAATTCGCCGCCTCAAAATGTCTGTGCTGTTTGAAATCAAGATCATCAAAATAAATGATGATTTTATTTTAAAAAACTTTAAATAAATAAGTTAAAATTGTTCTGAATAATAATAATAGTAATAAATATTAAACAAAATTTATTAATTTCTTACTGTTGATTTTAAGTTTACAACAAGAAATGATCTTAATCGCAAGTTTGCCTTTAATAGTATAAGTACTTATATACGCATATGAATCAATATATGCACATATGCATGTATATATAGTACATATGTCATACCACCAGACAGACAAACGGTGAGGCGGATATTCTCAATCGATTCAGCTCGTCATCCTGATCAAGAAAATATATACTTTATGGGGTCAAAGCCGACTCCTTTCTTGATTACCATTTTAAAATTTAATTCCATAAGACAGCGGAACTTTTTACAGCGACAATCGAAAATCGATTACTTAAAATATGTTGCAAAGCATGCACTCTCAATTTTTCATTTCGCCGTCTCTCTGAGTACTGCCTTTTGAAAAAGTTCATTCTAACACTGAATAGTGCGCGCGTAACTATTTATATTTGAAATGCTTAAGAAACATAATTAATGCCGATCTTTTGTATTGCAATTAAATTATTCTGCTGTAATATAACTACAAAATCTGAATTTTCACAAACGTTTGCAAATATTTAACTTAAACGCACCATGGTTGCTGAAAAACGTATCATTTTTAGCCTCTTTTCTGAACACATTCAATATCAACCACTTGTACCAAAAACAAAAATAACTTATATTATTCCGATGTTAATTATCATGCCACTGATGACTCATAATGCTCATATCTAAGAAGCACAGACAAACAAAACTTTAAAAACAAAAAAATTTTCCATACAAAAACTTAATTTTTGACCGATCGTTCCTATTGCAGCTATATGATATAGTTGTCCGATCTTAAATGGGGAGCGTAGTAAAATTAATAAATACCGAGTTTGGTCAAGATATCTTGAAAAACATACAAATTTTCCTTACAAAAACTTAATTTTTGACCGATCGTTCCTATGGCAGCTATATAATATAGTTGTATAGTTGCAGATATATGGGGAGCGTAGTAAAACTAATAAATACCGAGTTTGGTCAAGATATCTTGAGAAACATAAAAATTTTCCATACAAAAACTAAATTTTTGACCGATCGTTCCCATGGCAGCTATATGATATAGTTGTCCGATCTTTATAGGATTTAGCATGTAAATGGGGAGCGTAGTAAAATTAATAAATACCGAGTTTGGTCAAGATATCTTGAAAAATATACAAATTTTCCTTACAAAAACTTAATTTTCGACCGATCGTTCCTATGGCAGCTATATGATATAGTTGTTCGATCTTAATAGGATTTTGCACATATATGGGGAGCGTAGTAAAACTAAAAAATACAGAGTTTAGTCAAGAAAACTTTATAAACAAAAATGTTTTTCATACAAGAACCTACTTTTCGACCGATCGTTCCTATGGCAGCTATATGATGGTTTTGACATATGAACTGCGTGCAACGGAAAGCGAGAATTCTGCAAAATTTTTATAAAGATAGCTTTAAAACTGATAGACTAGTTTGCATAGAAACAGACAGACGGACAGCCGGACAGACGAACAGACGGACATGGCTATATCAACTCGGCTGTTGATACTGATCAAGAATATATATACTTTATGGGGTCGGAGATGTCTCCTTCTATGCGTTACACATTTCACGACAAAATTATAATACCCTCTGCAAGGGTATAAAAATAAGTCCAGACATACAAATATTAATAAATCGGACTGCAGTTGCCGAAAATTTGGCAATGGACGAGTTGAGGTAGGTGCACTGCTACTTATCTTGCTTGAATTTGTAGCTGTTCCTGGTAACTTCTATTGCAGATCGCTGGGGCGAACTGGATATGCTAGATGTTGAAGAATATATACGGCTCGAAGGACCAAATGTTGTAGTAGGGCGTCCGCAGGGCTTCCAGATGAACTTTACGATTTGCTGTATCGGTGGGGGAGCGTTTTTGCTCTGTACAAATTTTCTTTGTTCGCTTGAAGGTTATTTTTATACCCTTGCAGAGGGTATTATAATTTTGTCGTGAAATGTGTAACGCATAGAAGGAGACATCTCCGACCCCATAAAGTATATATATTCTTGATCAGTATCAACAGCCGAGTTGATATAGCCATGTCCGTCTGTCCGTCTGTCCGTCTGTCTGTTTCTATGCGAACTAGTCTCTCAGTTTTAAAGCTATCTTCATGAAACTTTGCAGAAGTCCCTCTTTCTGTTGCACGCAGCTCATATGTCAAAACCAGCTGGATCGGACCACTATATCATATAGCTGCCATAGGAACGATCGGTCGAAAAGTAGGTTCTTGTATGAAAAACATTTTTGTTTATAAAGTTATCTTTACTAAACTTGGTATTTATTAGTTTTACTACGTTCCCCATATATATGCAAAATCCTATTAAGATCGGACAACTATATCATATAGCTGCCATAGGAACGATCGGTCGAAAATTAAGTTTTTGTATGGAAAATTTTTATGTTTTTCAAGATATCTTAACCAAACTCGGTACTTATTAGTTTTACTAAGCTCCCCATATATATGCAAAATTCTTTTCGGATCGGGCAACTATATCATATAGCTGCCATAGGAACAATCGGTCGAAAATTAAGTTTTTGTATGGAAAATTTGTATGTTTTTCAAGATATCTTGACCAAACTCGGTACTTATTAGTTTTACTCCGCTCCCCATATATATGCAAAATCCTATTAAGATCGGACAACTATATCATATAGCTGCCATAGGAAAGATCGGTCGAAAATTAAGTTTTTGTATGGAAAATTTTTGTGTTTCAAGATATCTTGACCAAACTCGGTATTTATTAGTTTTACTACGCTCCCCATATATATGCAAAATTCTATTAAGATCGGGAAACTATATCATATAGCTGCCATAGGAACGATCGGTCGAAAATTAAGTATTTGTATAGAAAATTTTTATGTTTTTCAATATATCTTGACCAAACTCGGTATTTATCAGTTTTACTACGCTCCCCATTTACATGCAAAATCCTATAAAGATCGGACAACTATATCATATAGCTGCCATAGGAACGATCGGTCGAAAATTAAGTTGTTGTATGAAAAACTTTTTTGTTTTTAAAGTTCGCTTTCGATCACATCTTTTTCGATCACAGAAGCAAGCATAAAGTGCTTAGAATTCGTGATAACCGAAAAGGTTCGGCCTGCAAGGGTATTAAATCTTCGGCGTGCCGAAGATAGCCCTTCTTTCTCGTTTCTTCTGTTCTGTATATTCAGAGTACATTACATTGCATTAGTGTAAGTGTGGTGAATTTCATTTTTATGTTCTGGTTCCGGAGTTACATGGCGGTTGGATGGCGACTGCTAGATACACTTCTTGTGGGAACACTATATATCAATTTAATTTAATTTTTTTCTTTTCTTCCTTTAATCAAAATATATATATAGTGAAAACCCCTGAAAATAATTATAGGACAATTTCTTACCATGTTGACTATTTTTTGAGAGATTATTGAATATTAATCTTGCCCTTTTTCATAAAATAATCCTCTTTTCATAATATATATCAATTTAATTTAATTATTTTTCTTTCTTTCTTTAATCAAAATCTATATAGTGAAAAGCCCCAATTTTCTTTTACGCCATTTATCTTAATCTAAATATGCAAGAAAATTGAAATTGGACAATTTCTTATTGTAATCCTTCTCTTTTTCTACCCTTACAAAGGGTTTGTGTAACACATAGAAGGAGAAATCTCTGACCCCATAAAGTATATACAGTTTTGATCAGTATCAAAAGGCGAGTCGTTTTTGAGTTTTGATCAGTATTAACATGTCGGAGCCAGCTGGATCGGATCACTATATCATATAGCTGCCATAGGAACGATCGGTCGAAAAGTAGGTTCTTGTATGAAAATCTTTTTGTTTATTTAGATATCTTGTCCAAACCTATCTTTTATTAGTTTTACTATACTCCCCATTTATGTGCAAAATCCTATCAACATCGCACCACTATATCATATAGCTGGCATAGGAACGATCGGTCGAAAATTTTATGTTGTTGTATACAAATATTGTTTTATTCAAGATATCCTGGCAAAACTCGGCATTTATTGGTCTTACTATGATCCCTCCATTTTTGCAAAATCGAATTACATCGGACAACTATATCACATAGCTGCCATAGGAACGACCTGGAATTATTGATTTTCAAGATGTCTTGACCGAACTCGGCATTTCTTAGTTTTACAATTCTCCCTTTATTTATGCACAATCTTATCTACATTGGACTACTATATTATCTGGCTATCATATGAACGATTAGTCGAGAATTAAGTATGGAAAATTTGTTTGTTTTTCAAGATATTTTGACCAAAATCGGCATTTATTGGGTTTACAATACTCCCTCCATTTATGCAAAATCTTATTTACATCGGACAACTATATGATATAGGTGTCATAGGAAAGATTGGTCGCAAATTAAGTTGTATGGAAAACTATTTTGTTTTTCAAAATATCTTAACCATACTCGGCAATACCTACTTTTCCGGTGCTTCTTAGATACTGGCAAAGCACTATGAGCATTATGAAAAGGTTAGGTCTGCAATGGCATCAAATTTTCGGCGTACCGAAGATAGTCCTTCTGTCTCGTTTCATAATATAATAAGCTTCATTCTTCCCTTAATTTAATTTTTTCTTTTCTCCTTTTAATTAAAATAATTGCAGAGAAAAGCCCTCTTGTTTTCTGCCTTTATATCGGTCCAAATATGCCTGAAAATCGAAAAAGCAAATTATCTTACCCTTTTTTGAATTTTTTCCCTTAGTACATGTTAATTTATCTTTTTATTTATTTCCTTTTTTTTATTAATCAAAATATAAAAATATGCCTGAAAATCGAAATAGGAAATTTTCTTACCCAATGATTACGACTTTTAATCCTTCTCTGTTTTCATAACATCTATAACTATTTAATTTTTTCTTATTTCCTTTTTTTTATTTCGCCATTTACATTGACACAAATATGCCTGAAAATCAAAATAGGTCATTTTCTTACCCACATATGACTTGTTTTTTTTAGAGTTAATTTTATTGAAATCCTCCTACTTTATCATATTATAATAAGCTTCCTTCATCTCTTAATATATATCAATTTAACTTTTTCTTTTTTCCTTTTTTTCTTTTAATCAAAATATATATAGTGAGAAGCCCTTTTTTTGTTACGCTATTTACATTGATCCAAATATGCCTGAAAATCAAAACAGGAAATTTTTTACCCAATTATGACTAGGCTTTTAGAGATAATTGAATTTTAATCCTTCTGGTTTTTCATAAAATAATTAGCTTCTTTCTTCTTTTAATATATTATTATAAAGTTTTTATTTTTTCCTTTCAACCAAAAAATATTTAGGGACAATCCCCTAATTTCTTCTTCTTCTTCGCCATTTATTTGATACAAATATGCCTGAAAATCGAAATATGACATTTTCTTACCCAAATATGACTAATTTTTTAGAGATAATGGAATTTTAATCCTTCTATATTTTCATAACACAATAAGCTTCCTTATTTTCTTAATATAAATCAATTTAATTTTTTCTTTTTTCCTTTTAATCAAATTTTGTATTGTGAATACAAATATGCCTGAAAATTGAAATAGGACATTTTCTTACCCAATTATGACTAGTTTTCTATAGATAATATAATTTTAATCCTTTTCGTTTTTCATAATATAATTAGCTTCCTTAATTGCTTAATATGTATCAATATTTTTTTTTCTATTTTCCTTTTAATCAAATTGAATTAATTCAATTTTGCTTTTCGCATTTTATATTTATCCAAATATGCCTGAAAATCGAAATAGGACATTTTCTTACCGAAATAAAACTAGTTTTTCAGGGATAATAGAATTTGAATCCCTATCGTTTTTCATTAAATCATTAGCTTCCCTTTTCTTTTAATATATATCAACAACTTTTGTATTTATTTCCTTTTAATCAAAATGTGTTTAGTGAAAAGCCCCTCTTTTGTTATTTCGCCATTTACAATGATACAAATATGCCTGAAAATCGAAATAGGACATTTTCTTACCCAATAATGACCATCTTTTTTAAAGATAATAGAATTTAAATCCTTTTCTTTTTTCATAATATAATTATCTTCCTTATGTGATTAATATATATAAATATAATTTTTTTCTATTTACCTTTCAATCAAAATATATAAAGTAAAAAGCCTCTATTTTATTTATCCAAATATGACTGAAGATCGAAATAGAACATTTTCTTACGCAATTCTGACTATGAATTTTAATCCTTCTCTATTTTTATAACGTAATCAGCTTCCTACATATTAGAATAAGCTTCCTTCTTCTCTTAATAAATATCAATTTAACTTTTTCTTTTTGCCTTTTTTCCTTTAAATCAAAATATATTTAGTGAAAAGCGTTTATTTTATTTCGCCATTTATATTGATACAAATATGCCTGAAAATCGAAATAGGACTTTTTCTTACCCAAATATGACAATTTTTTTGTAGAGATAATTGAATTTTAATCCTTCTACTTTATCATATTATAATAAGCTTCCTTCTTCTCTTAATAGATAGTAATTTTATATTTTCTTTTTTCCTTTTAATCAAAATATATAAAGTGAAAATCCCATTTTTTGATCGAAATATGCCTGAAAATCGAAATAGGAAAGTTTCTTACCCAAACATGACTAGGCTTTTAGAGATAATTGATTTTTAATACTTCATTTTTTTCAGGATATAATAAGTTTCTTTTATCTTTTATATTTTTTTTTCAATTTTTCTTACTCTCTCTTTTCCATTTTATCATAATATATATACAGAAATACCCCTGTATTCTTTTCGCCATTTTTGTTGATACAAATATGCCTGAAAATCGAAATAGGAAATTTTCTTACCCAATTATGACTATGTTTTTAGAGATAATTGAATTTTAATCCTTCTCTTTTTTATAAAAATGATTAGCTTCTTCTTCTTTTAATATATATCAACTAGTTTTTTTTTGTTTTTTCCTTATTTCCTTTTAATCAATATATACTTAGTAAAAAGCCCCTTATTTTGTATTTCGTCATTTACATACATAATTCTAAACTAATTTTTAGCTGCTGAACTGAACATACTCCCTGAACGATTGAGCTTCAACAGGATAGTTAAGGGGAAGCAGCACACCAAGCTTGGGAGTCTGCCATTTGGAACGCTGTTTAAGAAGATGTAGTGTGTATATGCCCTTACAGAATACCCTGTACTTAAATATACAGTATGCAGCACTTTGTTGCATATAATAACAATAATATAGTAAACAAGCCCAGAGCCACTTTATGTATTGGCTCTGTCTCATATTACGCAGCGCGGTTCACTAGCCTCACTAGCTGACCGTTTATGCTTACGCTGCATATCCCACGCTCCGTCTGAGCGCATTCCGTGAGCAAGATATATGCTCACTAATACAGGCATATGCGAGCTACTCACTCTCCCTCTCTTTGTAGCTGTTAACCAAAAGCAGCATAAGTATATATGTATATCAATAGGCTAAGGGCACATTTTTAAAGCCGAATAAATTCATTCAGAACATACCCACAAAACTGCACTGACGTGCTGATTCTTTCATTCAATTATATTTATGGAGAATACCCAATTCCATTTCTACAAGGCGACCGTGACATGTTCACGAATCCCTGCCTGGAGGCAGTAGACGGACTACACAAAAAAAAATAGAGTGAGCCACTGGAGGAGGACGTCAACACACTGACTGCGAGGCTATCAACAACATCCGACGTCGTAACCGTGACATCGAGCGTCCAAGTTTCCTGAGTGAGTAGAGAGTGAGTGTTATGGCCAAGAAACGCGGTGGCGTACAAATAAAATTAAAAAAATAATAGCGCACCTAAGGTGGTTGCTATATACTAAAACGCCAACACCCGCATGGTCGACAGCTCAGAAATTGCAAACTGAGCTCGACTTCCTGCAAAATATAATTAAGCAGAAAAAGCCTTACAACGCTACACACTCAGCGAATATAAAAGTTATTATAAATCAAACAAAAACTAATAATGATACACCCATTGCCGCAGTCAGCCTCCCAAAAGTGAAGAAAATATGTCCACAGGATTGCGAAGGCCCGCTGAATAGCCCCTTCTGCAACTACACGTGCAAACACTGCACATCACAAAACCAACAAGTGAATACCTGTGCGAAGACCAGCACCGGTACCGCCAGCGCAACAAGCTGCGCCATTGGGACAAGCGCGAGAGGCACACCGCTACTTGCGCCAACTGATGCGGCGGTCCAGCAAAAGGAGGACATCTATACCTCGTCTACAGACAGAAGACACCAGATGCAGCTATATACTTTTAATATATTAATATAATAATAAAAATTTTTGTAAAAATTAAGCGGAAACACATCCCCTCGATTAGCAGCGTAGCCCGTAAAGCTATTCGACACGCTAGGTAGGATTTTGTCATATTATCCAAAATTTAAAAAACAAAATAAGCCATATATGTGGCATAAAATCCAAAATAAACTTAACACAAAAAAAATGGTGTTCTGCCAATATTAAAAACCCAAAAACTATCTAATTGTACAAAAGTACAAGAAAATTATACAATTTTGAAAATAAACAAAAATTTCAATTTGAAAAGAGGAATTTTATAAGTAATAATTCGTTCAGTTGTAATACAAAGATATAAGACATTGTAACTAACATGGGCTCAAACGAGTCCAAGGTTGAAAACCAGCCGCAAATGTCATTAATAATGTAAAAGTAATCGATCATAGAGAAAACTTGGAAGAAATTGCAATTCTATTGCTAATCATAGCCGTTGTATCTGTCATTTCTTTAGGACTCAAAATTTATGCAATGCATAACAAGAAAATCAAAAAACGTTACTTGAGCAGGGCAAACGATTTAGAAAAAATCTAAAATTCAAAAATTTCTTTAACAATGACAGATATAAAATCCATTATTAGGCGAAAAATCTATTACAAAGCGAATTCATTACAGTATATGATTTCGAACAAGAATAAATAGAAACTTACGGCACTAACACAAGTCCGTTAAGACATTGCCAGAAGATAGAAAAGGGACTAGTACTTAATATGTTTCCATACAATTTTGGGACTAGCAACAATAGTTAAGGTCCGATTGCATAAATAAGATTAAAATAAAGAAGTGCCACATGCAATGGCACCAGATAGCTAAAAAAATAAAGCTGCATAGATCGAATTTCGACAAAGCATATAAGTGCCTAAATAAGAGCGCACCAGTTTTGCAACCAACCATAATTAAACACACTGAGATTCTTGTATATGAATACAATGAAATCAGGAGTATAATTGAGGAGTGGCAGCATAAACTCACAAGCTTAAACAGAGTCCAATCTTCAGACATTTTACAACGTCTAAGGGATAAATTGGTAAGCTTAAACGAAAAGTACAATCTCCAGCTTTATTTACCATCGGCATTAAACACGCCGGTAACGTTTGATAAGACACTCTCTTGACAAACGACCAACATATAGTGCTGGCAACAAATGCAGTTCTCTTGCCAGCCATATCCCAAGTAATTGATAAATAGACATTAATACAGTCAATGATCAATGGTCAAAGTAAACAAAATCCAATATGAAAATTTAACAGATTACGACATTCATAGCACTAATCCAGAAAATGAAGTGAACAAGCACTCTCAAAATAAAAGAAAAATTTTCCAGAACAATTCAAAAGTCAACTAACAGAATTATGCACCAAGTATAGTGATGTGTTCTGGACTGGAAACCGAACCAATAGCGACAAATAATTTTTATAAACAAACATTAATACTTAAAGATGATGAACCCATTTATATTAAAAACTACAGAAGCCCGCATAGCCCCGTTGAAGAAATTCAAAAACAAGTAGGGAAATTAATAAATGACAAAATCGTAGAACCGTCTGTATCCGAGCATAACAGCCCACTCTTGTTAGTTCCGAAAAAATCATTACCAAATTCGGAAGAAAAGAAATGGCGATTAGTAATTGACTATCGCCAAATCAACAAAACACTACTTTCTGATAAGATTGATGATATTCTAGACCAACTGGGCAGAGCTAAATACTTTTCATGCCTTGACTTAATGTCAGGTTTCCACCAAATTGAACTTGAAGAAAATTCGAGAAATATAACATCTTTTTCAACGAGCAATGGCTCATATCGCTTCACGCGATTACCATTTGGTCTTAAAAAAGCACCAAATTCATTTCAGAGAATGATGACCATAGCATTCTCTGGGCGTAGAACCCTCTCAGGCATTCCTTTATATGGATGACTTAATGGTGATAGGATGTTCCGAAAAACACATGATTAAAAACTTAACTGATGTTTTTAATGTATGCAGGAAATATAACCTAAAGTTGCATCCAGAAAAATGTTAATTATAACAGATGCTATTAAACAAGCTTGCGGAGTGGTTCTAACTCAGAACCGTGACGGAATTCAGCTCCCGAAAGCTTATGCATCTAATTCATTTACAAAAGAGGAAAGCAATAAGTGCACAACAGAACAAGAGTTAGCGGCAATTCATTGGGCAATTACCCATTTTAGACCATATATTTATGGCAAACACTTTACTATTAAAACGGATCGCAGACCATTGACATATCTTTTTTTTATGAATAATCCCAGTTCGAAATTAACTCGCATGCGGCTAGAGCTTGAAGAATACGACTTCACAGTAGAATACCTAAAGGGAAATTTTCGTAGCAGACGCACTTTCGCGTATTAATATAAAAGAACTCAAAGATATGCAACATAAAGTCCTGAAAGTCACTACCAGGCGACAAAGTGGACAAAATAAAAACTGTACAGTAGAAAATTATGAACTTTTGCCAAGGCAAAGTCATAAAAATGTATCTAAACCCAACGTACATGAAGTCATTACAAATGATGAAGTACGAAAAGTAGTGACCTTGCGCATAACAGCATCTAAATGTTTATTTAAACATGAAACTAAAATTATCGCAAGAATTGAAGTTAGCGATTTATATACTAATGGAGTTCTCGACCTAGGTAGATGTCAAAAATGCCAAATGTCTAAAAACAAAGACGATCACAAAAACTCCTTTGACTCTCACAGAAACACTTGTGAATGCTTTTGATATAGTGATAAGTGGATACAGTTGGTTCGCTACCTAAATCGGAAAATGGCAATGAACACATAGTCACATTAATATGTGACCTTACAAAATATTTAGTAGCCATTCCAATAAAAAACGAGAAAGAAGGGCTATCTTCGGCACGCCGAAGATTTAGTTACCCTTGCAGGCCGAACTTTTCGGTTATCACGAATTCTAAGCACTTTATGCTTGCTTCTGTGATCGAAAAAGATGTGATCGAAAGCGAACTTTAAAACAAAAAAGTTTTTCATACAACAACTTAATTTTCGACCGATCGTTCCTATGGCAGCTATATGATATAGTTGTCCGATCTTTATAGGATTTTGCATGTAAATGGGGAGCGTAGTAAAACTGATAAATACCGAGTTTGGTCAAGATATATTGAAAAACATAAAAATTTTCTATACAAATCACTTAATTTTCGACCGATCGTTCCTATGGCAGCTATATGATATAGTTTCCCGATCTTAATAGAATTTTGCATATATATGGGGAGCGTAGTAAAACTAATAAATACCGAGTTTGGTCAAGATATCTTGAAACACAAAAAAATTTTCCATACAAAAACTTAATTTTCGACCGATCTTTCCTATGGCAGCTATATGATATAGTTGTCCGATCTTAATAGGATTTTGCATATATATGGGGAGCGGAGTAAAACTAATAAGTACCGAGTTTGGTCAAGATATCTTGAAAAACATAAAAATTTTCCATACAAAAACTTAATTTTCGACCGATTGTTCCTATGGCAGCTATATGATATAGTTGCCCGATCCGAAAAGAATTTTGCATATATATGGGGAGCTTAGTAAAACTAATAAGTACCGAGTTTGGTTAAGATATCTTGAAAAACATAAAAATTTTCCATACAAAAACTTAATTTTCGACCGATCGTTCCTATGGCAGCTATATGATATAGTTGTCCGATCTTAATAGGATTTTGCATATATATGGGGAACGTAGTAAAACTAATAAATACCAAGTTTAGTAAAGATAACTTTATAAACAAAAATGTTTTTCATACAAGAACCTACTTTTTCGACCGATCGTTCCTATGGCAGCTATATGATATAGTGGTCCGATCCAGCTGGTTTTGACATATGAGCTGCGTGCAACAGAAAGAGGGACTTCTGCAAAGTTTCATGAAGATAGCTTTAAAACTGAGAGACTAGTTCGCATAGAAACAGACAGACGGACAGACGGACAGACGGACAGACTGGACATGGCTATATCAACTCGGCTGTTGATACTGATCAAGAATATATATACTTTATGGGGTCGGAGATGTCTCCTTCTATGCGTTACACATTTCACGACAAAATTATAATACCCTCTGCAAGGGTATAACAAAGGAGCAAATAATGTTGCTAAAGCTATATTCGAAAATTTCATACTCAAGTTTGGACCAATGAAGAAGTTCATCTCGGACATGGGAACAGAGTATAAAATCCAGATTTTAACTGATTTATGCAAGTATATGAAGATCAAGAATCTCACCTCTACTGCATATCATCATCAACTATCAGGGACAAATTAACGAAGTCATCGAACATTTAATGAATACATTCGTTCATACATCTCTGCAGAGAAAACTGATTGGGATGTCTCGGATTCAATATTTCACTTATTGCTTCAACACGACACCATCAGCAACGCATGAGTATTGTCCATACGAACTAGTATTTGGCAGACTACCAAACTTCAGACATTTTACAACGTCTAAGGGATAATCTGCTAAGCTTAAACGAAAAGTACAATCTCCAGCTTTATTTACCATCGGCATTAACCACGCCGGTAAAGTTTGATAAGACACTCTTGACAAACGACCAAATAGAAGACATAAAATTACTCACACATCGTCACTCTTACCAGAGTTCGATGGAAAGGCCGAAAACCTACAAGGTTTCTTGGATGCATTGAATCTAATAGATTCCTTAAAAGGCACTCACGAACTAACTGCAGTAAGCATAATAAAGACTAAAATAAAGGGCCCCACTAGAAATTTGATAAGTCATGAGCAGACAATTCTTGCCATTATAAATCAACTAGCCAAAGCTGTAAAAGGAGAATCTGTAGACGTCATATCTGCAAAACTCCTTAATTTGCAGCAAACGAGCAAAACAGCTAATCAATACACTTAAGAAGTGGAAAAATTGACCCAGGCTCTTGAAGGTGCTTATATCAGTGATGGTTTAAGCCCGGATCTAGCCAACAAATACAGTTTGACATTAGCCGTAAAGGCCATGACGCAAAATTGCGCAATTGACAAAGTGAAACTGATCATGTAGGCAAGCACATTCAACACCATGAATGATGCCATTTCAAAATTTGTCAACATTTGTACGGAAGCAAAAGGCCAGGCAAATTCTGTATTGTACTTCCGTCAAAGACAATATGGAAATAATAGAGGAAACCGAGGTAATTATCGTCGCAGAGGTAATTATCAGATCAACGATTCCAGAAATAATAACCAAAGTTATAACAGAAACTATAATAGGGCACAAGGCCAAAATAGAGGAAACTCTAGAGGCCGTGGCAACTCGAATCGAGGCCACAACAATAATGTCCGAGTTACACAAACCAATACGGAAAACCAGCAAGCACCTTAAGATATTCCCAAAGATATACAAAAGTACGCACAGTAAATCTAAACCTCAATATTTTTATTAAAATATGTCGAAGCGGCCGTAGGGTCAGAATTTTTCACACTATTACTCATCATATCCTCATCCATCTCCGCAGAAACTGTCTCGACCGGTAACGCTCTTAAACAATCATGAGGATACTTGTAGGTTCGCTTGCTTGTTAATGACTTCAAAAAATATCGGTCTCCTTCAAGTACTTCTGTTGTGACAAATGGGCCTTTAAATTTGGGATCTAGTTTGATCTGATTTCCCTCTTCACACTTGAGCAGAACATGATCACCCACTTTATGCTTTACAACGTTTGCTTTGCCTTTATCGCTTCTGTTCTTATCATAACAGGTATTATTCTCCATATTATCTTTTGTTTGTGCTCTTAGATTTTGTAGATTATCATATTTTTCATCAACAATGTTCGATAGCATCCCTAATGGTCTCACATCTTTTCCAATTAAAAGCTGTAACGGACTAAACTTAGTGACCCGATTGACTGTGCAATTTATTGCTAACTGTACCTCTTTTAATGCCTCTTGCCAAGAACGTTTGCCCGTCTCTACCGCTGTTAGTAAACTTTTAAGTGTACTCATTACGCGTTGGACCTGTCCATTTGCTCGACTAGCTCCTGTGGCAATTAAATGCAACTCGATATTATGTGCAGAGCAAAATTCCTTAAGCCCAGATCCTGCAAAGCATCGTCCCTGATCTGCTATGATACGGGATGGTACAGCAAACAAGGAAATAGCCACCTTCAGTGATACTATACAATTAGCTGCATCTATCTTCAGGGTATGGTGTAAATAAACGTACTTTGTAAACGCATCTATAAAGACTATAACATACTCTTTTTGGTCGTTCTTGCCACTTAGTTTACCGGTGATGTCTACATGTACCGTATGCCAGGGTACATCGATTTTAGGAATCGGATGCATCTCTTTTTGAATTTTCCCAGATTGCGGTTTCCATAGCTTGCACGTGATGCAATTATCAACAAACTTTCGTACGTATTTCGTCATACCTTCAAACCAGTAACAACTGTACACTTTATCGAGGGTCTTTTCCCAACCAAGGTGCATTATAGCCTCATGAATGTGATTAATGACAGCCCATCTATAAGATCTTGGAACTACAGGTAACCAACGGGTTCTACCATTTCTTTGAATTTTACGATACAGCAAGCCTAGTCTCAACTCATACGTACATTCTCTTTTAATTCATAGTTTTTTAGTTTAGAGATTAAAGATGTCATTTCGAGATCTCGTTGCTGTTCAGCTATAAGCCAGGTGTCAGGTGTTATTGGGTTTCTTGAGAAGAAGTCTACATGCGCCATGCGTTTTCCCTTTCTATACACAATATCGAATTCAAAAGATTGCAAGTACAACCACCATCGATATACCTAGTTATCTAACTCAATCTTTTGTTGACTTGCCTTTAAAGAGTTACAGTCAGTATATACTGTAAATTTGATACCTTTTAAATAATGTTGATAATATTTTACTGCGTTAAATACTGCCAAGGTTTCCAAAAGATATGAGTTACACCTTGACTCTGCTGGGGTTGTACATTTACTGTAATACTCGATAACATGGTTTCTATCTTTTATTTTGTGCATGAGTATTACACCATAACCCACAGAGCTAGCATCTGTATGCAGCTCAACCGGATATTGTGGATCGAAAATGGTTAATACCGGGCTACGGGTCAGTGCAAATATTATCTCCTTTCTCACTACTTCATGACTTTCTTTCCAATCAAAACTATTATTGTCTTTAGACGTAAGACAAAATAGAGGCTTTAAAGTTTCGGAGAATTTCGGAACGAATTGTCTAAAGTATGATGCTAATCCAATGAACTGTCTTAGCTGCGTAACCGTTTGCGGCGGTGGCAATTCAACTAATGCCTGCAATTTTCGAGGATTAGGTCTAAGCTCATCTGCCTCTACTTCGTAACCCAAATACTCAATTTTCGATTTTAAACATTTTTCGAAATTAAATGAGAATCCAGCTTGAATAAGAATTTCTATGACTTTCTGCAAACTTGAAATTGCCTCATCTTTAGTTTCGGCCACGACCAATACATCATCTATGTAAACCACAACATACGAATACGAAAGTGGCCCCAAAGCTTTTATAATTGCCCGCAGAAAAACCAACGGAGCATTTTTTAAACCAAACGGCATTTCCAAAAACTCAAATTGCCCTTCTGGTGTTACAAATGCTGTACGCTCTACTGAATCGGGGTATTGATAAAATCCGCTGGCCATGTCCAGACAAGAAAAATACCTTCCCCCACGTAACCCGTAGCATGCAGAAGGGTATATATGCGATCTTGTGCTCTATTCAAGAGGTCACCAGCTTCGTGCGGTTGATGTTCTTCCGCAGAGGTGAAGAGATTCGGAAGGTGTGCACTTCTAGCGTTGCTCTAAACTATGCTCATCGGATTTGGCGTGGGTCTTTTCCTCTTCCCTTCACATATCACTCCTTTTGTGCTCAGAGAGGTTAAGTGCACTGACTATATACTAATAAGATGAAGGTCTAATAGGGTGTATTCGGGCTGTGCCCATGTACAGAATTAATATAAATGAGAACGGCGGACTGTTATGTGAGAATTTCAGTGGCTAGGGTGCGGTAGGTGTTGATCGCTCCCTATTCTTTACCCTCCCAACCTTGGTAACTCGTGATTAACTTGGGTGGTTACCCCTTTACTAATGTTTTATTTAATTCAACATAAACAATATGACTTCAGCGTAGAATCGTACCGGCGACGGACCCTTCTATACAATTTATCGGTACATTTTAATTAAAGTAAACTTCAGATAAAATCATCTGATCCATATAAGAATGCTTTACTCTTTAGCATTTTCCTTTATCTTTTCTTTTGCCTAAACTAATATGTAACAGGGCGATGTTAAACTATTATATATATTCATGTTAATACACGACCATTCCGAGTGCGATTAAACCGATTAAATAATTCGTTCGCCAATAATAGGCCGTACTCACTGTAAGTTATATTCAGACTTGCCACTCACTGTTATATCCATCGGTGCAGGTTCGTTGGGCCCATCGAAAGTGCAGTTTGTATGGTGCTTTAAAGATTTTGGATAGCTGTGCATAAAGAAAATTATTTAAACGGAAATCGCTGCTACGGGTAACGCTACTATGTACTCACAGGAAATTCGTATATTAAGGTTACATTAAAACAATAAAGAAAGCAAAGAAAATAATTAAAATCTAAGAATCCAAACTCAGATTGGCTGGCCTCCAGACAACATCAAACAGCTGCTAATCCTATGCGGCTTGACGAAGGATAATTCCAACTAGAACGCATGCGCGCGAGGTACCGAACGCGATGGACTATTCAATTGCGGTTAACTCTATTTCGTTTCCAGATAAAGACTTCTCTGTCACTCCTTTGTGTCACACCTACGCTTCACGCTATCAAGCGCGGCTATATTCTGCCGAGTAAGATAAGGTATGCAAGACACAACTCGGTCGTTTTAAGCATTAGACAAATATATAGCGATGAAAAGGGCCGGTGTAAGCTTTGAGTTGAGCCAACTGCGCCTCAGCCGGTGTGAACTGGAACTTAGCTAATTCAACGAATAATCGCCGAAATAGGGGCGGTGCTTGACTATGGGCTCTTTCGGCCGGTCTCCGAATTATGTTTAATGTTTAGAATGCGGGGGCGCCGTACGCAGACCGGCCGATATCTGGGCTTGGTGGCCGCTGCTAACGCTCCCTGTAAAAAGGTGGATCTACGTTAAACAGTTCTGAATGTCTTTCATGGAAAAGTATCACCTGTTCCAACACTATGTCGCGTACGCGAATACTTCTTAACCAAATACGTTTGTCTTCAATTTTGATTATAACCGAAAGAGTTTAACACGTGTAATCTTAGCAATGTTAATTAGAAAAATGAGCAGACGATATGACTTCGTTGCGTCTGTTCGATTTCACAGCTCAAGACAAAGTGAACGAGTGCGACCTCGTGGATTTCTCACTTTGGCTATGCAACTACTGTGCCACGCCAGCTACTTTTGTCGCTTGTGATATTTAACGGAACTATGGCGTGATTTCTCCTCTTATTCTTTGATGCCGTTTCTTGTCGCTTTATGCATAAGGTGCGAAACTGACGCGAGGAGATGCAACTAACACAACAGCCGAGGCGTGGGAGCGAGACGACATTAGGCTGACCACCTCGAGAGATAATACTCTACTTTAGTTGCTGGGTATATACGACTTACTATTAAAAGTTTAATTTTTCAAACTTACTGGCCTCCACACCACAGTTAATACTACGAGAGTCTCACTGGAGAAGATGTTAACTGAAAAAGGGTCAGTAACTTCGTTTATCAGTTTGGGGTCTATAGTTTTATGTCTTTTAAGTGATACACTCCAATAGATTTGTTGTTTTCATTTGACAGTTCATAATACGTCGGACTTAATTTCTTGACAACCCTAGCTTTATTGAAGGCTGGGGCGAGTTTGCTACTAAACTTATTGCTTGCATTACTTTGTGCAAAGCCACGTGCGTAAACAATATCGCCTTCATTTAGTTTTATTGTGCGGCTTCGCAGATTATAGGTTTTCGCGTTAGCTGCATGAGCTTTAGAGATGTTACTTTTAGCTTTCGCGCGCACTAGTTGCAATAGATCAGGTGTTTTTAATGAAGTGTCGTCTGTAACTAAGTTTACTTTCCTAAGAAGTTCGTAGTCTTTACCATTCATGATCATATTCTGGCCAAAGCACAAAAAGTATGGTGGAAATCCTGTACTACGATGCACACTAGACCTCAGTGATCCGCTAATTTCATTCAGATACTTGTCCCAACTTGTGTGATCCTTTCCTACATATGCGCGTATAGCTGCTAATATGGAACGGTTCAATCGCTCGCTTGCATTCGCCTGTGGAGAATAATTTGCGGTGCGGATGTGTGACGTGCCGAAGCGAGTTAAAAACGCTTCAAAGTAGCCGGATTTGAATTGGGACCCATTATCTGTTAAAATGGATTCGGGTACTCCAAATGTGTAAAATACATGATTCTCTAAGAACTCACAGATTCTGTTAGACGTCAACTTTTTCAACGGGTGCAGGAAGTGAAACTTCGTGTGGTGGTCGACAATGACTAAAAGACCGATGTTTCCGTTCTTTGACCGTGGGTATGGACCTAATAGATCCATGTACAATTTTTGGAATGGTCTTTCCGATGTCATGGGTTTGCCCATTGGCGGCCTCAGAACAGTATTAGGACCTTTTGTTGACTTGCATGTGGAACAATTGGATATATAGACACAAATTTGCGTTACCATGCCGGGCCAAAAGAGATGTCGCTTTAACTTTTCTACCATTTTGCCGATTCCGAGGTGAGCTGAATCCGCCGGATTGTGGGCTCGGTATAAGACCTGTTCTCTCAAGTTGACTGGAACCCAAAGCTTCCAACAGTCTGACCTAGCTATATCTTCATCTTTTACGGGTTCAGTTCGCTTATATACAAATTTATCGACAACCTTTAGGTCTGGTAACTTAGGCTGGTTATCATTTATGTTATTTATCAAATCTAGATATTCCTGGGAAGTAAATTCTTTGGACGATACGTCAATAATTGGTCCAAAACTCAAAAGTTCGCAAATGTCGGCTTCGTACATCCGAGACAGGGTATCAGCAACGACGTTTTGCGATCCGCTACGATGCTTAATTTCGAATGAAAAGCCTTGCAATCTTATCGACCATCTGGCCAAGCGCCCTGATAGATCCTTTTGCCTCATTAGCCACTGTAAAGAAGCGTGATCTGTAACTACCGTAAATTCTTGTCCTTCAATGTAGGCTTGGAATTTCTTTATTCCTTTAATGACGGCTAAGCATTCTAGTTCAGTGACTGAATAATTTCGTTGGGCTTTAGACAATTTTACGGACATATATGCAATTGGTAACTCGACGCCGTCATCATTTGCTTGGGCCAACACACAGCCAAGACCATGTAGGCTTGCATCACACAATAATATAAAAGGTTTCGAAAAACAAGGCGTCCTCAAAACAGGTGCAGCCGTCAACTTGTTTTTCAATAGTTCAAAGGCATCTTTCGCTTCCGAATTCCAATTCATTGGTTTGCTCTTTTTCAGAAGTTCAGTTAAGGGAAAGGTTATCGCAGCGTAGTTTTCTACAAACCGTCGATACCATCCGGCGAGACCTAAGAATCGTCTCAATTGCTTCACCGTGGTTGGGACTGGGAATTCATTAATCGCATTAACCTTACCCGGGTCGACTTTGAGCTGTCCATGGCCGATAATGAATCCTAAATATTTTATCTCGGTCATACAAAATTTTGACTTGGCTATATTAATGGTCAAGTTCGCCTTACGAAGATATATACCTATTTCTTCTAACAGAATCATGTGCGAAACAAAGTCGTCGGAAAGAACCAAGAGATCGTCCAAATATACAAATACTCTTGTTCGTAGACTTGCTGGGATTACTTGATCCATGAGCCTGCATAGAGTCTGTGCGGCATTACATAGTCCGAAAGGCATCACTTTATATTGGTACAAGGGCCTATTTGGTATTGTAAACGCCGTGCATAGTCTAGACTTTTTATCAAGCGGGATTTGCCAAAATGCATGTTTCATATCGAGACCAGTGATAAAACGAGCGGGAGGCAATCGACTAAAAATGCCGTCTACGTGTGGTAGCGGGTACGCGTCTTTCAGCGTCAGCTTGTTCAGTTCTCTGGAATCTAAGCACAAACGAACTTTCTCTCCCTTCTGTACTAACACGCAATTGCTGCTCCATGGACTCTTTGATTCTTCTATCACGTCTAGTGCCAGCATGTTTTTCAATTTCGGCAAACATAAGTTTTTCTTTGGCAGGGGAAACTGGCCAATGACGCTGCTTGACGGGCTTAGCATCAGCGACGTCGATGTTATGCTCTATTAGGTGTGTGCGTCCCAAGCCTTCTTTCTCGTAAGAGGGTAGCTCGCTAATCACTGAACTGAGTTTGCGCTGCTGAGCTGCTGAGAGAGAATGCATTTTCGCACTAATTATTGTGTTATCATCTCGACCTACATCTAGTTCTGCCAGCGTTTCTGAGAGAAGATCTGTGATTCTATTAAGTAAACCAAAATCTCTCCAGAAATCGATTCCCAAGTAACAGTTTTGTTCTAGGTCAGGTATTACAAAGAATTCTACTGGTTTAGTTTGGTTGCGATAAGTTATTTCAACGACAAGTCTGCCAACTACAGAACACTTGGCATTATTGGCTGTTCTGATTTGCCCAGTACACTTATGTAGCTGTGGATGTCTGAGGAACTTTTGTGCGGCTACGCCGCCAATGCAGCTTATAGTTGCACCTGAGTCTAAAAGAGCGGTATAACTATTATCGTCGATTTTGATATCGGTGTACAATCGGTTATCTGAATTCAAGAATACGGCGGAAATAAGCTTTTTACGGCTCTCTTCTACCTTTTTCCAGAAAAATCTCATTCGCAAGGTTGAACGTCGGGGTTTTCGAATCAATACGCAACTGTCTACGTCTCCGAAGATGCGCTTCCTGGCTGATGCATAGTGAGCTGCTCGAACTTGGTATGGTTGGTGAATCTCTAGTTTAGCTTGAGGTATCTGGCATGGTGGGTTACATTGTCTATATGAGATCGAACTTGTAACTTTGGTCTGAGTACTACAATCTGCTTTTAATGGTTCGGATTCGACAGGTTTTTGTTGGCTGACGCATCCCTTCTGCGGTTTTCCGACGGGTTACATGTGGGGCATTTTGGATTATAGGTGTTCTTCATCCCACATCCATAACAAAATATGATACGCGCCTCAAGACAATCTTCGAACCGATGGCCTCGACTTTGCGCAGTTCCAGCACTTTAATTGCTTGTGCTGTAGCGCTGAAACTTCGTCTAGTTCTTCGGCGTCCGACCATATCCAACTTGGAGACAGTAGGGCGTTGGGGAAAAATATTTTTCACTGATTGGGGCTTAACTTGTTTGGAAAATTGCTCGTGAGTGCGAATAGCTTCTCTTAAACGCGCTAGGGTGTTTATGCCTAAGTGCATTAGCTCGTAACGAAGATGGGGCTTTGAATGACGGATGAGAAGTCGTACTAACGATTTTTCTGAAATTATGGTTTTTAGGCGAGACACAAGTCTCTCGACTTGGAACTGATATTCCTCGAAGGTTTCCTTGTCGCCTTGACGTCTGCTGTTAATTGCCTCCCAGATATCCATATCTGTTTCAATGTCATCAAATTTCTTTCTAAACTCTCTACAAAACTCGTCCCAAGTAAACTGAGGGCAAGCGCGATGAAACCTCCAATACCACTCGACGGCTCTCCCACCGAAGAAAAGGTGTAAGTGATCGCATAGAAGCTGATAGTCCCCGTTTAAATACTGTTGAGCTAGCGCTCGAACTCTGTAGAGAAACTCGTCCGTTTGCAGACCGTCTCTAGCTGCATCGAATTTGATTCGCCAACTCTGAATAATGTTTGGAACTTTGTCTGGCAGAACCGAAGCGTTTGGTCGCCTGGCGTTGCCATTGTATTGGTTATTGATATGACCTGAACTTGAGGATGTATTCTGGTTTCGGTCTGCTATAAAAACTGGCTCACCGGGTAGAGTAAACACTCTTTCTCGACCCGAGCGATGACTATTACTGTCAACCTGACGTGTCGACAACTGTCCCTGAATCAATGCTGTCAGGTCCTGCATGAGCTGTTCCTGTTGAACCTGCATAGCCGCCTGAATTATTTGGTTTATATCTTCCACATTTTGTGCTTTAGGAGCTTGGTGAGACACGCTTGCCTCACTCACGCCAATGTTTGGCAGCGGCGCAAAGTTGGCTCCGCTGTTGGGATCTGGTCACCATACCGCGGCGCTGTACTGCGTTACTAATTCTGCTTGTTCTGCCTCTACCTCGATTACCGGTACTGCTGTTTTCCAATGCTTCCTCATGCGTAGCAATGTCGACTAACTGATCAGCAGCGGATAATTCAGCTTGCAAGTTGTTGTTTGATAAAGCCAACTGATTAAATGTACAGAGCCTTTTGCAAGTTGGGCAGCGGTTAGTTTCTCTTAAAGATTCGGTAATACATGGGTAATGAAATTTATGTTTACATGGCGAAACTGTGGTTAAATCAGCTTCACCTAAGGGTTGGTCGCAAATATTGCAAATTGCATCTTGTTCGCTCAATATATCTGTTAAGTTCTCACTACTGTGACGAACTGCCATATTTTTTTTTCTTTTAACTGAACTGTTTATAATAAATTCGGTCCGTGCCTTCCGACTCTATGCTGGTCATATTGTTATCCCAACTGGATAATCTCACATAACGTCGCCAATACCGACAACTACTGATACTTCTAATTGCTGCGATCGGGTTCGTATTTACAGGTCAACTATTCATAAGTTGCTTTTCCGGATAATTACGCGAGATGCGTATTGTTGTCTGTGAATCTATTCACTCTGATCGATCTATTCGTAATAGGTATCGCTATTCCTAGAGACGATGATTCATTCATACCAACGGGTCGCTACAACCTGGGTAACTGGGTGAATTCTATGACTTAAAAGTTATCCCTGAAATATGATTCGATTCGGTCGACTAATCCGTAAGCACTCGAATTATAATCGCTTCTCCAGAAAACAGTCTCATAAGACAGGTATGGAAAACTTCAAATCATACAATTACGGAATTTAGTACATGTTAAATATGTTATTAAATGGGTGAAAGTTGAGAGCTGTAATGTAGGGTTTATTTCTCCTAGCCGTTCGGGCTGAACGTTGGGCGCCACTTTCTGTAGCATCTAGCCGTTCGGGCTGAACGTTGGGCGCCACTTCCTGTAGCAGTTCGTGCCCCACGTTGGGCGCCACTTTCTGTAGCATGCAGAAGGGTATATATGCGATCTTGTGCTCTATTCAAGAGGTCACCAGCTTCGTGCGGTTGATGTTCTTCCGCAGAGGTGAAGAGATTCGGAAGGTGTGCACTTCTAGCGTTGCTCTAAACTATGCTCGTCGGATTTGGCGTGGGTCTTTTCCTCTTCCCTTCACATATCACTCCTTTTGTGCTCAGAGAGGTTAAGTGCACTGACTATATACTAATAAGATGAAGGTCTAATAGGGTGTATTCGGGCTGTGCCCATGTACAGAATTAATATAAATGAGAACGGTGGACTGTTATGTGAGAATTTCAGTGGATAGGGTGCGGTAGGTGTTGATCGCTCCCTATTCTTTACCCTCCCAACCTTGGTAACTCGTGATTAACTTGGGTGGTTACCCCTTTACTAATGTTTTATTTAATTCAACATAAACAATATGACTTCAGCGTAGGATCGTACCGGCGACGGACCCTTCTATACAATTTATCGGTACATTTTAATTAAAGTAAACTTCAGATAACAATCACCTGATCCATATAAGAATGCTTTACTCTTTAGCATTTTCCTTTTTCTTTTCTTTTGCCTAAACAAATATGTGACAGGGCGATGTTAAACTATTATATATATTCATGTTAATACACGAGCATTTCGAGTGCGATTAAACCGATTAAATAATTCGTTCGCCAATAGTAGGCCGTACTCACTGTAAGTTATATTCAGACTTGCCACTCACTGTTATATCCATCGGTGCAGGTTCGTTGGGCCCATCGAAAGTGCAGTTTGTGTGGTGCTTTAAAGCTTTTGGTAGCTGTGCATAAAGAAAATTATTTAAACGGAAATCGCTGCTACGGGTAACGCTACTATGTAGTCACAGGAAATTCGTATATTAAGGTTACATTAAAACAATAAAGAAAGCAAAGAAAATAATTAAAATCTAAGAATCCAAACTCAGATTGGCTGGCCTCCAGACAACATCAAACAGCTGCTAATCCTATGCGGCTTGACGAAGGATAATTCCAACTAGAACGCTTGCGCGCGAGGTACCGAACGCGATGGACTATTCAATTGCGGTTAACTCTAGTTCGTTTCCAGATAAAGACTTCTCTGTCACTCCTTTGTGTCACACCTACGCTTCACGCTGCCGAGTAAGATAAGGTATGCAAGACACAACTCGGTCGTTTTAGGCATTAGACAAATATATAGCGATGAAAGGGGCCAGTGTAAGCTTTGAGTTGAGCCAACTGCGCCTCAGCCGGTGTGAACTGGAGCTTAACTAATTCGACGAATTATCGCCGAAGTAGGGGCGGTGCTTGAGTATGGGGCTCTTTCGGCCGGTCTCCGAATTATGTTTAATGTTTAGAATGCGGGGGCGCCGTACGCAGACCGGCCGATATCGGGGTTTGGTGGCCGCTGCTAACGCTCCCTGTAAAAAGGTGGATCTACGTTAAACAGTTCTGAATGTCTTTCATGGAAAAGTATCACCTGTTCCAACACTATGTCGCGTACGCGAATACTTCTTAACCAAATACGTTTGTCTTCAATTTTGATTATAACCGAAAGAGTTTAACACGTGTAATCTTAGCAATGTTAATTAGAAAAATGAGCAGACGATATGACTTCGTTGCGTCTGTTCGATTTCACAGCTCAAGACAAAGTGAACGAGTGCGACCTCGTGGATTTCTCACTTTGGCTATGCAACTACTGTGCCACGCCAGCTACTTTTGCCGCTTGTGATATTTAACGGAACTATGGCGTGATTTCTCCTCTTATTCTTTGATGCCGTTTCTTGTCGCTTTATGCATAAGGTGCGAAACTGACGCGAGGAGATGCAACTAACACAACAGCCGAGGCGTGGGAGCGAGACGACATTAGGCTGACCACCTCGAGAGATAATACTCTACTTTAGTTGCTGGGTATATACGACTTACTATTAAAAGTTTAATTTTTCAAACTTACTGGCCCCCACAAACCTTGCAATTTGGTCGGAGATAAGAGGCAATGGAAATTTATCCGAAACTGTGTTAGCGTTAAGCTCCCTATAGTCGACGCATAAGCGATCAGTTCCGTTTTTCTTTCTTACCAATAAAATCGGACTCGCAAATGGGGAACAGCTCGGTCTTATAATATTTGCCGCCATCAACTCTTTAATTTTTTCGCGAACAGTTTGCTTCTCATCTACACTAAGCCTATATGGTCGCCTTTGTACCGTTTTATGTGGATCTATTAACCGAATTTCCAACTGGCCTGTGTTAACCTGTTTCTTTGGAACGCCAGAGATAAAATGTTCCATGTATGGTTTCAAAACTTTTATTATTTTTCCAGAGAATTTTCCAGCTGCGCTTTCCTTAATGAGTGAACACTCGGCTCCAGAGTCAAAACAAAAATCAACGAACTCACCAGAATGAACGAGCACACCTTTTGGTTCCATTACCGAACATATGTTCACTCTCTTTTCAGTGCTTTGTCCAGTCGAATGGCACCCAGTAGAAATGGGTCAAGCCTGTCCACACTTGTAGCATATTACGTTGGATTTTTGCTCTTTTGGCCTTATACCAATGCCTCCAGCATGCCCGCTTCCCAATGGTTGTAATTCGCGATTTTTGTTCTGCCGGCAGTCTGCGATTTTGTGCCCTGTCTTTTAAGGTCCCACAGTAGTTTCTGCTTTCGAAGTCTCTTGACGCTGCCCGATTTCATATACCTGCACCTGTTGCTGTAATTCGCTTCGCGATATGCGTCCGATTGGCGTCCGTCTAGCAGCTTAAGAAATGTTGCTGTGGTTGTCTCTACGCCGACAAATCTTTGCGTAAAAAGTTGCTTGAACTCAACCCAAGTCATGCTAGGAAAACAGATTTGTGAAAGCCATTGCGATGCACTGCCCTCCAAAGCTTTACTGAGGGCAATCAGGAGCGCACAACCCTCAAGTGGATTTTTAATAAAAATCATATCGGCCGTAATACTCCAAGCACATGCATCAGCACCGGTAGCTTCGGGATTGTATTTTGGTAAAAACACCGTTTTTGACTCACGAGGTGCTGCGCTAGCCTGCACTGTTCGCAGCAACTCAATAAAATTTCTATTTATTTGCTTCAAAATTTGACACAACTGAGAGTTAGGAGGATCCAATCCCACTTCTGATGTCGAAGCGGCCGTACGGTCAGAATTTTTCACACTTTGAGCAGCGTCCCCTTCGTTGGTACCATAGTTTTATTTTTAAGCGTTTGTTAAATATTCTGCGTCTGTGCTCTTTCAATATTTTACCAAGACTGACTACCGACTTCTTTTTTTGCATACACGCACGCCTGTCGCCAAATTCTAATGCGCAGTTTGCTTAAGACACATTTGCCATCCTGCTCTCCCGCACACTCTTCGCAAATAGATAGTCCAGTCTCACTCACATTCTTCTTCGGTTCATGTACAGAACGAACCCGAAAGAAGAATGCACACACCAACAACTTAGGCACGGGTCTCACTCAGTGAGAGAATTAACAGTTAGTCCTCTCACCGACTCTCAGTGATATAAGAAATACAAGTCGACACTGACAGTTACTCTGTTTTCTCTATTCTTCTTTCTTTTAATTTCGACTCATACAATATTCATGTTGCTGTCCTTAAATTCGAATAACAATAACAATAACAATAGCAATGATCCGACAAATAAATAATGAAAAAACAGGCAAAGCATTTACGCTATTGCTAGATACGGGTGCAGACATATTTCTATTAAAACAAAATGTTGATATATTTGAAAATATCAATTCAAACATATCAACCCAAATATCTGGAATTGGCGAAGGTTCAGTAGTTTTCTAAAAGTTTAGTATTCGTAGAATTATCTACAGGCAAATATGTCATTCCACACTAATTTCATACAGTCGGACATGATTTTCCAATACCTAGCGATGGCATTATTGGTATAGATTTCTTAAAAAAAAAATTTAATTGCCAATTAGATTTTACACAAACATGTGATTATTTAATACTTCGGCCCAATAATTTAAATTATCCAATAAAACTACCATTTATTCACAATAGTGATAATAATGCTACAAAACTTCCAGCTCGTTCTGAAGTTGTCCGTCAAATCAATATTGTTTCGCCAGAAAACAATATTTTCATTCCCAATCAAGAAATTGAAAATTCATTGAAAATACTATTTCCAATAATCAACAAACATCTGTCCGAATTTTAAATACAACAAATTCATAAAAATAGTAATTCTTAACGACATTAAATAGAAAAGCTATGTGACTATGAAACAGTCCAAGAAATTAGCAAAAAGCGCCAGGAAATGGTGATGAAAACATTACAAAAGAAATTTAAAAAACAACTAAAAGATCTTTATATACTGACATATTCGGACTTGAAACCGAATCAATAACAACTAACAATTTTTATAAACAAGAATTGACACTTAAAGATACTGAGCCAGTGTATATAAAATTACAGAATTCCTCATACTCATAAAGAAGAAGTAAATAAACAAGTCAAAAACACATCTTGGATAAAATTGTAGAACCCTCTGTATCGGAATATAACAGCACAATACTTCTCGTTCCAAAAAAGGGATTACCAGGATCCGATACCAAGAGATGGCGATTAGTTATAGACTATCGTCAAATAAATAAAAAACTACTCTCAGATAAATTTCCGTTACCAAGAATAGATGATATTCTTGATCAATTAGGAAGAGCTAAATATTTTTCATGCTTGGACTTAATGTCCGGCTTCCACCAAATAGAGCTAACAGAACAATCTAGAAATATTACATCTTTTTTCAACGAGCAATAGCTCTAATCGTTTCACACGATTACCATATGGATTAAAAAGAGCGCCAAATTCTCTTTTCAAAGGATGATGACAATAGCATGTTCGGGATTAGATCCTTCACAAGCATTCTTGTATATGGATGACTTAATCGTCATCGGTTATTCTGAAAATCACATGGTCAAAAACTTATCAAACGTTTTTAGCCTGTGTAGGAAACACAACCTTAAACGACATCCAGAAAAATGCATATTCTTCATGCATGAAGTGACTTTTCTAGGTCACAAATGTACTGATCAAGGTATTTTGCCAGATGACAAAAAATATGATGTCATTGAAAAATACCCAGTCCCTACGGACGCTGATAGCGCTAGAAGATTCGTTGCATTCTGCAATTACTACAGACGATTCACTAAAAACTTCGCCGACTATTCACGGCACATAACCAGATTATGTAAAAAGAATGTCCCTTTAGAATGGATAATTGAATGCCAAAATGCCTTCGATTACTTAATACAAGCTCTAATGAAACCTACTTTACTAAAATACCCAGATTTTAGCAATGAATTTTGCGTCATAACCGATGCCAGTAAATTAGCTTGCGGAGCAGTTTTAACCCAAACATATGGAGATAAATAATTGGCCGTAGCATATGCTTCTCGTACATTTACAAAAGGAGAAAGCAATCAAAATACAACCGAACAAGAGTTGGCAGTAATACACTGGGCAATAACACATTTTCGACCATATATATATGGTCAACATTTCAAAATCAAAACAGATCATAGACCATTGACATATATGTTTTCAATGGTGAATCCAAGTTCAAAATTAACAAGAATGAGATTAGTATTATAAGAGTATGACTTTACTGTAGAATATCTTAAGGGTAAAGACAATTTCGTTGCAGATGCATTATCACGCATCACAATAAAAGAATTAAAAGACATACAAAAGACAATCCTGCGCAGTAGATAATAAAGAAATAGAATTGCCTAGGCAATCTATAGAAAAAGCTTCAAAGCCCAACGTATATGAAGTCATAAAAAATGACGATGTACGAAAAGTAGTGACCTTGCATGTAAAAAATATGCTGTTTCTTTAAACATGGGAAGAAAATTACTGCCTGACATGATGTTGGCGATTTATATACTAATGGAATTCTAGACTTAGGTCAGTTCTTCCAAAGGCTTCAAACGTAAGCCGGTATAAATGAAATCAGCCAACTCAAAGTGGCACCGTGGGAAAATAATCTTTTGAACAAGTTTCAATTGATAATTTCAAACAAATGGGCAATAAAATATTGAAAACATTAACAGTAGCTGCTACTCAACCCGGTGACCCTAATAAAAGAAGAAAAACAAAAAGAAGCTATATTGTCTACATTTCATAATGATCCAATACAAGGAGGTCACACAGGCATTACAAAAACCTTGGCTAAGTTCAAAAGACATTATTTTTGGAAGAAGGGTATGACTCGATATATTACTGAGTATATACAAAAATGTCAAAAAGGTCAAAAAATCAAAAGTGACAAACCAATCAATGCTTTTGATAGAGTAATAGTGGACACGATTGGTCTCACTACCAAAATCAGAGCAAGGCAACGAATATGCAGTTACACTGATATGTGACTTAACAAAATATCTAGTTGCCATACCTATTCGAAACAAAAGTGCAAAAGTCGTAGCTAAAGCTATATTTGAAGATTTTATTCTGAAATAAGGTCCAATGAAGACGTTCATTACGGACATAGGTACAGAATATAAAAATTCAGTTATAGAAGATTTATGAAAGTACCTTGGTATCAAAAACATAACTTCAACAGCACACCACTACCAGACTTTGGGAAGAATGTAGAGCGAAGCCATAGAACATTCAACGAATTCATTCGTTCTTATATATCAGTTGATAAAACTGATTGGGATGTATGGCTCCAATACTTTGTTTACTGTTTCAACACGACCCCCTCTATGGCACATAACTACTGTCCATATGAGTTAGTATCCAGCAAACACAGTAATTTGCCATCGTATTTTAATTCAGTAAGTAATATAAGTCCATTATACAATATAGAAGACTATGCTAAAGAAACTAAATATAGATTAGAAGTAGCATATAAACGAGCAAGAGTAATGATCGAAGAAAATAAAAGAAAGTATAAACAGCTATACGATTTAAAAATAAATAACATAGGAATATCAATAGGAGATAAGGTAATAGGAAGAGGTAAGAGGATAGAGATAATATAGTAATATTAGATACTAAAAATAAAAAACAAAAAGTTTATAAGGATAGATTACAAATTTTTAATGATTAATAATCCAAAATTTTCTTCATGAATTCAAATTGTAAAAAAAAAACAAACACAATAAAAAATTAAATAAAAATATATGACGGCCTGATCAGCCAAATGAAAAAAAAATTTTTTTTACAAATAAACAAATTATTTAAAAAAAAATTTTCTTAAAACAAAATTTGTACACCTTTAATACCTTTTGTGATATCCAAAAATTTCAATGTTTATTAAATAAAAAAAAACCCTGAATAATTAAGTTCATTTAATAACTACACATTCATAATGTTACTTAAATATACAGTATGCAGCAATTTGTTGCATACAATTACAATAATATAGTAAACAAGCCCAGAGCCACTTTATGTATTGGCTCTGTCTCATATTACGCACCGCGGTTCACTAGCCTCTCTAGCTGACCGTTTATGCTTACGCTGCATAAAAACTTCAATGTTTATTAAATAAAAAAAAAACCCTGAATAATTAAGTTCATTTAATAACTACACATTCATAATGTTACTTAAATATACAGTATGCAGCACTTTGTTGTATACAATTACAATAATATAGTAAACAAGCCCAGAGCCACTTTATGTATTGGCTCTGTCTCATATTACGCAGCGCGGTTCACTAGCCTCTCTAGCTGACCGTTTATGCTTACGCTGCATATCCCACGCTCCGTCTGAGCGCATTCCGTGAGCAAGATAATATCAATAGGAGATAAGGTAATAGGAAGAGGTAAGAGGATAGAGATAATATAGTAATATTAGATACTAAAAATAAAAAACAAAAAGTTTTTAAGGATAGATTACAAATTTTTAATGATTAATAATCCAAAATTTTCTTCATGAATTCAAATTGTAAAAAAAAAACAAACACAATAAAAAATTAAATAAAAATATATGACGGCCTGATCAGCAAAATGAAAAAAAATTTTTTTACAAATAAACAAATTATTTAAAAAAAATTTTCTTAAAACAAAATTTGTACACCTTTAATACCTTTTGTGATATCCAAAAATTTCAATGTTTATTAAATAAAAAAAACCCTGAATAATTAAGTTCATTTAATAACTACACATTCATAATGTTACTTAAATATACAGTATGCAGCAATTTGTTGCATACAATTACAATAATATAGTAAACAAGCCCAGAGCCACTTTATGTATTGGCTCTGTCTCATATTACGCACCGCGGTTCACTAGCCTCTCTAGCTGACCGTTTATGCTTACGCTGCATAAAAACTTCAATGTTTATTAAATAAAAAAAACCCTGAATAATTAAGTTCATTTAATAACTACACATTCATAATGTTACTTAAATATACAGTATGCAGCACTTTGTTGTATACAATTACAATAATATAGTAAACAAGCCCAGAGCCACTTTATGTATTGGCTCTGTCTCATATTACGCAGCGCGGTTCACTAGCCTCTCTAGCTGACCGTTTATGCTTACGCTGCATATCCCACGCTCCGTCTGAGCGCATTCCGTGAGCAAGATATATGCTCACTAATACAGGCATATGCGACCTACTCACTCTCCCTCTCTTTGTAGCTGTTAACCAATAACAACATAAGTATATATGTATATTCATAGGCTAAGCGCACATTTTTAAAGGCGAATAAATTCGTTCAGAACATACCCACAAAACTGCACTGTGGAATACCTAATACAATCTCTACAAAGATTTAAATATTCTTCTCGCCAGCGAGCCCAAGAGACTTGCATGTAGGACACTCTCAGCCAGCTATCCAGACGATTTAAATTTCAGCCGTGTCACATCGGGTTCTGTGAACGTGGATTGTGAGCGTCCAACCAAAAAATGAGCTGGGGTAAGAACATCAAGGTCTTCTGGATCTTCTGAAATGGGAAGCAGTGGTCTAGAATTAATGACTGCCTGCACACCAGGGTACGAAGCTCTTCAAAACCCAGAACAGTTGACTCCACAACCCGATGGAAGTGATGTTTTGCAGTTTTTATGACATCTACTGAGGAAAAGATTTTTGAGCTCTACCAACTCGCTTTTGGCGCCGATAAAGATAGTAGCATTGTCAGACCAAATCTGACGTGGCTTGCCACGAGTGCACATAAAGCGCTTTCGATCATTGAAAAATGCACACGTAGATAGATCCTTTCGTGGCGAAGCACATAAATACGCTGATGAAGCATTTTATAGGAGCTTTGTCAGGCTTTTAAGAGAATGGTCCGCAGAAGTCTACAACAGTTATTTCAAGCGCTCGAGTTTCAACAAATCGCTCCTTTGGAAGATTCGCCATTACGTGCTCCATTAAGCGGGGCTTGTTCCGGAAACATCTGATGCATTTGTTTACTATGCTAAAGACTCTCAATCGGCCAATACTGCAGACGAATTGCTCCCAACAAGGCTCGTGGTCCAGCATGCAGATTCCGCTTATGAAAGTGAGTGACAATGGATGTTTTCTGGGCAGTACAATAGGATGACGGGCCTCATATGGAAGGTTTGACTTTTCAAGGCGCCCACCAACTCGAAGAATACCAAATTCATCCTGAAAGGGCAATAATTATGAGAGTATACTGGAACGAGCGACCACGCCGTTTGATTGCACGTTCTTTATATCATCCGATAGAGAACCCTTTTGAACGTTTCGTAAAAGTATAAACGATCCAAAATGTATGTCGGAGATCAAAAGTCCGGGGCGCGGAATACGATGGATAAACTTGTACACATATGCAAATACTCGTTGAATAGCAGAAAAAGAATTCACATATTTGCACCTTAATATGGCATCATCTGCAGGATCTGTGATGAGCAGCACTCTTTTGCGTAACTCCAGTATTGGTTTTTCAAGAAGACAAGACGCAGGCCCTCACTCAGTCAAAAATACAGGACCACATGACCAAAAGTTTGGACGCTATAAACTCGTTGGGAGTGGCCCCTCTGGAGAGAATGTCAGCTGGATTAGTAACTGTTGGAACATAATACCACTGGAAGCCCGCTGTAAGTTCCTGGATGGTGGCTATCCGATTTGCAACAAATACGTTGAACTTCGACGAGTCATCTCGGATTTATGATAGACATATTGATGAATCTGACCAACAATGGAATGTTCCGGTAAATAGTTTCATTTCAGCTACTTCCTACATCAATTGGGGTAACAGAAGTGCGCCACAAAGCTCGAGTTTTGGTACCGTAAGAGTTTTAAGCCACTCGTGATTTTGAGCAAAATAGATGTGAACTCGAATGATGTTCCTTTGAAACCACGTAAATGCAAGCTCCTTGAACTCATTGGATCGAAAGCCAACTGGGGGAAGGTGGATAATTGGACATTGCTGAGAGTTTGGCAAAGTTCCTGCCAGGCAATATTTAGAGAAGCTGCATAAAGATCTTGGCCCTAACGATGACTGGTCCAATTAATCCTAGTGGATCGTAAAAACGAGGTTTAAGGGTCTGATTGGCAGGCGTGAGGGAAAACATTAATTTATCTGTTGAATGATCCCAAGCTAGGCCCAAAGCTTTGGCAATGTCGCTTCCATCACTAAAATTTAAAAACGAGTCCTTATCCTTGTCAGGAACGCCTTTTAGCACTGCAGAGTGGCTAGAGCATCATTTTCTGAGTTCAAAGCAACCTTTAGAGAGGATGCCCTTTGCTTGATTTAAGACGTCGATCGCCTCTTGGACCGAGGCACCGCCAGATATAAGGTCATCTACATAGAAATCTCGGCGAAGAATTTTGGCACCAATTGGAATTGAATGTTGCTCGTCGACTGCAAATTGCTGTATTGCTCGAACTGCATCAAACATGTTAAACAGCTTTGGTTGTATGACGGGCCCAGCCATCAACACTTCATTCAGCGAACATCCAGTGCTGGTGACAGCTGATCCATCAAAGACGACAGTTTGGTGCTCGTTCGTTGTTCCTTCAGCACGCAATGATGAGGAAGAAAATATTTACATAGACGTAACGACTCCATATACCCTTGCATGACAGCGCAATACTGAGATTTATGGTTGGGATGACGGTGCAACTTTCTCTCAAGCAATATAAATCTGCGAAATGCCTGTTGATAAGATTCACCTAATTGATCCAGACTGAGTTTGGGAGGGAGTCGCACGGAATATTCTCCTGTGTGGCCATCAGACTCAGTTCGGGCATCAGACGATACACCAAAGAGAGGTACCGGCTAAAAGAGAGGTACCGCCTTCCTGGGAACCGCCACCTGCAACTATCCATCCAAAGAGTGTCTTCTGCAGAAGAGGCAATCTCGGTAGCAGTTTTATTTGCCCGACACACATTAGCTCGTAGAAAAGACCAGCTCCGATTGATAGGTCAACTCGCTGCGGATTGTAAAAGCAAGGATCAGCGAGGCGAATATTTCCAGGCACATTCCAATTAGTTGATTTAAGGGCGATACTTGGCTGGCGATCTGCTATAGTGGAAGCTAAGATGGCTGTGATCATCGCAAATTAATCTGACGTTTGAGATTGTAGATTGAAGGTCACAGTGCATCCGTCACTAGCGAAAGGAGCGTTTCCCAGGCCAGCAACTGCCGCTGAGGATGGACTTTTCTTCAACTGAAGAATTGAGCATACTGGCTGTGACCCACCATCCAATACAGCGCGACACGGAACTAGAGTCCCAGACCGATTTTTAACTAGTACAATAGCAGTGGCCAGGAGGAGTGACAGAGTAAGGAATCGAAGTCAAAACGTATAAATGCAGCAATGTATGGTGTTTGGAGCCACATGTGCAACAAGTTCCGGAATTGAATGTTCGTAAAAGATGTCCCCTTTTGAGGCATTTGAGGCATAAAGATAATCGTTTTGCTTCCTTGAGACGCATCTCTGTAGACAAATTGCCAAATCGTGGGCATTATATTATGGTCTTCACCATTACAAAATACGCAAACAGTGCCCATTGTCGCCTGCGTAATAGGATCCATTTTTAGCAGTAGCACCTGAACAATGATGCAATCAGCAATTTGCTCCTTGCTACCGAAACTGGTGAGAGCACGAATGAGGGCGTTAAACTTATTCGACTATTCACGCAGCATGCCAGCGGAGCCATTCTCTACCTTCTTGAGCCCCAGCAGTTCAACGATGTGTGCCTGAAATACTAATCAACGGTTATCAAATCGCTTTTGTAATATATTTAATGCTATATGGAATAATTAGCCTCTGATATTTCCAATGATCGAATGGTATCCAGCGCAGAGTCCTTCAAGCAGAGCCGCAAATGCTGAATTTTTTTAATGTTTATGAGCTAACGCGTCTGTATGTATGCTTAGGTGCACAGACTCCGCTTTACTGCAATTTACCGCATGACACTTGCCTGTACATATGTAAGTATGTATGTAAGAGCGGCTTTTAATTGCTGCCGAAACTAATAACAATCAGCTCAATTTTAATTTGAATAATTTTATGCAACAATACAATGTAAAAAGATGCACGTCGTGGTCACCAAAATGTTGGGCTAACAAGCTTTTTTATTATTTCTAACCGTCCCAGAAGCACGCTCGATAAATAGCGTTGCCACTATTATCTCACTCGATAATACTTAAACAACACTGTCTAAATGTAGACCTATACAACACCATCTACAATCGATACCCAAAGTAATTGTCCATAAGGCGCTTAATTCAGGCAAATCAGTAACCTTCTTTATACCTAACTAATTTCTTAGAGTATACTCGCATAACATAACAGATTATTCATCATTTTCTTTAAATATATTCGTTTTCATTATCTTCATTAAATTTTTATCATTTAATTATATTACATCACATGCGTTTCAACAGCATATTTTCTTCGTTATGATCTTTTTATTTCTCTGAATCCACAACATCAACAACTACTAGACCTTCAGGGCCAGGTACCGCCACGTAGCAATCAATCACTACCTTCTGTTTCAATTGTTCCACTACCGTCTGTTTCAACGGCTTCTCTACCGTCTATTTCAATGGTTCCACTACCGTCTGTTTCAACGGCTTCTCTATAGCCAGTTTCAGATACACTAATTGAAATTAAATTTAAGGGTCGAGCAACCTTTCCCAACGACTCGCTTCCAAACGACTCGCTTTCGTGACACCAATTACAGTACAATTAGTGGCTAGCTTGACCTCTCCCAATGCATCTTGCCAAGAACGCGCACTTGTTTCAACCGCAGTTAATTCGCACGACTTGCTCCCGTAGCTATCAAGTGCAGTTTTATCTTTTGAGATTCGCAGTAGTCTACAAATTTAGTACCCGTGAAACTTTTTCCCTGATCCGCCACAACTCGGTTCGGCACGCCAAATAGAGATATCGAGGATTTTAAAGCCATAATACAACTTTCATCACTTAGGTTATAAGTATGGTACAGATAAACGTACTTGGTAAATGCGTCAATCTGTACAATGACATAATCTTTTCGATCACTCTTACCACTAAGCTTGCCTGAAATGGAATGGGGTGTAACTCAATTTGTGGTTTTCCTTACTTTGATTTTGCAACTCTGCAAGTTATGTAGCTTTCCACAAACTTTCGAACGTATTTAGCTATGCCTTCAAACCAGTAATGGTCATACAATTTATCGAGTGTCTTTTCCCATCCTAGATGCATAATGGCTTCATGCACTTTGTTTATAACCGACCATCTAAAAACTCGAGGTACTACTGGTAAACAAAGAGTTTTGCAGTTTCTCTGAATCTTCCTATATAGAACACCTGTCTTCGAAATCTGTAATGGGTAGTTATCATTATTTAATTTATGTATTATCTCAGCATATCTTCATCTCTGTTGCTCTGCCTGAATCCAATTTTCTGAAAGCTCAGCTAATTCATTCCGCTTTTTGGTGAACTTATTATGAGGTAGAGGATTTCTAGACAAAAAATCGACGTGAACCATCCACTTGCCATGTATAAACAGGTAAAGAATTTCGCTCGTCGTAACCTGGATATCTGGTCAGCTATTAATGGTAAAGGAAATTTATCTACGACTGTATTTGAATTCAACTCCTTTTAGTCTACACAGACCCTCGCAAATCCATTCTTTTTTTGACCAGCAACGCAGGACTGGCAAACTGATAACCTTGCACTCTAACAACTCTTGTATTTAACCACGAATTAGCTCTCTTTCACTTGCGCTAAATCTATATGGTCTTCTCTGTACAGTTTTGTTTTCATCAATCAGCCGAATACTCATTTCACCTGTACTGACACGGGTCTGAGGAGTTCTCATTATAAACGAATCAGTGATAGATTTTAACAATGTTATTAATTTGTTTTTGTCTTCGCCATATACATCAGTTTCTATCTTATCAAATAAATTGTTTGACAAAGTAGTACATACGTTTACTGTTTTATCTTTTACTATCTCTACTCCCTCACAGGATACTAAAGCTGAGTATCCTTGAGCTAAAACTTCACGACCTAACCCAATATTGATCTTTTACCACTTAATTTACTTACAAAACTTTCTTTAACTGAATTAAACATAATCGGAATATCCTCACCACGCACCAGCAGACTTGCTTTTGGCTTATCTACGATACATAATTCCGCTCTCTTCACTGTACGCGATCCAGTTGTACCACCAGCTTTTGGGCCTTGCCACGCTATATGACCATGCTGCTGACAACGATAGCAAGTGATGTTGCTGTTTCCATGCTGTTGAAGCATTTTATAGGAGCTTTGTTTCGAGTGTCAGACTTTTAAGAGAATAGTCCGCAGAAGTCTACACCAGTTATATCAAGCGCTCGAGTTTCAACAAATCGCTCCTTTGGAAGATTAGCCATTACGTGCTCCATTAAGCGGGGCTTGTTCCGGAAACATCTGATGCATTTGTTTACTATGCTAAAGACTCTCAATCGGCCAATACTGCAGACGAATTGCTTCAAACAAGGCTCGTGGTCCAGCATGCAGATTCCGCTTATGAAAGTGAGTGACGATGGATGTTTTCTGGGCAGTACAATAGGATGACAGGCCTCATAAGGAAGGTTTGACTTTTCAAGGCGCCCACCAACTCGTAGAATACAAAATTCATCCTGAAAGGGCAATAATGATGAGAGTATACTGGAACGAGCGACCACGCCCTTTGATTGCACGTTCTTTATATCATCCGATAGAGAACCCTTTTGAACGTTTCGTAAAAGTATAAACGATCCAAAATGTATGTCGGAGATCAAAAGTCCGGGGCGCGGAATACGATGGATAAACTTGTACACATAGGCAAATACTCGTTGAATAGCAGAAAAAGAATTCACATATTTGCACCTTAATATGGCATCATCTGCAGGATCTGTGATGAGCAGCACTCTTTTGCGTAACTCCAGTATTGGTTTTTCAAGAAGACAAGACGCAGGCCCTCACTCTTGTGGACCAGTCAAAAATGCAGGACCACATGACCAAAAGTTTGGACGCTATAAACTCGTTGGGAGTGGCCCCTCTGGAGAAAATGTCAGCTGGATTAGTAACTGTTGGAACGCTGTAAGTTCCTGGATGGTGGCTATCCGATTTGCAACGAATACGTTGAACTTCGACGAGTCATCTCGGATCCATGATAGACATATTGATGAATGTGAACAACAATGAAATGTTCCGGTAAATAGTTTCATTTCAGCTACTTCCTACATCAATTGGGGTAACAGAAGTACGCCACAAAGCTCGAGTTTTGGTACCGTAAGAGTTTTAAGCCACTCGTGATTTTGAGCAAAATAGATGTGAACTCGAATGATGTTCCTTTGAAACCACGTAAATGCAAGCTCCTTGAACTCATTGGATCGAAAGCCAACCGGGGGAAGGTGGATAATTGGACATTGCTGAGAGTTTGGCAAAGTTCCTGCCAGGCAATATTTAGAGAAGCTGCATAAAGATCTTGGCCCTAACGATGACTGGTCCAAATAATCCTAGTGGATCGTAAAAACGAGCTAAAGTGGACAGTACAGATCTCTTGCAAGGTTTAAGGGTCTGATTGGCAGGCGTGAGGGAAAACATTAATTTATCTGTTGAAGGATCCCAAGCAAGGCCCAAAGTTTTGGCAATGTCGCTTCCATCACTAAAATTTAAAAACGAGTCCTTATCCTTGTCAGGAACGCCTTTTAGCACTGCAGAGTGGCTAGAGCATCATTTTCTGAGTTCAAAGCAACCTTTAGAGAGGATGCCCTTTGCTTGATTTAAGACGTCGATCGCCTCTTGGACCGAGGCACCGCCAGATATAAGGTCATCTACATAGAAATCTCGGCGAAGAATTTTGGCACCAATTGGAATTGAATGTTGCTCGTCGACTGCAAATTGCTGCATTGCTCGAACTGCATCAAACATGTTAAACAGCTTTGGTTGTATGACGGGCCCAGCCATCAACACTTCATTCAGCGAACATCCAGTGCTGGTGACAGCTGATCCATCAAAGACGACAGTTTGGTGCTCGTTCGTTGTTCCTTCAGCACGCAATGATGAGGAAGAAAATATTTACATAGACATAACGACTCCATATACCCTTGCATGACAGCGCAATACTGAGATTTATGGTTGGGATGACGGTGCAACTTTCTCTCAAGCAATATAAATCTGCGAAATGCCTGTTGAGAAGATTCACCTAATTGATCCAGACTGAGTTTGAGAGGGAGTCGCACGGAATATTCTCCTGTTGGCAACCTTTGGAAATTTTTAACAAAATGCTCCTCGCAGTCAAGTTCTTCCTTTGTTGCTTTAGCAACAGGCTCTGGAAAACTTTCTACTACCCAAAATCGTTGAATTAACTCATCTGTGTGGCCATCAGACTCAGTTCGGGCATCAGACGATACACCAAAGAGAGGTACCGGCTAAAAGAGAGGTACCGCCTTCCTGGGAACCGCCACCTGCAACTATCCATCCAAAGAGTGTCTTCTGCAGAAGAGGCAATCTCGGTAGCAGTTTTATTTGCCCGACACACATTAGCTCGTAGAAAAGACCAGCTCCGATTAATAGGTCAACTCGCTGCGGATTGTAAAAGCAAGGATCAGCGAGGCGAATATTTCCAGGCACATTCCAATTAGTTGTTTTAAGGGCGATACTTGGCTGGCGATCTGCTATAGTGGAAGCTAAGATGGCTGTGATCATCGCAAATTAATCTGACGTTTGAGATTGTAGATTGAAGGTCACAGTGCATCCGTCACTAGCGAAAGGAGCGTTTCCCAGGCCAGCAACTGCCACTGAGGATGGACTTTTCTTCAACTGAAGAATTGAGCAAATTGGCTGTGACCCACCATCCAATACAGCGCGACACGGAACTAGAGTCCCAGACCGATTTTTAACTAGTACAATAGCAGTGGCCAGGAACACAACATCACTGCTGAGGTTGTGGGCAACAAGAGAGGTAGAGGCGGGGGCTGAAGAAGCTGCAGTAGGAGTGACAGAGTAAGGAATCGAAGTCAAAACGTATAAATGCAGCAATGTATGGTGTTTGGAGCCACATGTGCAACAAGTTCCGGAATTGAATGTTCGTAAAAGATGTCCCCTTTTGAGGCATTTGAGGCATAAAGATAATCGTTTTGCTTCCTTGAGACGCATCTCTGTAGACAAATTGCCAAATCGTGGGCATTATATTATGGTCTTCACCATTACAAAATACGCAAACAGTGCCCATTGTCGCCTGCGTAATAGGATCCATTTTTAGCAGTAGCACCTGAACAATGATGCAACCAGCACTTTGCTCCTTGCTACCGAAACTGGTGAGAGCACGAATGAGGGCGTTAAACTTATTCGACTATTCACGCAGCATGCCAGCGGAGCCATTCTCTACCTTCTTGAGCCCCAGCAGTTCAACGATGTGTGCCTGAAATACTAATCAACGGTTATCAAATCGCTTTTGTAATAAATTTAATGCGATATGGAATAATTAGCCTCTGATATTTCCAATGATCGAATAGTATCCAGCACAGAGTCCTTCAAGCAAAGCCGCAAATGCTGAATTTTTTTAATGTTTTTAAGCTCGGGATGATTTTCGATTACAGTTGTGAACATTGAAAAGAAATCTGCCCACTCCGTATAGTATCCAGAAAACGTTGGCAATTTGATTGGCGGTAAGGTCGGCCACGCTCTGGATCTAGTCATTGACGCAGGCTAAATTGAAGCGCCTGCAACCGCTCTTAAGAGGACGCCACCTTGTACTTTATAAATGACATCCTGTTTGTAGGCTGGCGATTCAGCACTAGAGCTTTCCATGGCAACTGAAGAATCGAAAAAAACCGAATAAAAACTGACCGCGAAAGTTCGTTGACAGTTGACTTATTGTCAGCACTGTACTCTTAAGCGCGTGCAACAAGTAGGCGAACAAAAGCATAAGCAGAATGCAGAAAGCGAGAGCTAACGCGTCTGTATGTATGTGTATTTATGCTTAGGTAGGCACAGACTCCGCTTTACTGCAATTTACCGCCCGACACTTGCCTGTACATATGTAAGTATGTATGTAAGAGCGGCTTTTAATTGCTGCCGAAACTAATAACAACCACCTCAATTTTAATTTGAATAATTTTATACACCAATACAATGTAAAAAGATTCACGTTGGGGTCACCAAAATGTTGGGCTAACAAGCATTTTTATTATTTCTAACCGTCCCAGAAGCACGCTCGATAAATAGCGTTGCCACTATTATCTCACTCGATAATACTTAAACAACACTGTCTAAATGTAGTCCTATACAACACCATCTACAATCGACACCCAAAGTAATTGTCCATAAGGCGCTTAATTCAAATCATCTATTCCCCATTCTGACACATTACACGTCCTCTTGTATCCAATACATTTTTATACCCTTGCAGAGGGTATTATAATTTTGTCGTGAAATGTGTCACGCATAGAAGGAGACATCTCCGACCCCATAAAGTATATATATTCTTGATCAGTATCAACAGCCGAGTTGACATGTCCGTCTGTCAGATTTAAAGCTATCTTTATGAAACAATGCAGAATTCCCTCCCTCTGTTGCACGCAGTTCATATATCAAAACCAGATGGATCGGACCACTATATCATAGGAGCCACCTAACAATATGGATGGGAGGATATATAGAAGCACGTCTATCTGTGAGCTCCTATAGAAAGAGGGATCGGCCAAGTGTAATTTTGGAAGTTTGGGGGATGGTGTAGGAGGGCAAATTGCCTGTTAGCTTTGGAAGAACATAAGCCGAGGTTTCAATATGAACCCTGAGCTTTATGGGAGAGCCAATATTAAAATGACAAAGGTTTTGAGGTTGAGCCGAAATAGCTTGATTCAAACCGGAGACCTGTGCGTCGACGGGTTGATAAGGAAGTTTAACCCTTTTGAACAATCGCTCTGAAATAAAGATCGCTTCAGACCCAGAGTCGATTAATGCCCGAGCTGTATAATTTGTGCCCAAATGACACACTTGGATGACAGCCGTGCCGAGGAGAACACCATGTGAGTTTGCGGAAAAGAAGTTTTGAACGGTAGCTTGGGTCGAAGTAGAAGTGGACTGTACAGACAAGGGAGGGTTCAAAACCATTGGTGTTATGGATGCTGAGGGCACCTGGGGTCTGTCACGGTGGAGCAGTGTGTTGTGACGTCCTTTGCACGTGAAACAACTATGTGCGCTAGTGCAGTCTTTCAACTGGTGCTGTCTGGCGAAGCAGTTTAAGCACAACTTTTGTTGCTTAATGACGGAAACTCTCTCGGGTACGGACATTTGTAGAAAACGTGGGCATAGACGCACGGGATGGTTTTTTGGAGGAGCACAAGAAAATAAGCAGACAATTCCAATTTTCGGTGCTCACCCTGGACAAGTCGAGAGCCGTTAAACACCCCTGGATTGTGCCCTGAAGCTCTTTAAGGACGGCTCCCGACTCTTGTGTTGCTGAGGGGAGATTGAAAAGAATTTTCAATTGACTATTGACTAATAGTCGCGTATTCTCAAATCTCTCCGTCCGGCTCGCCCATGCTGACTGAAAGCCATCATTCGTGAGCGGGGACTTGGAGACAATTGCCCTAGCTTCGCTGCTGGTTTTGGAGTTTAGATGGAACAATTTTTCCACCGGCGTCAGTCTTGGATTGTTTATATAAACTGCTGTAAACAAGTCTCGGAAAGTAGTCTAGCGTAGGTAATCCCCACTGAAAACTTCAGTGTGGCATGGCGGGAGACTGCAACCCCTGGACATGGAGAAGTTGGAGGGGGGTTGCTCAGCTTGTCTATTTAAGGCCGTGGCTCTTTCTATTTTCTCACTTAGCTGAGCCGCACATCGCTCGTAAACGGAGTACGAGTAATCATATTTAGCTAGCATAGCCATCAGGTCGCTGCTGCTGCAAGCGCCTTGGTTAAGAGCCTTGGAACATAACTCGTACTCGCGCTCTACCTTTTCCCATAAAGTCTTAATCTGATCTCGTCGGACTTGGAGAGTGAACAGTGACACGTCACTGTCCGCTGCGTCATTGATCTTCACTTCAAACTGGCCTAGTCGGTCAGTTATAGAAACGAAGTCATTCAGTGCCATTTTGCTTGACTTCTGCATTTTTTGCTTAGTCTAACGGGTAATTTTTGGGGTAATATCTCTTATTGGAATCGGACTCACAGTCTTGCGGACGGTTGTACTGGTACTCTCGACCTTGAGTTTCCCGAAAACCGCTCTAGGTGAGGTTAAAGGTCGCTTTGACTCCTTAACGGACGGTGCTGTGAGTCGTTTGTGGCTGTTTTGATCACCACCGATTGGCATACTAGGCTCTTCACAGAGCCAAAAATTGTAATAACCAGGTGAGACAAGTAATTTGAATCAGCCGAGCGAAAACGGAATAAGAAATGGGACAGGAACGATGGAATCGTGATATCAGAATAAATTGGAATGACCGAAATGGTGTGCACTATTGAGTCCAACGAAATCGCTAAATTAATTATTTTACTAATAATTTACTATATTGATGATTATTTAGTTTCTTTACTTGAGATAAAATCTAATTATTTCTTTATTGAAACACCAGAGAAAAACATTAATTCTCTTTTGATAAGGCGGCCGTGTAGTGGAAACGGATCAAGCAAAAAATCACTGATGCTTATTGCTTATTAATTGTTGAGCTCAAGAAGAAGCACGTTTATTCTAAACGCAGCTCAATGGAGATTTTTTTAACATAGAATTATTTGTAAAATTTTTTTTCGCACGTATATTCGATTTATTACGCAAACGCCACTCAGTGGAAACTTCTTAATTTATAATTATTATTTATACATTTTTATAAGTATAAAGAAAAAGAAATGCATCATGATACTTTACAACCCTGATGTTTGTTTACCTTTAATTTTTTTTTTTTTTATGTATGTGATTATTTGGTGAAGTCTAGAATGGAGAAGCGCATACGCTTATTGTTCAACGGAGCGAAAGCCTATGTGTGCAGATATGTCTTGATGTACTTGCGTACATCAATATGGCGATCGGTTTAATTTTTGGATATGCACTTGAAAATATATATACATATGTACAGACACCAATATGGCAACCTTTTTTGGAGTCACTTTCTGTTTTATTTCTTTTAATATCTGTCACTTTTTAGATGCCCTTATGACCACGAACAATATTTTATTTGAGGGTTTTTTTATGGATATTTTAATCCCTCGCGTTAACCACGGACAATGTGAAGCGAAAAAATAAGTTCAGACATACAAATATTAATAAATCGGACTGGAGTTGCCGAAAATTTGGCAATGGACGAGTTGAGGTAGGTGCACTGCCACTTATCTTGCTTGAATTTGTAGCTGTTCCTGGAAACTTCTATTGCAGATCGCTGGGGCGAACTGGATATGCTAGATGTTGAAGAATACATACGGCTGGAAGGACCATATGTTGTAGTAGGGCGTCCGCAGGGCTTCCAGATGAACTTTACGAATTGCTGTATCGGTGGGGGAGCGTTTTTGCTCTGTACAAATTTTCTTTGTTCGCTTGAAGGTTATTTTTTCTTCTGTTCTGTATTTTCAGAGTACATTACATTGCATTAGTGTAAGTGTGGTGAATTTCATTTTTATGTTCTGGTTCCGGAGTTACATGGCGGTTGGATGGCGACTGCTAGATACACTTCTTGTGGGAACACTATATATCAATTTAATTTAATATTTTTTCTTTCTTCCTTTAATCAAAATATATATATAGTGAAAACCCCTGAAAATAGATATAGGACAATTTCTTACCATGTTTACTATTTTTTGAGAGATTATTGAATATTAATCCTGCACTTTTTCGTAAAATAATCCTCTTTTCATAATATATATCAATTTAATTTAATTATTTTTCTTTCTTTCTTTAATCAAAATCTGTATAGTGAAAAGCCCCAATTTTCTTTTACGCCATTTATATTAATCTAAATATGCATGAAAATTGAAATTGGACAATTTCTTATTGTAATCCTTCTCTTTTTCTACCCTTACAGAGGGATTGTGTGACATATAGAAGGAGAAATCTCTGACCCCATAAAGTATATACAGTTTTGATCAGTATCAACAGGCGAGTCATTTTTGAGATTTGATCAGTATCACCATGTCGGAGCCAGCTGGATCGGATCACTATATCCTATACCTGCCATAGGAACGATCGGTCGAAAAGTAGGTTCTTGTATGATATCTTGCCCAAACCTATCTTTTATTAGTTTTACTATGCTCCCCATATATGTGCAAAATCCTATCAACATCGCACCACTATATCATATAGCTGGAATAGGAACGATCGGTCGAAAATTGTATATTGTTGTATAAAAATATTGTTTTTTTCAATATATCCTGGCAAAACTCGGCATTTATTGGTTTTACTATGATCCCTCCATTTTTGCAAAATCTAATTACATCGGACAACTATATCACATAGCTGCCATAGGAACGACCAGAAATTTTTGTTTTTCAAGATATCTTGACCGAACTCGGCATTTCTTAGTTTTACTACAATGCTCCCTTTATTTATGCACAATCTTATCTACATTGGACTACTATATTATATAGCTATCATATGAACGATTGGTCGAGAATTAAGTATGGAAAATTTGTTTGTTTTTCAAGATATCTTGACCAAAATCGGCATTTATTAGGTTTACAATACTCCCTCCTTTTATGCAAAATCTTAATTACGTCGGACAACTATATGAGACTTTTCCGGTGCTTCTTAGATACTGGCAAAGCACTATGAGCATTATGAAAATGTTAGGTCTGCAATGGCATCAAATTTTCGGATTGCCGAAGATAGTCCTTCTGTCTCGTTTCATAATATAATAAGCTTCATTCTTCCCTTAATTTAATTTTTTTTTTTCTCCTTTTAATTAAAATAATTGCAGTGAAAAGCCCTCTTGTTTTCTGCCTTTGTATCAATCCAAATATGCCTGAAAATCGAAGTAGGAAATTATCTTACCCTTTTTTGAATTTTTTTCCTTAGTACATGTTAATTTAACTTTTTATTTATTTCCTTTTTCTTATTAATCAAAATATATGAAGTGAAAAGCCCCTATTTTGTTTTTCGCCCTTTATATTGATACTTAAAATGTGCCTGAAAATCGAAATAGGAAATTTTCTTACCCAATGATTACGGCTTTTAATCCTTCTCTATTATCATAACATCTATAACTATTTATTTTTTCTTATTTCCTTTTTTTTATTTCGCCATTTACACTGACACAAATATGCCTGAAAATGAAAATAGGACACTTTCTTACCCACATATGACTTGTTTTTTTTTAGAGTTAATTTAATTGAAATCCTCCTACTTTATCATATTATAATAAGCTTCCTTCATCTCTTAATATATATCAATTAAACTTTTTCTTTTTTCCTTTTTTTCTTTTAATCAAAATATATATAGTGAGAAGCCCTTTTTTTGTTACGCTATTTACATTGATCCAAATATGCCTGAAAATCGAAACAGGAAATTTTTTACCCGATTATGACTAGGCTTTGTGAGATAATTGAATTTCAATCCTTCTGGTTTTTCATAAAATAATAAGCTTCTTTCTTCTTTTAATATATTATTAAAAAGTTTTTATTTCTTCCTTTTTTCCTTTCAACCATAAATATTTACTGACAATCCCCTAATTTTTTATTTCGCCTTTTATTTGATACAAATATGCCTGAAAAATCGAAATATGACATTTTCTTACCCAAATATGACTAGTTTTTTAGAGATAATGGAATGGAATGGAATGGAATGCCTGAAAATCGAAATAGGACATTTTCTTACCCAAATAAAACCAGTTTTTTAGAGATAATAGAATTTTAATCCCTATCGTTTTTCATTAAATCATTAGCTTCCTTTTTCTTTTAATATATATCAACAACTTTTGTATTTATTTCCTTTTAATCAAAATATGTTTAGTGAAAAGTCCCTTTTTTGTTATTTCGCCATTTACAATGATACAAATATGCGTGAAAATCGAAATAGGACATTTTCTTACCCAATAATGACCATTTTTTTTAAAGATAATAGAATTTTAATCCTTTTCTTTTTATACCCTTGCAGAGGGTATTATAATTTTGTCGTGAAATGTGTAACGCATAGAAGGAGACATCTCCGACCCCATAAAGTATATATATTCTTGATCAGTATCAACAGCCGAGTTGATATAGCCATGTCCGTCTGTCCGTCTGTCCGTCTGTCTGTTTCTATGCGAACTAGTCTCTCAGTTTTAAAGCTATCTTCATGAAACTTTGCAGAAGTCCCTCTTTCTGTTGCACGCAGCTCATATGTCAAAACCAGCTGGATCGGACCACTATATCATATAGCTGCCATAGGAACGATCGGTCGAAAAGTAGGTTCTTGTATGAAAAACATTTTTGTTTATAAAGTTATCTTTACTAAACTTGGTATTTATTAGTTTTACTACGTTCCCCATATATATGCAAAATCCTATTAAGATCGGACAACTATATCATATAGCTGCCATAGGAACGATCGGTCGAAAATTAAGTTTTTGTATGGAAAATTTTTATGTTTTTCAAGATATCTTAACCAAACTCGGTACTTATTAGTTTTACTAAGCTCCCCATATATATGCAAAATTCTTTTCGGATCGGGCAACTATATCATATAGCTGCCATAGGAACAATCGGTCGAAAATTAAGTTTTTGTATGGAAAATTTGTATGTTTTTCAAGATATCTTGACCAAACTCGGTACTTATTAGTTTTACTCCGCTCCCCATATATATGCAAAATCCTATTAAGATCGGACAACTATATCATATAGCTGCCATAGGAAAGATCGGTCGAAAATTAAGTTTTTGTATGGAAAATTTTTTTGTGTTTCAAGATATCTTGACCAAACTCGGTATTTATTAGTTTTACTACGCTCCCCATATATATGCAAAATTCTATTAAGATCGGGAAACTATATCATATAGCTGCCATAGGAACGATCGGTCGAAAATTAAGTATTTGTATAGAAAATTTTTATGTTTTTCAATATATCTTGACCAAACTCGGTATTTATCAGTTTTACTACGCTCCCCATTTACATGCAAAATCCTATAAAGATCGGACAACTATATCATATAGCTGCCATAGGAACGATCGGTCGAAAATTAAGTTGTATGAAAAACTTTTTTGTTTTTAAAGTTCGCTTTCGATCACATCTTTTTCGATCACAGAAGCAAGCATAAAGTGCTTAGAATTCGTGATAACCGAAAAGGTTCGGCCTGCAAGGGTATTAAATCTTCGGCGTGCCGAAGATAGCCCTTCTTTCTCGTTTCATAATATAATTAGCTTCCTTATGTGATTAATATATATAAATATAATTTTTTCTATTTACCTTTTAATCAAAATATATAAAGTAAAAAGCCTCTTTATTATTTTTCGCCCTTTATATTTATCCAAATATGACTGAAGATCGAAATAGAACATTTTCTTACGCAATTTTGACTATGAATTTTAATCTTTCTCTATTTTTATAACGTTATCAGCTTCCTGAATGAAATTGAATTTTAATCCTTCTACTTTATCATATTAGAATTAGCTTCCTTCTTCTCTTAATATATATCAATTTAACTTTTTCTTTTTGCCTTTTTTCCTTTAAATCAAAATATATTGAGTGAAAAGCAATTTTTTTTATTTCGCCACTTATATTGATACAAATATACCTGAAAATCGAAATAGGACTTTTTCTTACCCAAATATGACAATTTTTTTGTAGAGATAATTAAATTTTAATCCTTCTACTTTATCATATTATAATTAGTTTCCTTCTTCTCCTAATAGATATAGCTTTAATATTTTCTTTTTTCCTTTTTTCCTTTTAATCAAAATATATAAAGTGAAAATCCCATTTTTTGATCGAAATATGCCTGAAAATCGAAATAGGAAAGTTTCTTACCCAAACATGACTAGCCTAGTCAGAGATAGTTTAGAGATAATACTTCATTTTTTTCAGGATATAATTAGCTTCTTTTTTCTCTTATGTATATTTTTTAATTTTTTCTTACTATCTCTTTTCCATTTTATCATAATATATATACAGAAATACCACTGTATTCTTTTCGCCATTTTTGTTGATACAAATATGCCTGAAAATCGAAATAAGAAATTTTCTTACCCAATTATGACTATGTTTTTAGAGATAATTGAATTTTAATCCTTCTCTTTTTTATAAAAATGATTAGCTTCTTTCTTCTTTTAATATATATCAACTAGTGTTTTTGTTTTTTCCTTATTTCCTTTTAATCAATATATACTTAGTGAAAAGCCCCTTATTTTTTATTTCGTCATTTACATACATAATTCTAAACTAATTTTTAGCTGCTGAACTGAACATACTCCCCCCGTTGAACGATTGAGCTTCAACAGGATAGTTAACGGGAAGCAGCACACCAGGCTTGGGAGTCTGCCATTTGGAACGCTGTTTAAGAAGATGTAGTGTGTATATGCCCTTACAGAATACCCTGTACTTAAATATACAGTATGCAGCACTTTGTTGTATACAATTACAATAATATAGTAAACAAGCCCAGAGCCACTTTATGTATTGGCTCTGTCTCATATTACGCAGCGCGGTTCACTAGCCTCTCTAGCTGACCGTTTATGCTTACGCTGCATATCCCACGCTCCGTCTGAGCGCATTCCGTGAGCAAGATATATGCTCACTAATACAGGCATATGCGACCTACTCACTCTCCCTCTCTTTGTAGCTGTTAACCAATAGCAGCATAAGTATATATGTATATCAATAGGCTAAGGGCACATTTTTAAAGCCGAATAAATTCATTCAGAACATACCCACAAAACTGCACTGACGTGCTGATTCATTCATTCAATTATATTTATGGAGAATACCCAATTCCATTTCTACATGGCGACCGTGACATGTTCACGAATCCCTGCCTGGAGGCAGTAGACGGACTACACAAAAAAAAATAGAGTGAGCCACTGGAGGAGGACGTCAACACACTGACTGCGAGGCTATCAACAACATCTGATGTCGTAACCGGGACATCGAGCGTCCAAGCTTCCTGAGTGAGTAGAGAGTGAGTGTTATGGCCAAGAAACGCGGTGGCGTACAAATAAAATTAAAAAAATAATAGCGCACCTAAGGTGGTTGCTATATACTAAAACGCCAACACCCGCATGGTCGACAGCTCAGAAATTGCAAACTGAGCTCGACTTCCTGCAAAATATAATTAAGCAGAAAAAGCCTTACACCGCCACCCACTCAGCGAATATAAAAGTTATTATAACTCAAACAAAAACTAATAATGATACACCCATTGCCGCAGTCAGCCTCCCAAAAGTGAAGAAAATATGTCCACAGGATTGCGAAGGCCCGCTGAATAGCCCCTTCTGCAACTACACGAGCAAACACTGCACATCAAGCAAAACCAAAAAGTGAATACCTGTGCGAAGACCAGCACCGGTACCGCCAGCGCAACAAGCTGCGCCATTGGGACAAGCGCGAGAGGCACACCGCTACTTGCGCCAACAAGGGAGCATCAAATCCGGCGACGCCCAGCTGATGCGGCGGTCCAGCAAAAGGAGGACATCTATACCTCGTCTACAGACAGAAGACACCAGATTCAGCTATAAACTTTTAGTATATTAATAAAATAATAAAAATTTTTTGTAAAAATTAAGCGGAAACACATCCCCTCGATTAGCAGCGTAGCCCGTAAAGCTATTCGACACGCTAGGTAGGATTATCCAAAATTTAAAAAACAAAATAAGCCATATTTGTGGCAAAAAATCCAAAATAAACTCAACATAAAACGAGAAAGAAGGGCTATCTTCGGCACGCCGAAGATTTAATACCCTTGCAGGCCGAACCTTTTCGGTTATCACGAATTCTAAGCACTTTATGCTTGCTTCTGTGATCGAAAAAGATGTGATCGAAAGCGAACTTTAAAAACAAAAAAGTTTTTCATACAACAACTTAATTTTCGACCGATCGTTCCTATGGCAGCTATATGATATAGTTGTCCGATCTTTATAGGATTTTGCATGTAAATGGGGAGCGTAGTAAAACTGATAAATACCGAGTTTGGTCAAGATATATTGAAAAACATAAAAATTTTCTATACAAATACTTAATTTTCGACCGATCGTTCCTATGGCAGCTATATGATATAGTTTCCCGATCTTAATAGAATTTTGCATATATATGGGGAGCGTAGTAAAACTAATAAATACCGAGTTTGGTCAAGATATCTTGAAACACAAAAAAATTTTCCATACAAAAACTTAATTTTCGACCGATCTTTCCTATGGCAGCTATATGATATAGTTGTCCGATCTTAATAGGATTTTGCATATATATGGGGAGCGGAGTAAAACTAATAAGTACCGAGTTTGGTCAAGATATCTTGAAAAACATACAAATTTTCCATACAAAAACTTAATTTTCGACCGATTGTTCCTATGGCAGCTATATGATATAGTTGCCCGATCCGAAAAGAATTTTGCATATATATGGGGAGCTTAGTAAAACTAATAAGTACCGAGTTTGGTTAAGATATCTTGAAAAACATAAAAATTTTCCATACAAAAACTTAATTTTCGACCGATCGTTCCTATGGCAGCTATATGATATAGTTGTCCGATCTTAATAGGATTTTGCATATATATGGGGAACGTAGTAAAACTAATAAATACCAAGTTTAGTAAAGATAACTTTATAAACAAAAATGTTTTTCATACAAGAACCTACTTTTCGACCGATCGTTCCTATGGCAGCTATATGATATAGTGGTCCGATCCAGCTGGTTTTGACATATGAGCTGCGTGCAACAGAAAGAGGGACTTCTGCAAAGTTTCATGAAGATAGCTTTAAAACTGAGAGACTAGTTCGCATAGAAACAGACAGACGGACAGACGGACAGACGGACAGACGGACATGGCTATATCAACTCGGCTGTTGATACTGATCAAGAATATATATACTTTATGGGGTCGGAGATGTCTCCTTCTATGCGTTACACATTTCACGACAAAATTATAATACCCTCTGCAAGGGTATAACAAAATTATAATACCCTCTGCAAGGGTATAAAAATGGTCTTCTGCCAATATTAAAAACCCAAAAAATATCTAATTGTACATAAGTACAAGAAAATTATACAAATTTGAAAATAAACAAAAATTTCAATTTGAAAAGAGGAATTTTATAAGTAATAATTCGTTCAGTTGTAATACAAAGATATAAGACATTGTAACTAACATGGGCTCGAACGAGTCCAAGGTTGAGAACCAGCCGGAAATGTTTTTAATAATGTAAAAGTAATCGATCATGGAGAAAACTTGGAAGAAATTGCAATTTTATTGCTAATCATAGCCGTTGTATCTGTCATTTCTTTAGGACTCAAAATTTATGCAATGAATAACAAGAAAATCAAAAAACGTTACTTGAGCAGGGCAAACGATTTAGAAAATATCTAAAATTCAAAAATTCTTTTAACAATGACAGATATAGATGCTGCATAGATCGAATTTCGACAAATCATATAAGTGCCTAAATAAGAGCGCATCAGTTTTGCAACCAACCATAATTAAACACACTGAGATTCTTGTATATGAATGCAATGAAATCAGGAGTATAATTGAGGAGTGGCAGCATAAACTCACAAGCTTAAACAGAGTCCAAACTTCAGACATTTTACAACGTCAAAGGGATAATCTGGTAAGCTTAAACGAAAAGTACAATCTCCAGCTTTATTTACCATCGGCATTAAACACGCCGGTAACGTTTGATAAGACACTCTTGACAAACGACCAAATAAAAGACATAAAATAAGTAAACATGGCTAAAACAGTTGTAGAGTTTTTAAAATTAGCCTCGTCACTCTTACCAGAGTTCGATGGAAAGGCCGAAAATCTACAAATTTTTCTAGATTCTTGGATTCTATTAGAAACCTTAAAAGGCACAAATGAGCTAACAGCCATAAGCCTTAGAAAAACAAAGCTAAAAGGCCATGCGAGAAATTTAATAAGTAATGAGCCTACAATTGCTGCAATCATTACGCAACTATCAAATGCAGTAATAGGAGAATCGGTAGAAGTTGTATCTGCTAAGTTTCTTAATCTGCAACAGAAAAATAAAACGGCTAACCAATACACCCAAGTGGTGGAAAAACTGGCAAAATCCCTTGAAGGCGCCTATATCAGTGAAGGTCTAAGCCAATCACTTGCAAACAAATACAGCACTACAACAGCTGTAAAAGCAATGACCCAAAATTATTCAATTGATAAGGTAAAACTTATCATGCAGGCAGGCACATTCATAAATATGAATGATGCCGTTTCAAATTCATTTGTCAATAGTTGCATGGAGACAACAGGTATAAGTAACACTGTCCTGTATTATCGACGAGGTGCAAACAACAATAATAGAGAAGGCCGAGGCTATAATCGTGGCAGAAATTACAACAACAATTACAGCCGAGGCGGTAACAACAACAACAACAATAATTACAATAACCGTGGAGGAAGACGAGGCCAAAATCGAGGAAGAGGCCGAGGTAAATCCAACCAAGGTTATATAGTAACAATGTGAGAATGGCGCAAAATACGCCGGAAAACTGTCAGAACCCTTTAGGAGACAACCAGTAAAAATGCAAAGCTTCATTCCATCAATTACAGTCTTAATATATTTTACACTTTTTATAGTCATTCAACTGAAAATAAACTCACATTCCTAATAGACACGGGTGCAGATATCTCACTTTAAAAAATAAATTCAGATTTCAAAATTCAAGAAGAAAAAATTATAAAGGCCAAGGTGTAATAAAATCTCAATGAACAACTTCAATAGAGCTTCAATCAGCAAAATATATTATTCCACACGAATTTTATTTAGTAGATTCCGATTTTTCAATACGGTGTGATGGAATAATAGGCATTGATTTTATTAAAAAATTCAATTGCCAATTAGATTTCAAACCAAGTGAAGACTGGTTTATAATTAGACCTCAAAATTTAAATTATCCTATTTATGTTCCGATAACATATAGTGCTGGCAACAATGCAGTTCTCTTGCCAGCCATATCCCAAGTAATTCGATAAATAGACATTAATACAGTCAATGATTATATATTTGTTCTTAATCAAGAAATACATAATGGAATTTATGTTGCAAATACAATAGCAGCATCCAAACATGTATACATTCGCCTTCTAAACACAACTAATTTCGACCAATTGGTCAAAGTAAACAAAATCCAATATGAAAATTTAACAGATTACGACATTCATAGCACTAATCCAGAAAATAGAAGCGAACAAGTACTTTCAAAATTAAAGACAAATTTTCCAGAACAATTCAAAAGTCAACTAACAGAATTATGCACCAAGTATAGTGATGTGTTCGGACTGGAAACCGAACCAATAGCGACAAATAATTTTTATAAACAAACATTAAGACTTAAAGATGATGAACCCATTTATATTAAAAACTACAGAAGCCCGCATAGCCCCGTTGAAGAAATTCAAAAACAAGTAGGGAAATTAATAAATGACAAAATCGTAGAACCGTCTGTATCCGAGCATAACAGCCCACTCTTGTTAGTTCCGAAAAAATCATTACCAAATTCGGAAGAAAAGAAATGGCGATTAGTAATTGACTATCGCCAAATCAACAAAACACTACTTTCTGATAAATTACCGCTCACCAGAATTGATGATATTCTAGACCAACTGGGCAGAGCAGGTTTCCACCAAATTGAACTTAAATAAAATTCAAGAAATATAACATCTTTTTCAATGAGCAATGGCTCATATCGCTTCACGCGATTACCATTTGGTCTTAAAATAGCACCAAATTCATTTCAGAGAATGATGACTATAGCATTCTCGGGCTTAGAACCCTCTCAAGCATTCCTTTATATGGATGACTTAATGGTGATAGGATGTTCCGAAAAACACATGATTAAAAATATAACCTAAAGTTGCATCCAGAAAAATGTTCATTTTTCATGCATGAAGTGACATTCTTAGGTCACAAATGCACTGACAAAGGAGTATTGCCAGATGACAAGAAATTTGACGTCATCAAAAATTGTCCTGTCCCTCATGATGCGGACAGCGCGAGACGATTTGTAGCATTCTGCAATTATTATCGTCGATTTATAAAAAACTTCGCCGATTATTCACGGCACATAACTAGATTATGTAAAAAGAATGTTCTTTTTGAATGGTCAAGTGTATGCCAAAACGCATTCCAATACCTTAAAGAAAAGCTTATACACCCTCATTATTACAATATCCTGATTTTCGCAAAGAATTTTGCATTATAAGAGATGCTATTAAACAAGCTTGCGGAGTGGTTCTAACTCAGAACCGTGACGGAATTCAGCTCCTTAAAGCATATGCATCTAGTTCATTTACAAAAGAGGAAAGCAATAAGTGCACAACAGAACAAGAGTTAGCGGCAATTCATTGGGCAATTACCCATTTTAGACCATATATTTATGGCAAACACTTTACTATTAAAACGGATCACAGACCATTGACATATCTTTTTTTATGAATAATCCCAGTTCGAAATTAACTCGCATGCGGCTAGAGCTTGAAGAATACGACTTCACAGTAGAATACCTAAAGGGAAAAGATAATTTCGTAGCAGACGCACTTTCGCGTATTAATATAAAAGAACTCAAAGATATGTAACATAAAGTCCTGAAAGTCCCTACCAGGCGACAAAGTAGACAAAATAAAAACTGTACAGTAGAAAATTATGAACTTCTGCCAAGGCAAAGTCATAAAAATGTATCTAAGCCCAACGTACATGAAGTCATTACAAATGATGAAGTACGAAAAGTAGTGACCTTGCGCATAACAGCATCTAAATGTTTATTTAAACATGGAAATAAAATTATCGCAAGAATTGAAGTTAGCGATTTATATACTAATGGAGTTCTCGACATAGGTCAGTTCTTCCAAAGGGTCGAAAAAGAATCAGTTTCAATAGATTCTTTTAAAAATATGGGCAATAAAGTATTAAAATCTTTAAGAGTAGCGCTACTCCAGCCGGTGACCCAAATAAAAGATGAAAAAGAGATACAACAAACACGTCTACATACCATGTCAACCCAATTCAAGGAGGTCCTAGCGGCATAACAAGAACGCTAGCGAAAATAAAGAGAAAAAGAGTACGTACGTAGATGCCAAAAATGCCAAATGTCTAAAACAAAGACGCACACAAAAACTCCTTTGACTCTCATAGAAACACCTGTGAATGCTTTCGATATAGTGATAGTGGATACAGTTGGTTCGCTACCTAAATCGGAAAATGGCAATGAATACATAGTCACATTAATATGTGACCTTATAAAATATTTAGTAGCCATTCCAATAAAAAACAAAGGAGCAAATAATGTCGCTAAAGCTATATTCGAAAATTTCATACTCAAGTTTGGACCAATGAAGACGTTCATCTTGGATATGGGAACAGAGTATAAAATCCAGATTTTAACTGATTTATGCAAGTATATGAAGATCAAGAACCATCAGGGACAAATTAACGAAGTCATCGAACATTTAATGAATACATTCGTTCATACATCTCTGCAGACAAAACTGATTGGGATGTCTGGATTCAATATTTCACTTATTGTTTCAACACGACACCATCAGCAACGCATGAGTATTGTCCATACGAACTAGTATTTGGCAGACTACCAAACTGCAGACATTTTACAACGTCTAAGGGATAATCTGGTAAGCTTAAACGAAAAGTACAATCTCCAGCTTTATTTACCATCGGCATTAAACACGCCGGTAACGTTAGATAAGACACTCTTGACAAACGACCAAATAGAAGACATAAAATAAGTAAACATGGCTAAAACAGATGTAGAGTTTTTAAAATTAGCCTCGTCACTCTTACCAGAGTTCGATGGAAAGTCCGAAAATCTACAAAATTTTTCTAGATTCTTGGATTCTATTAGAAACCTTAAAAGGCACAAATGAGCTAACAGCCATAAGCCTTATAAAAACAAAGCTTAAAGGCCATGCGAGAAATTTAATAAGTAATGAGCAGACAATTGCTGCAATCATTACGCAACTATCAAATGCGGTAATAGGAGAATCGGTAGAAGTTGTATCTGCTAAGTTTCTTAATCTGCAACAGAAAAATAAAACGGCTAACCAATACACCCAAGAGGTGGAAAAACTGGCAAAGGCCCTTGAAGGCGCCTATATCAGTGAAGGTCTAAGCCAATCATTTGCAAACAAATACAGCACTACAACAGCTGTAAAAGCAATGACCCAAAATTGTTCAATTGATAAGGTAAAACTTATCATGCAGGCAAGCACATTCATATATATGAATGATGCCGTTTCCAAATTTGTCAATAGTTGCATGGAGACAACAGGTCAAAGTAACACTGTCCTATATTATCGACTAGGTGCAAACAACAATAATAGAGGAGGCCGAGGCTATAATCGTCGCAGAAATTACAACCACAACAATTACAACCGAGGCGGTAACAACAACAACAACAATAATTACAATAACCGTGGAGGAAGACGAGGCCAAAATCGAGGAAGAGGCCGAGGTAAACCAACCAGGTTATATAGTAACAATGTGAGAATGGCGCAAAATACGCCGGAAAACTGTCAGAACCCTTTCGGAAACAACTAGTAAAAATGCGAAGCTTCATTCCATCAATTACAGTCTTAATATATTTGTCACTTTTTATAGTCATTCAACTGAAAATAAACTCACATTCCTAATAGACACGGGTGCAGATATCTCACTTTTAAAAATAAATTCAGATAATTTCAAAATTCAAGAAGAAAAAATTATAAACATCCAAGGCATAGGCCAAGGTGTAATAAAATCTCAATAAACAACTTCAATAGAACTTCAATCAACAAAATATATTATTCCACACGAATTTCATTTAGTAGATTCCGATTTTTCAATACGGTGTGATGGAATAATAGGCATTGGTTTTATTAAAAAATTCAATTGCCAATTAGATTTCAAATCAAGTGAAGACTGGTTTATAATTAGACCTCAAAATTTAAATTATCCTATTTATGTTCCGATAACATATAGTGCTGGCAACAATGCAGTTCTCTTGCCAGCCATATCCCAAGTAATTCGATAAATAGACATCACTACAGACAATGATTATAGATTTGTTCTTAATCAAGAAATACATCATGGAATTTATGTTGCAAATACAATAGCAGCATCCAAACATGTATACATTCGCCTTCTAAACACAACTAATTTCGACCAATTGGTCAAAGTAAACAAAATCCAATATGAAAATTTAACAGATTACGACATTCATAGCACTAATTCAGAAAATAGAAGCGAACAAGTACTTTCAAAATTAAAGAAAAATTTTCCAGAACAATTCAAAAGTCAACTAACAGAATTATGCACCAAGTATAGTGATGTGTTCGGACTGGAAACCGAACCAATAGCGACAAATAATTTTTATAAACAAACATTAAGACTTAAAGATGATGAACCCATTTATATTAAAAACTACAGAAGCCCGCATAGCCCCGTTGAAGAAATTCAAAAACAAGTAGGGAAATTAATAAATGACAAAATCGTAGAACCGTCTGTATCCGAGCATAACAGCCCACTCTTGTTAGTTCCGAAAAAATCATTACCAAATTCGGAAGAAAAGAAATGGCGATTAGTAATTGACTATCGCCAAATCAACAAAACACTACTTTCTGATAAATTACCGCTCACCAGAATTGATGATATTCTAGACCAACTGGGCAGAGCTAAATACTTTTCATGCCTTGACTTAATGTCAGGTTTCCACCAAATTGAACTTAAATAAAATTCAAGAAATATAACATCTTTTTCAATGAGCAATGGCTCATATCGCTTCACGCGATTACCATTTGGTCTTAAAATAGCACCAAATTCATTTCAGAGAATGATGACTATAGCATTCTCGGGCTTAGAACCCTCTCAGGCATTCCTTTATATGGATGACTTAATCGTGATAGAATGTTCCGAAAAACACATGATTAAAAACTTAACTGATGTTTTTAATGTATGCAGGAAATATAACCTAAAGTTGCATCCAGAAAAATGTTCATTTTTCATGCATGAAGTGACATTCTTAGGTCACAAATGCACTGACAAAGGAGTATTGTCAGATGACAAGAAATTTGACGTCATCAAAAATTGTCCTGTCCCTCATGATGCGGACAGCGCGAGACGATTTGTAGCATTCTGCAATTATTATCGTCGATTTATAAAAAACTTCGCCGATTATTCACGGCACATAACTAGATTATGTAAAAAGAATGTTCTTTTTGAATGGTCAAGTGTATGCCAAAACGCATTCCAATACCTTAAAGAAAAGCTTATACACCCTCATTATTACAATATCCTGATTTTCGCAAAGAATTTTGCATTATAACAGATGCTATTAAACAAGCTTGCGGAGTGGTTCTTACTCAGAACCGTGACGGAATTCAGCTCCCAATAGCTTATGCATCTAGTTCATTTACAAAAGAGGAAAGCAATAAGTGCACAACAGAACAAGAGTTAGCGGCAATTCATTGGGCAATTACCCATTTTAGACCATATATTTATGGCAAACACTTTACTATTAAAACGGATCACAGACCATTGACATATCTTTTTTTTATGAATAATCCCAGTTCGAAATTAACTCTCATGCGGCTAGAGCTTGAAGAATACGACTTCACAGTAGAATACCTAAAGGGAAAAGATAATTTCGTAGCAGACGCACTTTCGCGTATTAATATAAAAGAACTCAAAGATATGCAACATAAAGTCCTGAAAGTCACTACCAGGCGACAAAGTAGACAAAATAAAAACTGTACAGTAGAAAATTATGAACTTCTGCCAAGGCAAAGTCATAAAAAATGTATCTAAGCCCAACGTACATGAAGCCATTACAAATGATGAAGTACGAAAAGTAGTGACCTTGCGCATAACAGCATCTTAATGTTTATTTAAACATGGAAATAAAATTATCGCAAGAATTGAAGTTAACGATTTATATACTAATGGAGTTCTCGACCTAGGTCAGTTCTTCCAAAGGGTCGAAAAAGAATCAGTTTCAATAGATTCTTTTAAAAATATGGGCAATAAAGTATTAAAATCTTTAAGAGTAGCGCTACTCCAGCCGGTGACCCAAATAGAAGATGAAAAAGAGATACAACAAACACTGTCTATATACCATGACAACCCAATTCAAGGAGGTCATAGCGGCATAACAAGAACGCTAGCGAAAATAAAAAGACACTACTACTGGAAAAATATGACAAGTCATATAAAAGAGTACGTACGTAGATGTCAAAAATGCCAAATGTCTAAAACAAAGACGCACACAAAAACTCCTTTGACTCTCACAGAAACACCTGTAAATGCTTTCGATATAGTGATAGTGGATACAGTTGGTTCGCTACCTAAATCGGAAAATGGCAATGAATACATAGTCACATTAATATGTGACCTTACAAAATATTTAGTAGCCATTCCAATAAAAAACAAAGGAGCAAATAATGTCGCTAAAGCTATATTCGAAAATTTCATACTCAAGCTTGGACCAATGAAGACGTTCATCTCGGACATGGGAACAGAGTATAAAATCCAGATTTTAACTGATTTATGCAAGTATATGAAGATCAAGAACCATCAGGGACAAATTAACGAAGTCATCGAACATTTAATGAATACATTCGTTCATACATCTCTGCAGACAAAACTGATTGGGATGTCTGGATTCAATATTTCACTTATTGTTTCAACACGACACCATCAGCAACGCATGAGTATTGTCCATACGAACTAGTATTTGGCAGACTAACAAGCTTCAGACATTTTACAACGTCTAAGGGATAATCTGGTAAGCTTAAACAAAAAGTACAATCTCCTGCTTTATTTACCATCGGCATTAAACACGCCGGTAACGTTTGATAAGTCACTCTTGACAAACGACCAAATAGAAGACATAAAATTACTCACACATCGTCACTCTTACCAGAGTTCGATGGAAAGGCTGAAAACCTACAAAGTTTCTTGGATGCATTGAATCTAATAGATTCCTTAAAAGGCACTCACGAACTAACTGCAGTAAGCATAATAAAGACTAAACTGAAGGGCCACACTGGAAATTTGATAAGTCATGAGCAGACAATTCTTGCCATTATAAATCAACTAACCAAAGCTGTAAAAGAAGAATCTGTAGACTCCTTAATTTGCAAAACAGCAATACACCCAAGCAATACACCCAAGAAGTGGAAAAATTGACCCAGCCTCTTGAAGGTGCTTATATCAGTGATGGTTTAAGCCCGGATCTAGCCAACAAATACAGTTTGACATTAGCCGTAAAGGCCATGACGCAAAATTGCGCAATTGACAAAGTGAAACTGATCATGTAGGCAAGCACATTCAACACCATGAGTGATGCCATTTCAAAATTTGTCAACAGTTGTACGGAAGCAAAAGGCCAGGCAAATTCTGTATTGTACTTCCGTCAAAGACAATATGGAAATAATAGAGGAAACCGAGGTAATTATCGTCGCAGAGGTAATTATCAGATCAACGATTCCAGAAATAATAACCAAAGTTATAACAGAAACTATATATATATATATATAACAGGGCACAAGCCCAAAATAGAGGAAACTCTAGAGGCCGTGGCAACTCGAATCGAGGCCACAACAATAATGTCCGAGTTACACAAACTAATACGGAAAACCAGCAAGCCCCTTAAGATATTCACAAAGAAATACAAAAAGTACGCACAGTAAATCCAAACCTCAATATTTTTATTAAAATATGTCGAAGCGGCAGTAGGGTCAGAATTTTTCACACTTTGAGCAGCGAGCCCCGTCCCCTTCGTCGGTGCCATAGTTTTATTTTTAAGCGTTTGTTAAATATTCTGCGTCTGTGCTCTTTCAATATTTTACCAAGACTGACTACCGACTTCTTTTTTGCATACACGCACGCCTGTCGCCAAATTCTAATGCGCCGTTTGCTTATGACACATTTGACATCCTGCTCTCCCGCACACCCTTCGCAAATTGATAGTCCAGTCTCACTCACATTCTTCTTCGGTTCATGTACAGAACGAAACCGAAAGAAGAATACAACACACCAACAACTTAGGCACAGGTCTCACTCAGTGAGAGAATTAACAGCTAGTCCTCTCACCGACTCTCAGTGATATAAGAAATACAAGTCGACACTGACAGTTACTCTGTTTTCTCTATTCTTCTTTCTTTTAATTTCGACTCATACAATATTCATGTTGCTGTACTTAAATTCGAACAACAATAACAATAACAATAGCAATGCTCCGACACGGCCAATTCTGACAATTACACGTCCTCGTGTATAAATTTAGCAATTCATGTTGATATGCTCCGCTCAAGTATTCTTTCGCCTTTCTTTTAATCAATGTTAAAATAATCTTTACAACTTATTTGATAGCCAAATCATACAGGTGAATGTCCAGATAGCGCACCAAGTCTACCTATGTTTCTCGAAGAGACCTGTTGATCATGACATTACACATTTATGCGCCTGTTTCAACGCTAGTACCTTCACTGGCACTATCTCTTGCGTCTGTTTCAACGCCAACACCTGTACCTTCACTGGTACCGATTGCGTCGTTTTCAACGCCAACACCTGTACCTTCACTGGTACCAATTGCGTCTGTTTACTCATCATATCCTCATCCATCTCCGCAGAAACTGTCTCGATCGGTAACGCTCTTAAACACTCATGAGGATACTTGTAGGTTCGCTTGCTTGTTAATGACTTCATTAATATCGGGCTCCTTCAAGTACTTCTGTTGTGACAAATGGGCCTTTAAATTTGGGATCTAGTTTGGTCTGATTTCTCTCTTCACACTTGAGCAGAACATGATCACCCACTTTATGGTTTACAACGTTTGCTTTGCCTTTATCGCTTCTGTTCTTATCATAACAGGTATTATTCCCTATATTATCTTTTGCTTGTGCTCTTAGATTTTTTAGATTATCATATTTTCATCAACAATGTTCGATAGCATCCCTAATGGTCTCACATCTTTTCCAATTAAAAGCTGTAACGGACTAAACTTAGTGACCCGATTGACTGTGCAATTTATTGCTAACTGTACCTCTTTTAATGCCTCTTGCCACGAACGTTTGCCCGTCTCTACCGCTGTTAGTAAACTTTTAAGTGTACTCATTACGCGTTCGACCTGTCCATTTGCTCGACTAGCTCCTGTGGCAATTAAATGCAACTCGATATTATGTGCAGAGCAAATTCCTTAAACCCAGATCCTGCAAAGCATCGCCCCTGATCTGCTATGATACGGGATGGTACACCAAACAAGGAAATAACCACCTTCAGTGATACTATACAATTAGCTGCATCTATCTTCAGTGTATGGTGCAAATAAACGTACTTTGTAAACGCATCTATAAAGACTATAACATACTCTTTTTGGTCGTTCTTGCCACTTAGTTTACCGGTGATGCCTACATGTACCGTATGCCAGGGTACATCGATTTTAGGAATCGGATGCATCTCTTTTTGAATTTTCCCAGATTGCGGTTTCGATAGCTTGCACGTGATGCAATTATCAACAAACTTTCGTACGTATTTCGTCATACCTTCAAACCAGTAACAACTGTACACTTTATCGAGGGTCTTTTCCCAACCAAGGTGCATTATAGCCTCATGAATGTGATTAATGACAGCCCATCTATAAGATCTTGGAACTACAGGTAACCAACGGGTCCTACCATTTCTTTGAATTTTACGATACAGCAAGCCTAGTCTCAACTCATACGTACATTCTCGTTTAATTCATAGTATTTTAGTTTAGAGATTAAAGATGTCATTTCGAGATCTCGTTGCTGTTCAGCTATAAGCCAGGTGTCACTTAATTCAGTTAAATCTACGCGCATTTCAGGAGCTTTGACAGCAAACTGTAGCTTTTTTGTTATTGGGTTTCTTGAGAAGAAGTCTACATGCGCCATGCGTTTTCCCTTTCTATACACAATATCGAATTCAAAAGATTGCAAGTACAACCACCATCGCTATACCTTGTCATCTAACTCAATCTTTTGTTGACTTGCCTTCAAAGAGTTACAGTCAGTATATACTGTAAATTTGATACCTTTTAAATAATGTTGATAATATTTTACTCCGTTAAATACTGCCAAGGTTTCCAAAGATATAAGTTATACCTTGACTCTGCTGGGGTTGTACATTTACTGTAATACTTGATAACATGGTTTCTATCTTTTATTTTGTGCATGAGTATTGCACCATAACCCACAGAGCTAGCATCTGTATGCAGCTCAACCGGATATTGTGGATCGAAAATGGTTAATACCGGGCTACGGGTCAGTGCAAAGATTATCTCCTTTCTTACTTCTTCATGACTTTATTTCCAATCAAAACTATTATTGTCTTTAAACGTAAGACAAAATAGAGGCTTTAAAGTTTCGGAGAATTTCGGAACGAATTGTCTAAAGTATGATGCTAATCCAATGAACTGTCTTAGCTGCGTAACCGTTTGCGGCGGTGGCAATTCAACTAATGCCTGCAATTTTCGAGGATTAGGTCTAAGCTCATCTGCCTCTACTTCGTAACCCAAATACTCAATTTTCGATTTTAAACATTTTTCGAAATTAAATGAGAATCCAGCTTGAATAAGAATTTCTATGACTTTCTGCAATCTTGAAATTGCCTCATCTTTAGTTTCGGCCACGACCAATACATCATCTATGTAAACCACAACATACGAATACGAAAGTGGCCCCAACGCTTTTATAATTGCCCGCTGAAACACCGACGGAGCATTTTTTAATCCAAACGGCATTGCCAAAAACTCAAATTGCCCTTCTGGTGTTACAAACGCTGTACTCTCTACTGAATCTGGGTGAATAGGTATTTGATAAAATCCGCTGGCCATGTCCAGACAAGAAAAATACCTTCCCCCACGTAACCTTGCAATTTGGTCGGAGATAAGAGGCAATGGAAATTTATCCGAAACTGTGTTAGCGTTAAGCTCCCTATAGTCGACGCATAAGCGATCAGTTCCGTTTTTCTTTCTTACCAATAAAATCGGACTCGCAAATGGGGAACAGCTCGGTCTTATAATATTTGCCGCCATCAACTCATTAATTTTTTCGCGAACTAACATCTACACTAAGCCTATTTGGTCGTCTTTGTACCGTTTAATTTGGATCTATTAACCGAATTTCCAACTGGCCTGTGTTAACCTGTTTCTTTGGAACGCCAGAGATAAAATGTTCCATATATGGTTTCAAAACGTTTATTATTTTTCCAGAGAATTTTCCAGCAGCGCTTTCCTTAATGAGTGAACAATCGGCTCCAGAGTCAAAACAAAAATCAACGAACTCACCAGAATGAACGAGCATGCCCGCTTCCCAATGGTTGTAATTCGCAATTTTTCTTCTGGCGGCAGTCTGTGATATTGTGCCCTGTCTTTTCAGGTCCCAAAGTAGTTTCTGCTTTCGAAGTCTCTTGACGCTGCCCGATTTCATATACCTGCACCTGTTGCTGTAATTCGCTTCGCGACTTGATGTTTGTGGTGCACACAAGCTTTTTTTAGTCTGCTGTCCAGTTACGCAGTATGCGCAAGCACAACTGACACCAATAATTCCTCCAGCTCCATATTTTTCATTTTCGTCATTAACGAAGTGACGAGTCGGTTTGCATACGACGACATGCACTCTCCATGCTCTGGGCGTCCGTCTAGCAGCTTAAGAAATGTTGCTGTGGTTGTCTCTACGCCGACAAATCTTTGCGTAAAAAGTTGCTTGAACTCAACCCAAGTCATGCCAGGAAAACAGATTTGTGAAAGCCATTGCGATGCACTGCCCTGGAAAGCTTTACTGAGGGCAATCACGAGCGCACAACCCTCAAGTGGATTTTCAATAAAAATCATATCGGCCGTAATACTCCAAGCACATGCATCAGCACCGGTAGCTTCGGGATTGTATTTTGGTAAAAACACCGTCTTTGACTCACGAGGTGCTGCGCTAGCCTGCACTGCTCGCAGCAACTCAATAAAATTTATATTTTGTTGCTCCAAAATTTGACACAACTGAGAGTTAGGAGGATCCAATCCCACTTCTGATGTCGAAGCGGCCGTAGGGTCAGAATTTTTCACACTTTGAGCAGCGAGCCCCGTCCCCTTCGTCGGTGCCATAGTTTTATTTTTAAGCGTTTGTTAAATATTCTGCGTCTGTGCTCTTTCAATATTTTACCAAGACTGACTACCGACTTCTTTTTGCATACACGCACGCCTGTCGCCAAATTCTAATGCGCCGTTTGCTTATGACACATTTGCCATCCTGCTCTCCCGCACACCCTTCGCAAATAGATAGTCCAGTCTCACTCACATTCTTCTTCGGTTCATGTACAGAACGAACCCGAAAGAAGAATACAACACACCAACAACTTAGGCACGGGTCTCACTCAGTGAGAGAATTAACAGTTAGTCCTCTCACCGACTCTCAGTGATATAAGAAATACAAGTCGACACTGACAGTTACCCTGTTTTCTCTATTCTTCTTTCTTTTAATTTCGACTCATAAAATATTCATGTTGCTGTACTTAAATTCGAATAACAATAATAATAACAATAGCAATGCTCCGACAAATAAATAATGAAAAAACAGGCAAGGCATTTACGTTATTGCTAGATACGGGTGCAGACATATTTCTATTAAAACAAAATGTTGATATATTTGAAAATATCAATTCAAACATATCAACCCAAATATCTGGAATTGGCGAAGGTTCAGTAGTTTCTAAAAGTTTAGTATTCGTAGAATTATCTACAGGCAAATATGTCATTCCACACTAGTTTCATACAGTTGGACATGATTTTCCAATACCTAGCGATGGCATTATTGGTATAGATTTCTTTAAAAAATATAATTTCATATTAGATTTAACACAAACATGTGATTATCTAATAGTTCGGCCCAATAATTTAAATTATCCAATAAAACTACCATTAATTCACAATAGTGATAATCATGCTACAAAACTTCCAGCTCGTTCTGAAGTAGTCCGTCAAATCAATATTGTTTCCCCAGAAATCAAAATTTTCATTCCCAATCAAGAAATTGAAAATTCATTGAAAATACTATTTCCAATAATCAACAAACATCTGTCCGAATTTTAAATACAACAAATTCATAAAAATAGTAATTCTTAACGACATTAAATAGAAAAGCTAAGTGACTATGAAACAGTCCAAGAAATTAGCAAAGATCGCCAGGAAATGGTGATGAAAACATTACAAAAGAAATTTAAAAAACAACTAAGAGATCTTTGTACCAAGTATAATGACATATTCGGACTTGAAACCGAATCAATAACAACTAACAATTTTTATAAACAAGAATTGACACTTAAAGATACTGAGCCAGTGTACATAAAAAATTACAGAATTCCTCATACTCATAAAGAAAAAGTAAATAAACAAGTCAGAAACTCGTCTTGGATAAAATTGTAGAACCCTCTGTATCGGAATATAACAGCCAAATACTTCTCGTTCCCAAAAAGGGGATTACCAGGATCCGATACCAAGAGATGGCGATTAGTTATAGACTATCGTCAAATAAATGAAAAACTACTCTCAGATAAATTTCCGTTACCAAGAATAGATGATATTCTTGATCAATTAGGAAGAGCTAAATATTTTTCATGCTTGGACTTAATGTCCGGCTTCCACCAAATAGAGCTAACAGAACAATCTAGAAATATTACATCTTTTTCAACGAGCAATAGCTCTTATCGTTTCACACGATTACCATATGAATTAAAAAGAGCGCCAAATTCTTTTCAAAGGATGATGACAATAGCATGTTCGGGATTAGATCCTTCACAAGCATTCTTGTATATGGATGACTTAATCGTCATCGGTTATTCTGAAAATCACATGGTCAAAAACTTATCAAACGTTTTTGACCTGTGTAGGAAACACAACCTTAAACGACATCCAGAAAAATGCATATTCTTCATGCATGAAGTGACTTTTCTAGGTCACAAATGTACTGATCAAGGTATTTTGCCAGATGACAAAAAATATGATGTCATTGAAAAATACCCAGTCCCTACGGACGCTGATAGCGCTAGAAGATTCGTTGCATTCTGCAATTACTACAGACGATTCACTAAAAACTTCGCTGACTATTCACGGCACATAACCAGATTATGTAAAAAGAATGTCCCTTTAGAATGGATAATTGAATGCCAAAATGCATTCGATTACTTAAAACAAGCTCTAATGAAACCTACTTTACTAAAATACCCAGATTTTAGCAAAGAATTTTGCATCATAACCGATGCCAGTAAATTAGCTTGCGGAGCAGTTTTAACCCAAACATATGGAGATAAACAATTGCCCGTAGCATATACTTCTCGTTCATTTACAAAAGGAGAAAGCAATAAAAATACAACCGAACAAAGAGTTGGCAGCAATACACTGGGCAATAACACATTTATATATGGTCAACATTTCAAAATCAAAACAGATCATAGACCATTGACATATATGTTTTCAATGGTGAATCCAAGTTCAAAATTAACAAGAATGAGATTAGTCTTAGAAGAGTACGACTTACCTGTAGAATATCTTAAGGGTAAAGACAATTTCGTTGCAGATGCATTATCACGCATCACAATAAAAGAATTAAAAGACATACAAATAAAAGTCCTGAAAGTCACTACCAGGCACCAAAGTAGACAGAAATCCTGCGCAGTAGATAATAAAGAAATAGAATTGCCTAGGCAATCTATAGAAAAAGCTTCAAAGCCCAATGTATATGAAGTCGTAAAAAATGACGATGTACGAAAAGTAGTGACCTTGCATGTAAAAAATATGCTGTTTCTTTAAATATGGGAAGAAAATTACTGCCTGACATGATGTTGGCGATTTATATACTAATGGAATTCTTGACTTAGGTCAGTTCTTACAAAGGCTTCAAACGTAAGCCGGTATAAATGAAATCAGCCAACTCAAAGTGGCACCGTGGGAAAATATCTTTGAACAAGTTTCAATTGATAATTTCAAACAAATGGGCAATAAAATATTGAAAACATTAACAGTAGCGCTACTCAACCCGGTGACCCTAATAAAAGAAGAAAAACAAAAAGAAGCTATATTGTCTACATTTCATAATGATCCAATACAAAGAGGTCACACAGGCATTACAAAAACCTTGGCCAAGTTCAAAAGACATTATTTTTGGAAGGGTATGACTCGATATTAATATATAAGTAAGTATATACAAAAATGTCAAAAAGGTCAAAAAATCAAAAGTGACAAACCAATCAATGCTTTTGATAGAGTAATAGTGGACACGATCGGTCCACTACCAAAATCAGAGCAAGGCAACGAATATGCAGTTACACTGATATGTGACTTAACAAAATATCTAGTTGCCATACCTATTCGAAACAAAAGTGCAAAAGTCGTAGCTAAAGCTATATTTGAAGATTTTATTCTGAAATAAGGTCCAATGAAGACGTTCATTACGGACATGGGTACAGAATATAAAAATTCAGTTATAGAAGATTTATGAAAGTACCTTGGTATCAAAAACATAACTTCAACAGCACACCACTAGCAGACTTTGGGAAGAGTAGAGCGAAGCCATAGAACATTCAACGAATTCATTCGTTCTTATATATCAGTTGATAAAACTGATTGGGATGTATGGCTCCAATACTTTGTTTACTGTTTCAACACGACCCCCTCTATGGCACATAACTACTGTCCATATGAGTTAGTATCCAGCAAACACAGTAATTTGCCATCGTATTTTAATTCAGTAAGTAATATAAGTCCATTATACAATATAGAAGACTATGCTAAAGAAACTAAATATAGATTAGAAGTAGCATATAAACGAGCAAGAGTAATGATCGAAGAAAATAAAAGAAAGTATAAACAACTATACGATTTAAAAATAAATAACATAGGAATATCAATAGGAGATAAGGTAATAGGAAGAGGTAAGAGGATAGAGATAATATAGTAATATTAGATACTAAAAATAAAAAACAAAAAAGTTTATAAGGATAGATTACAAATTTTTAATGATTAATAATCCAAAATTTTCTTCATGAATTCAAATTGTAAAAAAAAAAACAAACACAATAAAAAATTAAATAAAAATATATGACGGCCTGATCAGCCAAATGAAAAAAAAATTTTTTTTACAAATAAACAAATTATTTAAAAAAAAATTTTCTTAAAACAAAATTTGTACACCTTTAATACCTTTTGTGATATCCAAAAATTTCAATGTTTATTAAATAAAAAAAAACCCTGAATAATTAAGTTCATTTAATAACTACACATTCATAATGTTACTTAAATATACAGTATGCAGCAATTTGTTGCATACAATTACAATAATATAGTAAACAAGCCCAGAGCCACTTTATGTATTGGCTCTGTCTCATATTACGCACCGCAGTTCACTAGCCTCTCTAGCTGACCGTTTATGCTTACGCTGCATAAAAACTTCAATGTTTATTAAATAAAAAAAACCCTGAATAATTAAGTTCATTTAATAACTACACATTCATAATGTTACTTAAATATACAGTATGCAGCACTTTGTTGTATACAATTACAATAATATAGTAAACAAGCCCAGAGCCACTTTATGTATTGGCTCTGTCTCATATTACGCAGCGCGGTTCACTAGCCTCTCTAGCTGACCGTTTATGCTTACGCTGCATATCCCACGCTCCGTCTGAGCGCATGCCGTGAGCAAGATATATGCTCACTAATACAGGCATATGCGACCTACTCACTCTCCCTCTCTTTGTAGCTGTTAACCAATAACAGCATAAGTATATATGTATATTCATAGGCTAAGCGCACATTTTTAAAGGCGAATAAATTCGTTCAGAACATACCCACAAAACTGCACTGACGTGCTGATTGTTTCATTCAAATATATTCATGTGGAATACCTAATACAATTTCTACAAAGATTTAAATATTCTTCTCGCCAGCGAGCCCAAAAGACTTGCATGTAGGACACTCTCAGCCAGCTATCCAGACGATTAAAATTACGCCGTGTCACATCGGGTTCTGTGAACGTGGATTGTGAGCGTCCAACCAAAAAATGAGCTGGGGTACGAACATCAAGGTCTTCTGGATCTTCTGAAATGGGAAGCAGTGGTCTAGAATTAATGACTGCCGTTATGTGGCACACAAGGGTACGAAACTCTTCAAAACCCAGAATAGTTGACCCCACAACCCGATGGAAGTGATGTTTTGCAGTTTTTATGACATCTACTGGGGAAAAGATTTTTGAGCTCTACCAACTCGCTTTTGGCGCCGACAAAGTTAGTAGCATTGTCAGACCAAATCTGACGTGGCTTGCCACGAGTGCACATAAAGCGCTTTCGAGCATTGAGAAATGCACACGTAGATAGATCCTTTCGTGGCGAAGCACATAAATACGCTGATGAAGCATTTTATAGGAGCTTTGTCAGGCTTTTAAGAGAATGGTCCGCAGAATTCTACACCAGTTATATCAAGCGCTCGAGTTTCAACAAATCGCTCCTTTGGAAGATTCGCCATTACGTGCTCCATTAAGCGGGGCTTGTTCCGGAAACATCTGATGCATTTGTTTACTATGCTAGAGACTCTCAATCGGCCAATACTGCAGACGAATTGCTCCCAACAAGGCTCGTGGTCCAGCATGCAGATTCCGCTCATGAAAGTGAGTGACAATGGATGTTTTCTGGGCAGTACAATAGGATGACGGGCCTCATAAGGAAGGTTTGACTTTTCAAGGCGCCCACCAACTGGAAGACTACCAAATTCATCCTGAAAGGGCAATAATTATGAGAGTATACTGGAACGAGCGACCACGCCCTTTGACTGCACGTTCTTTATATCATCCGATAGAGAACCCTTTTGAACGTATCGTTAAAGTATAAACGATCCAAAACGTATGTCGGATATCAAAAGTCTGGGGCGCGAAATACGATGGATAAACTTGTACACATAGGCAAATACTCGTTGAATAACAAAAAAAGAATTCACATATTTGCACCTTAATATGGCATCATCTGCAGGATCTGTGATGAGCAGCACTCTTTTGCGTAACTCCAGTATTGGTTTTTCAAGAAGACAAGACGCAGGCCAGCACTCTTGTGGACCAGTCAAAAATGCAGGACCACATGACCAAAAGTTTGGACGCTATAAACTCGTTGGGAGTGGCCCCTCTGGAGAGAATGTCAGCTGGATTAGTAACTGTTGGAACATAATACCACTGGAAGCCCGCGGTAAGTTCCTGGATGGTGGCTATCCGATTTGCAACAAATACGTTGAACTTCGACGAGTCATCTCGGATTTATGATAGACGTATTGATGAATCTGACCAACAATGGAATGTTCCGGTAAATAGTTTCATTTCAGATACTTCCTGCATCAAATGGGGTAACAGAAGTGCGCCACAACGCACGAGTTTTGGTACCGTAAGAGTTTTAAGTGGAGCCATTCGTGATTTAGAGCAAAATAGATTTATTTATTTATTTATATGGGGTCGACAAAACGAGTGTCTTCCAATTATTCAACACATTATAAATACAATTAGAAAAATTAAATGCTAAAAGCCTAGATTGAGAACACAAATTTCAAATAGCATCACCGACCGATGGAGGTGTTTTATTTGCCAGTCCGGCCAGCTGTGCCTCTTTTCACAGTTAATTTAGTCAGTGACGCTATTAGAGCCTACATCTAAAAAGAAAAGGAAAAAGTGTTCTTACGTAAAATTAAGAATAATGTTAACTTGCTATATTATTTAAGAATATACCATAAATAGGAGAAAAGAAAGGAAGAAGATTGTTAACAAAGTAGAGAACTGTATGCTAGATATGCAGCGTGTTAATTAGATAGAATAAAGAGATAGTATTGGGAAAGTGTTGGGAAATCACCGACCCGGTGGGGGAAAATTTACAGCCAGTCCGGCTAGCCATGCCCCTGCTCATAGCTGGGAATGGTCAGTGACTTCCCGAAGGTATCCTGAAAGCAACGATTTTATTAGGGGTAGAGAAAGTTCGGTAGAGAAAACATGATGCAAACTATTGTAATTTTTACATAGCACGCGAAAAGGATTGTCCATAGCGTAGTCTGTTGTGCACGTCGATAGGAATAAGGGGCGGTAATTTCTGGTTGGTCTAGCCGGAACAGAGAATTGAAGACGCCCTAACAGAAAAGGAGAATCGATATCGCCAACAACCAACTTATGTAGAAAGACAACACCAAGAATTGTCCTACGGTTGGTTAACGACGGAAGATTAAGAAGAAGCAGCCTGCTGGAATAGGATGGCAACCGAAGATTAGGGTCCTAATTTAAACCTCGTAAGGCAAAAAGCAGAAATTGCTTCTGAACAGATTCAATACGATCCTGGCTATTGTTATACTGCGGAGACCAGATGCAAGAGCAGTATTCAAGGATAGGACGAACAAGAGAGATGTACAGAAGTTTCGTTATAAAAGGATCGTTGAACTCTTTAGACTGTCGTTTAATGAATCCAAGTGCACCTTTTGCCTCATTAACGATGGTATCTATGTGAAGATTGAAACAGAGTTTAGAATCAAAAAGCACGCCTAGATCCTTAACTGTTAGAATACGTTGCAATGGGATATTGTCGATTGTATAACTGACAAGATAAGCTGTAGTACGATTAAATGTCATAAACATACACTTTGAACAATTCAGATGCAATTGATTGGCCGAGCACCAAAGTTGCATAGCGTTCAAATCGTCTTGAAGACGAGAATAATGTAGGGGATCGGTGTATGATAAAATAAGTTTCACGTCGTCCGCATACATGAGTACTCGGGCATGGGATATAACAGAGGGAAGATCATTTATAAAAAGAGTAAAGAGTTAAGGTCCAAGTTGACTACCTTGAGGAACACCAGAAGTAACGTGAACCTGTTTAGAGGTAGTCAGCCTCAGCATTACTCTTTGGGTCCTACCTTTTAAATAAGAACTAATCCAAAGCAAAAGAGACGGAGGAAACCCTATTCGGTCAAGTTTAAAAAGTAAAATGTCATGGTGCACGGAGTCAAACGCCTTACTGAAGTCAGTGTATATGACATCAGTTTGCATTTTCGAAAGGAAAGCATCATTTACCAAGGAAGTAAATTCTAGCAGATTGGTCATTGTTGACCGATTCTTTACGAATCCATGTTGAACAGGGGAAACAACTGATTTGCAGAAATGCTGCAAATTCGAAGTGATTATTTTTTCAAATAATTTAGGAATAGCGGACAGTTTTGCAATGCCCCTGTAATTTAGTATATCAGACTTTCCACCTTTCTTGTGGAGAGGAATGATATAAGATTCTTTCCAAACAGATGGAAAGACAGAAGATTCAAGGGATAGATTAAAAAGCTTTAGCAATGGATAAGCAAGGGAATAACTACACTCCATGAGTAGACAACTAGGGATATTGTCAGGCCCAGGAGAGAAAGAAGATTTTAAAGAATTTATAGCTAAAAGAAGTGAGGAATGGGAAATAACAGGGGGAGGTATAGAACTAGAGGAAGTAATAGTATAAGGGTACGAATTATTATTAGGACAGACTGAAGAGTAAGGTGATTGAAAAAAATTAGCAAATAGGTTAGCAGAATCAGAGTCATTGCTAGCTTTATCCATCCCGAGTGAAAACGAAGATGGCAAACTTGAAGATTTACGCTTCGAGTCTTGGATTTAGGGCAAATTGCCTTTTGTAACGAGTTAGATAATTCTCATAGCATTTAGAATTCAGAAGAAAGAAGTTCAACTTGGCTATGAAATATTTAGCCAAGTCAGTACACGAACCAGACTTTTTAAACTTTTTAAAATATTTAGATTTTATATTTTTTAGATTCGTTAATCTGGGACTAAACCAAGATGGGTTTGAAGAGGTAGTCGAAGGAATTGACTTGGGAATACACATATCTAAGAGGGAGTTTAGGGTGTTATAAAAAAAGTTAATAGCAGTATTCATGTCGACCGAGTCATATAAGAAAGACCAATCGGTTGCATAAATAAGCTGATTCAGCAATGAATAATTTCCTTCGCGAAAGCAACGGCGGGGCTTATTGGCTGATGAGCACCAAATGAGAGGATTACAACTGAACATTGCAACGTCTAAAGTAGGATGATATACATCCTCAGGAAGAGATAAAGGAGAGGACCTAGACACATTAGAAATAAGGTAGTCGTTAACAAATACAAGATCAAGTGTTCTATTCAAATGATTAGAAATTGAATTGATTTGAAACAACGATAGGTCAAGCATGCAATCTATAAAGTCATGCTGTGCTGAGGGCACTAGATAATTTTCGGCAGTGAAAAGTGACCAAGAGATGTTCGGCAAATTAAAATCACCCAACATAATAAATATGTCATTATCACGCTCGTGTGAAGAAACTTCTTTAATACAAGGAATATGTTTCATATAAACATGAATATCAGAAGAAGGAGGAACATAAGAGCATGAAATATAAATATTCCGTGTACGAAAAGACACCTTGACTGAGATAATCTCAGCGTCAGTAGGCGTACTAAAACAGAAAAGTTCTGACTGGAGAGTGGCTTTAAGGGCCATCATTTCTATGCAAAATAAAATTATTCGAAAAAACCTCAAAATCAGATATGGTTGAGTTTAACCATGTTTCTGAAAATGCGATTATATCCGAATCGAAGGAAGTGCTGGCCATGAAAAGATTTTTAAGTTTTGAAATAAGACCTCTGACATTCTGATAATGAATAAAGACTTGGTCAGAAGAAGAAGTTAGTTTTTTGGGGCAGAAATGGTACCCTGTATTGAAGGGACTGGAAGGGTGACAGGCTGGTTAAACTTTTTTGGCTTGAACTCGTGGACAATCATATGTGGAGGCCAAAATTTGGGATCACAAATGATTGGGAACATATCATGTGAAACATTTATTTTGAAAGATGATATTTCACGAGGAGTTGAGAAATTAAATTTGGTAATTGACACGCTAGCAGAAGATTTGCTAGCAATATAGGCTGCCAATGACTCAGAGGTGGTGTCATACGAAAGTCGAGACACAAAAACTTGCCTACGAGGGGCAACAATAGTTAACGTAGGAGCTGAAGTAACTGGAGGGAGAACAGGATTTGGTGGAGCCAAGGAGGCAACATGATTGTTTTTAACAATCTGGGCAAGAATGCGCGCAGGTCTACCTTTGCGGCCAGGAGCTGAGGAGGCTGAGGCAGTTTGGCTAACTGGGACAGGTGCAGGTACGGGGTCAAATAGGACTATTACAGGGGATAAAACTGGGTAAAATTTGGGCAGTCGCTCGGAGAAGGCGATAATGACAACATTGGAGATGAATCCAAGTTGCTCGGTAGGGACAACAGAGGCAAAGGTGTCTGGACAGACGGAGAGGGCAACTGCAAAAATTGAGGCTCCAACCGGCGATTGGTTGGAGACTCGAATTTATATTTGCTAAGCAACTCACAACTCGAATCAAAACTACTCGAGAGCTGCTTAGCCACGTTATTTAGTTTTAAGAATTGATTTCTCACAGACTTATACATTCTGGAGAAATCAATTTGCTTGTCGATGCATTCTGGGCACGACCAACGCAAGCCGCCGCAGCCCTTCTTGGCAATTGCAGCGATCTTGTCGCAATCACGCCCAGTGAGGCCTGCACATTTAGCATGCATTATATTCTCACACAGCCAGCAATTAACAAATTGCGGCAATGCAGAATCATCAGCCTGCTTGAACGTGCAAGGTTTCTTACAGCACGACATAATTACTACCAGCGTTAAAAGAATAAGCAAAAGTTACGAGAGCGCAGAGCAAAACGAAACACAGTGCACAAGAATAGAGCAAGTAAACGCTCAAAAAATAACTATTCGTACACAAACAAATTGTTTGGAGCGAAAAGCAGCAGCGAATTTAGCATGCATTATATTCTCACACAGCCAGCAATTAACAAATTGCGGCAATGCAGAATCATCAGCCTGCTTATACGTGCAAGGTTTCTTACAGCACGACATAATTACTACCAGCGTTAAAAGAATAAGCAAAAGTTGCGAGAGCGCAGAACAAAACGAAACACAGTGCACAAGAATAGAGCAAGAAAACACTCAAAAACTAACTATTCGTACACAAACAAAATGTTTGGAGCGAAAAGCAACAGCAAAAATTTGCGAGAGCGCGATGCACAAGAAGAAATTTGCAGCAGCGAATACACGCACAAATAAGTGTTTGCACAGGGGAGCACCAAAGCAAAAGAATCAAAACAGGAAATAACAACAATACGGAACTGACGCCTTGTTTAATAAATGCAATAATTAACAGACTTACGCTGCACAACAGATAACACTTTGCACAAGTTATAAAAGCTTTTTAAATAAAGCACAAAAATGCAAAATTTGAAATAAAAAGCAGGATTTAAGCGCAAAAATATATAAAAATCTTGGAGCACAAGTAAAACACGTCAATCACTCTCAACTGAGAACTCTCTCTCTTGATGTGAACTCGAATGATGTCCCTTTGAAACCACGTAAATGAAAGCTTTGTGAACACATTGGATCGAAAGCCAACCGGGGGAAGGTGGATAATTGGACATTGCTGAGAGTTTGGCAAAGTTCCTGCCAGGCAATATTTAGAGAAGCTGCATAAAGATCTTGGCCCTAACGATGACTGGTCCAATTAATCCTAGTGGATCGTAAAAACGAGCTTCCATCACTAAATTTTAAAATCGAGTCCTTATCCTTGTATTTCAGAATCAGTTGAATTTCGCCACAAGATGCATTGTAGGTAGTTATCTGGGACCGTAACTCTGACACAGCGATACATCTTGCCAATATCTCCAAAAAGGGCAACAGGAAACGTACGAAATTGCATCAAAATGTTAAACAGCTTTGGTTGTATGACGGGCCCAGCCATCAACACTTCATTCAGCGAACATCCAGTGCTGGTGAAAGCTGATCCATCAAAGACGACAGTTTGGTGCTCGTTCGTTGTTCCTTCAGCACGCAATGATGAGGAAGAAAATATTTACATAGACATAACGACTCCGGAGGCACAAGAGTCATATGGTTGAGCTCCATATACTCTTGCATGAATGCGCAATACTGAGATTTAAGGTTGGGATGACGGTGCAACTTTCTCTCAAACAATATAAATCTGCGAAATGCCTGTTGTTAAGATTCACCTAATTGATCCAGACTGAGTTTGAGAGGGAGTCGCACGGAATATGCTCCTGTTGGCAACCTTTGGAAATTTTTAACACAATGCTCCTCGCAGTCAAGTTCTTCCGTTGTTGCTTTAGCAACATGCTCTGGAAAACTTTCTACTTCCCAAAATCGTTGAATTAACTCATCTGTTCGGCCACCAGACTCAGTTCGGGCATCAGACGATACACCGCCTTCCTGGGAACCGCCACCTGCAACTATCCATCCAAGGAGTGTCTTCTGCAGAAGAGGCAATCCCGGTAGCAGTTCCGATTAAAAGGTCAACTCGTTGCGGATTGTAAAAGCAAGGATCAGCGAGGCGAATATTTCCAGGCACATTCCAATTAGTTGTTTTAAGGGCGATACTTGGCTGGCGATCTGCTATAGTGGAAGCTAAGATGGCTGTGATCATCGGAAATTAATCTGACGTTTGAGATTGTAGATTGATGGTCACAGTGCATCCGTCACTAGCGAAAGGAGCGTTTCCCAGGCCAGCAACTGCCGCTGAGGATGGACTTTTCTTCAACTGAAGAATTGAGCAAATTGGCTGTGACCCACCATCCAATACAGCGCGACACGGAACTAGAGTCCCAGACCGATTTTTAACTAGTACAATAGCAGTGGTCAGGAACACAACACCGCTGCTGAGGTTGTGGGCAACAAGAGAGGTAGAGGCGGGGGCTGAAGAAGCTGCAGTAGGAGTGACAGAGTAAGGAATCGAAGTCAAAACGTATAAATGCAGCAATGTATGGTGTTTGGAGCCACATGTGCAACAAGTTCCGGAATTGAATGTTCGTAAAAGATGTCCCCTTTTGAGGCATTTGAGGCATAAAGATAATCGTTTTGCTTCCTTGAGACGCATCTCTGTAGACAAATTGCCAAATCGTGGGCATTATATTATGGTCTTCACCATTACAAAATACGCAAACAGTGCCCATTGTCGCCTGCGTAATAGGATCCATTTTTAGCAGTAGCACCTGAACAATGATGCAACCAGCAATTTGCTCCCTGCTACCGAAACTGGTGAGAGCACGAATGAGGGCGTTAAACTTATTCGACTATTCACGCAGCATGCCAGCGGAGCCATTCTCTACCTTCTTGAGCCCCAGCAGTTCAACGATGTGTGCCTGAAATACTAATCAACGGTTATCAAATCGCTTTTGTAATAAATTTAATGCTATATGGAATAATTAGCCTCTGATATTTCCAATGATCGAATGGTATCCAGCGCAGAGTCCTTCAAGCAGAGCCGCAAATGCTGAATTTTTTTAATGTTTATGAGCTAACGCGTCTGTATGTATGCTTAGGTGCACAGACTCCGCTTTACTGCAATTTACCGCATGACACTTGCCTGTACATATGTAAGTATGTATGTAAGAGCGGCTTTTAATTGCTGCCGAAACTAATAACAACCAGCTCAATTTTAATTTGAATAATTTTATGCAACAATACAATGTAAAAAGATTCACGTCGGGGTCACCAAAATGTCAAAATGTTGGGCTAACAAGCTTTTTTATTATTTCTAACCGTCCCAGAAGCACGCTCGATAAATAGCGTTGCCACTATTATCTCACTCGATAATACTTAAACAACACTGTCTAAATGTAGACCTATACAACACCATCTACAATCGATACCCAAAGTAATTGTCCATAAGGCGCTTAATTCAGGCAAATCAGTAACCTTCTTTACACCTAACTAATTTCTTAGAGTATTTTATTTATTTTTTTTTATTTTATTTATTTATTTATATGTGGTCGACAAAACGAGTGTCTTCCAATTATTCAACACATTATAAATACAATTAGAAAAATTAAATGCTAAAAGCCTAGATAGAGAACACAAATTTCAAATAGCATCACCGACCGATGGAGGTGTTTTATTTGCCAGTCCGGCAGTGACGCTATTAGAGCCTACATCTAAAAAGAAGGGTGAAGTAGGAAAAAGTGTTCTTACGTAAAATTAAAAATAATGTTAATTTGCTATATTATTTAAGAATATAGCATAAATAGGAGAAAAGAAAGGAGGAAGATTGTTAATAAAGTATAGAACTGTATGCTAGATATGCAGAGTGTTAATTAGATAGAATAATGAGATAGTATTGGGAAAGTGTTGGGAAATCACCGACCCGGTGGGGGGAAAATTTTCAGCCAGCCCGGCTAGCCATGCCCCTGCTCATAGCTGGGAATGGTCAGTGACTTCCCGAAGGTATCCTGAAAGCAACGATTTTATTAGGGGTAGAGAAAGTTCGGTAGAGAAAACGTGATGCAAACTATTGTAATTTTTACATAGCACGCGAAAAGAATTGTGCATAGCGTAGTCTGTTGTGCACGTCGATAGGAATAAGGGGCGGTAATTTCTGGTTGGTCTAGCCGGAACAGAGAATTGAAGACGCCCTAACAGAAAAGGAGAATCGATATCGCCAATAACCAACTTATGTAGAAAGACAACACCGAGAATTGTCCTACGGTTGGTTAACGACGGAAGATTAAGAAGAAGCAGCCTGCTGGAATAAGATGGCAACCGAAGATTAGGGTCCCAATTTAAAACTCGTAAGGCAAAAAGCAGAAATTGCTTCTGAACAGATTCAATACGATCCTGGCTATTGTTATACTGCGGAGACCAGATGCAAGAGCAGTATTCAAGGATAGGGCGAACAAGAGAGATGTACAGAAGTTTCGTTATAAAAGGATCGTTAAACTCTTTAGACCATCGTTTAATGAAACCAAGTACACCTTTTGCCTCATTAACGATGGTATCTATGTGAAGATTGAAACAGAGTTTAGAATCAAAAAGAACGCCTAGATCCTTAACTGTTAGTATACGTTGCAATGGGGTATTGTCGATGGTATAACTGACAAGATAAGGTGTAGTACGATTAAATGTCATAAACATACACTTTGAACAATTCAGATGCAATTGATTGGCCGAGCACCAAAGTTGCATAGCGTTCAAATCGTCTTGAAGACGAGAATAATGTAGGGGATTGGTGTATGATAGAATAAGTTTCACGTCGTCCGCATACATGAGTACTCGGGCATGGGATATAACAGAGGGAAGATCATTTATAAAAAGAGTAAAGAGTAAAGGTCCAAGATGACCTTGAGGAACACCAGAAGTAACGTGAACCTGTTTAGAGGTAGTCAGCCTCAGCATTACTCTTTGGGTCCTACCTTTTAAATAAGAACTAATCCAAAGCAAAAGAGACGGAGGAAACCCTATTCGGTCAAGTTTAAAAAGTAAAATGTCATGGTGCACGGAGTCAAACGCCTTACTGAAGTCAGTGTATATGACATCAGTTTGCATTTTCGAAAGGAAAGCATCATTTACCAAGGAAGTAAATTCTAGCAGATTGGTCGTTGTTGACCGATTCTTTACGAATCCATGTTGAACAGGGGAAACAACTGATTTGCAGATATGCTGCAAATTCGAAGTGATTATTTTTTCAAATAATTTAGGAATCGCGGACAGTTTTGCAATGCCCCTGTAATTTAGTATATCAGACTTTCCACCTTTCTTGTGGAGAGGAATGATATAAGATTCTTTCCAAAGAGATGGAAAGACAGAAGATTTAAGGGATAGATTAAAAAGCTTTAGCAATGGATAAACAAGGGAAGAACTACACTCCTTGAGTAGACAGCTAGGGATATTGTCAGGCCCAGGAGAGAAAGAAGATTTTAAAGAATTTATAGCTAAAAGGAGAAAGGAATGGGAAATAACAGGGGGAGGTATAGAACTAGAGGAAGTAATAGTATAAGGGTAAGAATTATTATAAGGACAGACTGAAGAGTAAGTTGATTGAAAAAAATTAGCAAATAGGTTAGCAGAATCAGAGTCATTGCTAGCTTTATCCATCCCGAGTGAAAAAGAAGATGGCAAACTTGAAGATTTACTCTTCGAGTTTACAAAATTGTAAAACTGTCTTGGATTTAGGGCAAATTGCCTTTTGCAACGAGTTAGATAATTCTCATAGCATTGAGAATTCAGAAGAAAGAAGTACGACTTGGCTATGGAATATTTAGCCAAGTCAGTAGACGAACCAGACTTTTTAAACTTTTTAAAATATTTGGATTTTATATTTTTTAGATTCGTTAATCTGGGACTAAACCAAGGTGGGTTTGGAGAGGTAGTCGAAGGAATTGACTTGGGAATACACATATCTAAGAGGGAGTTTAGGGTGTTATAAAAAAAATTAATAGCAGTATTCATGTCAACCGAGTCATATAAGAAAGACCAATCGGTTGCATAAATAAGCTGATTCAGCAATGAATAATTTCCCTTGCGAAAGCAACGGCGGGGCTTATTGGCTGATGAGCACGAAATGAGAGGATTACAATTGAACATTACAACCTCTAAAGTAGGATGATATACATCCTCAGGAAGAGATAAAGGAGGGGACCTAGACACATTAGAAATAAGGTAGTCGTTAACAAATACAAGATCAAGTGTTCTATTCAAATGATTAGAAATTGAATTGATTTGAAACAACGAAAGGTCAAGCATGCAATCTATAAAGTCATGCTGTGCTGAGGGCACTAGATAATTTTCGGCAGTGAAAAGTGACCAAGAGATGTTCGGCAAATTAAAATCACCCAACACAATAAATATGTCATTATCACGCACGTGTGAAGAAACTTCTTTAATACAAGAAATATGTTTCATATAAACTTGAATATCAGAAGAAGGAGGAACATAAGAGCATGAAATATAAATATTCCGTGTAGGAAAAGACACCTTGACTGAAACAATCTCAGCGTCAGTAGGCGTACTAAAACAGAAAAGTTCTGACTGGAGAGTGGCTTTAACGGCAATTAATACCCCACCACCCCGACTCGGCCGATCATTTCTATGCAAAATAAAATTATTCGAAAAAACCTCAAAATCAGATATGGTTGAGTTTAACCATGTTTCTGAAAATGCGATTATATCCGAATCGAAGGAAGTGCTGGCCATGAAAAGATTTTTAAGTTTTGAAATAAGACCTCTGACATTCTGATAATGAATAAAGACTTGGTCAGAAGAAGAAGTTAGTTGTTTGGGGCAGAAATGGTACCCTGTATTGAAGGGCCTGGAAGGGTGACAGGCTGGTTACGCTTTTTTGGCTTGAACTCGTGGACAATCATATGTGGAGGCCAAAATTTGGGATCACAAATGATTGGGAACATATCATGTGAAACATTTTTTTTGAAAGATGATATTTCACGAGGAGTTGAGAAATTAAATTTGGTAATTGACACGCTAGCAGAAGATTTGCTAGCAATATAGGCTGCCAATGACTCAGAGGTGGTGTCATACGAAAGTCGAGACACAAAAACTTGCCTACGAGGGGCAACAACAGTTAACGTAGGAGCTGAAGGGACTGGAGGGAGAACAGGATTTGGTGGAGCCAAGGAGGCAACATGATTGTTTTTAACAATCTGGGCAAGAATGCGCGCAGGTCTACCTTTGCGGCCAGGAGCTGAGGAGGCTGAGGCAGTTTGGCTAACTGGGACAGGTGCAGTAAAACTGGGTAAAATTTGGGCAGTCGCTCGGAGAAGGCGATAATGACAACATTGGAGATGTATCCAAGTTGCTCGGTAGGGACAACAGAGGCAAAGGTGTCTGGGAAGACGGAGAGGGCAACTGCAAAAATTGAGGCTCCAACCGGCGATTGGTTGGAGACTCGAATTTATATTTGCTAAGCAACTCACAACTCGAATCAAAACTACTCGAGAGCTGCTTAGCCACGTTATTTAGTTTTAAGAATTGATTTCTCACAGACTTATACATTCTGGAGAAATAAATTTGCTTGTCGATGCATTCTGGGCACGACTAACGGAAGCCGCCGCAGCCCTTCTTGGCAATTGCAGCGATCTTGTCGCAATCACGCCCAGTAAGACCTGCACATTTAGCATGCATTATATTCACACACAGCCAGCAATTAACAAATTGCGGCAATGCAGAATCATCAGCCTGCTTGAACGTGCAAGGTTTCTTACAGCACGACATAATTAAGCGTTAAAAGAATAAGCAAAAGTTGCGAGAGCGCAGAGCAAAACGAAACACAGTGCACAAAAATAGAGCAAGTAAACGCTCAAAAATAACTTTTCGTACACAAACAAATTGTTTGGAGCGAAGAGCAACAGCAAAAATTTGCGAGAGCGCGATGCACAAGAAGAAATTTGCAGCAGCGAACACACGCACAAACAAGTGTTTGCACAGGGGAGCACCAAAGCAAACGAATCAAAACAAGCAATAACAACAATACGGAACTGACGCCGTGTTTAATAAATGCAATAATTAACAGACTTACGCTGCACAACAGATAACACTTTGCACAAGTTATAAAAGCTTTTTAAATAAAGCACAAAAAATGCAAAATTTGGAAATAAAAAGCAGGAGTTAAGCGCAAAAATATATAAAAATCTTGGAGCACAAGTAAAACACGTCAATCACTCTCAACTGAGAACTCTCTCTTGACATAACAGGTTATTACTCGCTTAACAGATTATTACTCGCTTAACATAACAGATTATTCATCATTTTCTTTAAATATATTCGTTTTCATTATCTTCATTAAATTTTTATCATTTAATTATATTACATCACATGCGTTTCAACAGTATATTTTCTTCGTTTTGATCTTTTTATTTCTCTGAATCCACAACATCAACAACTACTAGACCTTCAGGGCCAGGTACCGCCACGTAGCAATCAATCACTACCTTCTGTTTCAATTGTTCCACTACCGTCTGTTTCAACGGCTTCTCTACCGTCTATTTCAATGGTTCCACTACCGTCTGTTTCAACGGCTTCTCTATAGCCAGTTTCAGATACACTAATTGACTCGCTTTCGTGACTCTATTTACAGTACAATTAGTGGCTAGCTGGACCTCTCCCAATGCATCTTTCCAAGAACGCGCACTTGTTTCAACCGCAGTTAACAGATTCTTCAATGTGCTCATCACACTTTCCACTTGACCATTCGCACGACTTGCTTCCGTAGCTATCAAGTGCAGTTTTATCTTTTGAGATTCGCAGTAGTCTACAAATTTAGTACCCGTGAAACTTCTTCCCTGATCCGCCACAACTCGGTTCGGCACGCCAAATAGAGATATCGAGGATTTTAAAGCCATAATACAACTTTCATTACTTAGGTTATAAGTATGGTACAGATAAACGTACTTGGTAAATGCGTCAATCTGTACAATGACATAATCTTTTCGATCACTCTTACCACTAAGCTTGCCTGAAATGGAATGGGGTGTAACTCAATTTGTGCTTTTCCTTACTTTGATTTTGCAACTGTGCAAGTTATGTAGCTTTCCACAAACTTTCGAACGTATTTAGCTATGCCTTCAAACCAGTGATGGTCATACAATTTATCGAGTGTCTTATCCCATCCTAAATGCATAATGGCTTCATGCACTTTGTTTATAACCAACCATCTAAAAACTCGAGGTACTACTGGTAAACAAAGAGTTTTGCAGTTTCTCTGAATCTTCCTATATAGAACACCTGTCTTCGAAATCTCTAATGGGTAGTTATCATTATTTAATTTATGTATTATCTCAGCATATCTTCATCTCTGTTGCTCTGCCCGAATCCAATTTTCTGAAAGCTCAGCTAATTCATTCCGCTTTTCGGTGAACTTATTATGAGGTAGAGGATTTCTAGACAAAAAATCGACGTGAACCATCCACTTGCATGTATAAACAGGTAAAGAATTTCGCTCCTCGTAACCTGGATATCTGGTCAGCTATTAATGGTAAAGGAAATTTATCTACGACTGTATTTGAATTCAACTCCTTATAGTCTACACAGAGCCTCGCAGATCCATTCTTTTTTTGACCAGCAACGCAGGACTAGCAAACTGATAACCTTGCACTCTAACAACTCTTGTATTTTACCACGAATTAGCTCTCTTTCACTTGCGCTAAATTTATATGGTCTTCTCTGTACAGTTTTGTTTTCATCAATCAGCCGAATACTCATTTCAGCTGTGCTGACACGGGTCTGAGGAGTTCTCATTATAAACGAATCAGTGATAGATTTTAACAATGTTATTAATTTGTTTTTGTCTTCGCCATATACATCAGTTTCTATCTTATCAAATAAATTGTTTGACAAAGTAGTACATACGTTTACTGTTTTATCTTTTACTATCTCTACTCCCTCACAGGATACTAAAGCTGAGTATCCTTGAGCTAAAACTTCACGACCTTACACAATATTGATCTTTTACCACTTAATTTACTTACAAAACTTTCTTTAACTGAATTAAACATAATCGGAATATTCTCACCTCGCACCAGCATACTTGCTTTTGGCTCATCTACGATACATAATTCCGCTCTCTTCACTGTACGCGATCCAGTTGTACCACCAGCTTTTGGGCATTGCCACGCTATATGACCATGCTGCTGACAACGATAGCAAGTGATGTTGCTGTTTCCATGCTGTTGAAGCATTTTATAGGAGCTTTGTTTCGAGTGTCAGACTTTTAAGAGAATAGTCCGCAGAAGTCTACACCAGTTATATCAAGCGCTCGAATTTCAACAAATCGCTCCTTTGGAAGATTAGCCATTACGTGCTCCATTAAGCGGGGCTTGTTCCGGAAACATCTGATGCATCTGTTTACTATGCTAAAGACTCTCAATCGGCCAATACTGCAGACGAATTGCTCCCAACAAGGCTCGTGGTCCAGCATGCAGATTCCGCTCATGAAAGTGAGTGACAAAGGATGTTTTCTGGGCAGTACAATAAGATGACGGGCCTCATAAGGAAGGTTTGACTTTTCAAGGCGCCCACCAACTCGAAGAATACCAAATTCATCCTGAAAGGGCAATAATGATGAGAGTATACTGGAACGAGCGACCACGCCCTTTGATTGCACGTTCTTTATATCATCCGATAGAGAACCCTTTTGAACGTTTCGTAAAAGTATAAACGATGCAAAACGTATGTTGAATAGCAGAAAAATAATTCACATATTTGCACCTTAATATGGCATCATCTGCAGGATCTGTGATGAGCAGCACTCTTTTGCGTAACTCCAGTATTGGTTTTTCAAGAAGACAAGACGCAGGCCCTCACTCTTGTGGACCAGTCAAAAATGCAGGACCACATGACCAAAAGTTTTGACGCTGTAGACTCGTTGGGAGTGGCCCCTCTGGAGAGAATGTCAGCTGGATTAGTAACTGTTGGAACATAATACCACTGGAAGCCCGCGGTAAGTTCCTGGATGGTGGCTATCCGATTTGCAACGAATACGTTGAACTTCGACGAGTCATCTCGGATCCATGATAGACATATTGATGAATGTGAACAACAGTGAAATGTTCCAGTAAAAAGTTTTATTTCAGCTACTTCCTACATCAATTGGGGTAACAGAAGTGCGCCACAAAGCTCGAGTTTTGGTACCGTAAGAGTTTTAAGTGGAGCCACTCGTGATTTGGAGCAAAATAAATGTGAACTCGAATGATGTCCCTTTGAAACCACGTAAATGCAAGCTCCGTGAACTTTTACATCGCACATTGAATCGAAAGCCAACCGGGGGAAGGTGGATAATTGGACATTGCTGAGAGTTTGGCAAAGTTCCTGCCAGGCAATATTTAGAGAAGCTGCATAAAGATCTTGGCCCTAACGATGACTGGTCCAATTAATCCTAGTGGATCGTAAAACCGAGCTAAAGTGGACAGTACAGATCTCTTGCAAGGTTTAAGGGTCTGATTGGCAGGCGCGAGGGAATACATTAATTTATCTGTTGAAGGATCCCAAGCAAGGCCCAAAGTTTCGGCAATGTCGCTTCCATCACTAAATTTTAAAAACGAGTCCTTATCCTTGTCAGGAACGCCTTTTAGCACTGCAGAGTGGCTAGAGCATCATCTTCTGAGTTCAAATCAACCTTTAGAGAGGATGCCCTTTGCTTGATTTAAGACGTCGATCGCCTCTTGGACCGAGGCACCGCCAGATATAAGGTCATCTACATAGAAATCTCGGCGAAGAATTTTGGCACCAATTGGAATTGAATGTTGCTCGTCGACTGCAAATTGCTGCATTGCTCGAACTGCATCAAACATGTTAAACATGTTAAACAGCTTTGGTTGTATGACGGGCCCAGCCATCAACACTTCATTCAGCGAACATCCAGTGCTGGTGAAAGCTGATCCATCAAAGACGACAGTTTGGTGCTCCTTCAGCACGCAATGATGAGGAAGAAAATATTTACATAGACGTAACATCTCCATATACTCTTGCATGAACGCGCAATACTGAGATTTAAGGTTGGGATGCTGGTGCAACTTTCTCTCAAGCAATATAAATCTTCGATATGCCTGTTGATAAGATTCACCTAATTGATCCAGACTGAGTTTGAGAGGGAGTCGCACGGAATATGCTCCTGTTGGCAACCTTTGGAAATTTTTAACGAAATGCTCGTCGCAGTCAAGTTCTTCCTTTGTTGCTTTAGCAACAGGCTCTGGAAAACTTTCTACTTCCCAAAATCGTTGAATTAACTCATCTGTTCGGCCATCAGACTCAGTTCGGGCATCAGACGATACACCAAAGAGAGGTACCGGCCAAAAGAGAGGTACTGCCTTCCTGGTAGCAGTTTTATTTGACCGGCACCCATTAGCTCGTAGAAAAGACCGGCTCCGATTAAAAGGTCAACTCGCTGCGGATTGTAAAAGCAAGAATCAGCGAGGCGAATATTTCCAGGCACATTCCAATTAGTTGTGTTAAGGGCGATACTTGGCTGGCGATCTGCTATAGTGGAAGCTAAGATGGCTGTGATCATCGCAAATTAATCTGACGTTTGAGATTGTAGATTGATGGTCACAGTGCATCCGTCACTTGCGAAAGGAGCGTTTCCCAGGCCAGCAACTGCCGCTGAGGTTGGACTTTTCTTCAACTGAAGAATTGAGCGAATTGGCTGTGACCCACCATCCAATACAGCGCGACACGTAACTAGAGTCCCAGACCGATCTTTAACTAGTACAATAGCAGTGGCCAGGAACACAACATCGCTGCTGAGGTTGTGGGCAACAAGAGAGGTAGAGGCGGGGGCTGAAGAAGCTGCAGTAGGAGTGACAGAGTGAGGAATCGAAGTCAAAACGTATAAATGCAGCAATTTATGGTGTTTGGAGCCACATGTGCAACAAGTTCCGGAATTGAATGTTCGTAAAAGATGTCCCCTTTTGAGGCAGTTGAGGCATAAGATAATCGTTTTGCTTCCTTGAGACGCATCTCTGTAGACAAATTGCCAAATCGTGGGCATTATATTATGGTCTTCACCATTACAAATTAAGCAAACAGTGGCCTTTGAGTTAGCAACAGCGAGTTGCTGATGTCCTACTGGGGCTAGTCTTTGTGTTCTTGCCCACCTGAGTGCTCGGCGTATAGGTCGCCATAGCATAATCCACACTCTCTAGGGTTCTGCAGCGTTGCCTCCAAAAATGTGGCAATTTGTGCCCATGACGGAATTAAATTTGCAAAGGCGGGATCCCCCCGCTTCTCTTCCCACTTCGCCTGCGTAATAGGATCCATTTTTAGCAGTAGCACCTGAACAATGATGCAACCAGCAATTTGCTCCTTGCTACCGAAACTGGTGAGAGCACGAATGAGGGCGTTAAACGTATTCGACTATTCACGCAGCATGCCAGCGGAGCCATTCTCTACCTTCTTGAGCTCTAGCAGTTCAACGATGTGTGCCTGAAATACTAATCAACGGTTATCAAATCGCTTTTGTAATAAATTTAATGCTATATGGAATAATTAGCCTCTGACATTTCCAATGATCGAATGGTATCCAGCGCAGAGTCCTTCAAGCAGAGCCGCAAATGCTGAATTTTTTCAATGTTTGTGAGCTCGGGATGATTTTCGATTACAGTTGTGAACATTGAAAAGGAAACTGCCCACTCCGTATAATATCCAGAAAACGTTGGCAATTTGATTGGCGGTAAGGTCGGCCACGCTCTGGATCTAGTCATTGACGCAGGCTAAATTGAAGCGCCTGCAACCGCTCTTAAGAGGACGCCACCTTGTACTTTATAAATGACATTCTGTTTGTAGGCTGGCGATTCAGCACTAGAGCTTTCCATGGCAACCGAAGAAACGAAAAAAACCGAATAAAAACTGACCACGAAAGTTCGTTGACAGTTGACTTATTGGCAGCACTGTACTCTTAAGCACGCGCAACAAGTAGGCGAATAAACGCATAAGCAGAATGCAGAAAGCGAGAGCTAACGAGTCTGTATGTATGCTTAGGTGCACAGACTCCGCTTTACTGCAATTTACCGCATGACACTTGCCTGTACATATGTAAGTATGTATGTAAGAGCGGCTTTTAATTGCTGCCGAAACTAATAACAACCAGCTCAATTTTAATTTGAATATTTTTATGCAACAATACAATGTAAAAAGATTCACGTTGAGGTCACCAAAATGTTGGGCTAACAAGCTTTTTTATTATTTCTAACCGTCCCAGAACCACGCTCGATAAATAGCGTTGCCACTATTATCTCACTCGATAATACTTAAACTACACTGTCTAAATGTAGACCTAAACAACACCATCTACAATCGACACCCAAAGTAATTATCGATAACACGCTTAATTCAGGCAAATCAGTAACCTTCGTTATACCTAACTAATTTCTTAGAGTATACTCGCTTAACATAACAGATTATTCATCATTTTCTTTAAACATATTTGTTTTCATTATCTTCATTAAATTTTTATCATTTAATTATATTACATCACATGCGTTTCAACAGCATATTTTCTTCGTTTTGATCTTCTTATTTCTCTGAATCCACAACATCAACAACTACTAGAGCTTCAGGGCCAGGTACCGCCCCGTAGCAATCAATCACTACCTTCTGTTTCAATTGTTCCACTACCGTCTGTTTCAATGGCTTCTCTAACGTCTATTTCAATGGTTCCACTACCGTCTGTTTCAACGGTTTCACTACCGTCTGTTTCAACGGCTTCTCTATAGTCTGTTTCAACGGTTTCTCTACAGTCTGTTTCAACGGTTTCTCTACCGTCTGTTTCAACGGTTTCATCCGGCTTACTTCTTAAACTCTCATTATCTAATACCTTTATTATTTGAAAAGGACCTCGAAACTTAGGATCAAGCTTTGTTTCGTGTCTTTCACTGCTGTTTAAAAGAACAATATCACCCTCACTGAATCTTACTAACTTCTCCTTGTTTCTGTCAAACCTGTACTTCTCATATTTGCTCGCAATTTCCATATTTTTTTGAAGCTAATGTTCTGATTTCGGTCAGTGTAACCTCAGTTTCAGATACTCTAAATGAAATTAAATCTAAGGGTCGAGCAACCTTTCCCATTAACAGTTCCAAACGACTCGCTTTGGTGACTCTATTTACAGTACAGTTAGTGGCTAGCTGGACCTCTCCCAATGCATCTTGCCAAGAACGCGCACTAGTTTCAACCGCAGTTAACAGATTCTTCAATGTGCTCATCACACTTTCCACTTGACCATTCGCACGACTTGCTCCCGTAGCTATCAAGTGCAGTTTTATCTTTTTGAGATTCGCAGTAGTCTACAAATTTAGTACCCGTGAAACTTCTTCCCTGATCCGCCACAACTCGGTTCGGCACGCCAAATAGAGATATCGAGGATTTTAAAGCCATAATACAACTTTCATTACTTAGGTTATAAGTATGGTACAGATAAACGTACTTGGTAAATGCGTCAATCTGTACAATGACATAATCTTTTCGATCACTCTTACCACTAAGCTTGCCTGAAATGGAATGGGGTGTAACTCAATTTGTGGTTTTCCTTACTTTGATTTTGCAACTGTGCAAGTTATGTAGCTTTCCACAAACTTTCGAACGTATTTAGCTATGCCTTCAAACCAGTAATGGTCATACAATTTATCGAGTGTCTTATCCCATCCTAGATGCATAATGGCTTCATGCACTTTGTTTATAACCGACCATCTAAAAACTCGAGGTACTACTGGTAAACAAAGAGTTTTGCAGTTTCTCTGAATCTTCCTATATAGAACACCTGTCTTCGAAATCTGTAATGGGTAGTTATCATTATTTAATTTATGTATTATCTCAGCATATCTTCATCTCTGTTGCTCTGCCCGAATCCAATTTTCTGAAAGCTCAGCTAATTCATTCCGCTTTTCGGTGAACTTATTATGAGGTAGAGGATTTCTAGACAAAAAATCGACGTGAACCATCCACTTGCATGTATAAAAAAGTAAAGAATTTCGCTCCTCGTAACCTGGATATCTGGTCAGCTATTAATGGTAAAGGAAATTTATCTACGACTGTATTTGAATTCAACTCCTTATAGTCTACACAGAGCCTCGCAGATCCATTCTTTTTTTGACCAGCAACGCAGGACTGGCAAACGGAGAACAACTGGGTCTGATAACCTTGCACTCTAACAACTCTTGTATTTAACCACGAATTAGCTCTCTTTCACTTGCGCTAAATCTATATGATCTTCTCTGTACAGTTTTGTTTTCATCAATCAGCCGAATACTCATTTCACCTGTACTGACACGGGTCTGAGGAGTTCTCATTATAAACGAATCAGTGATAGATTTTAACAATGTTATTAATTTGTTTTTGTCTTCGCCATATACATCAGTTTCTATCTTATCAAATAAATTGTTTGACAAAGTAGTACATACGTTTACTGTTTTATCTTTTACTATCTCTACTCCCTCACAGGATACTAAAGCTGAGTATCCTTGAGCTAAAACTTCACGACCTAACCCAATATTGATCTTTTACCACTTAATTTACTTACAAAACTTTCTTTAACTGAATTAAACATAATCGGAATATTCTCACCTCGCACCAGCATACTTGCTTTTGGCTCATCTACGATACATAATTCCGCTCTCTTCACTGTACGCGATCCAGTTGTACCACCAGCTTTTGGGCATTGCCACGCTATATGACCATGCTGCTGACAACGATAGCAAGTGATGTTGCTGTTTCCATGCTGTTGAAGCATTTTATAGGAGCTTTGTTTCGAGTGTCAGACTTTTAAGAGAATAGTCCGCAGAAGTCTACACCAGTTATATCAAGCGCTCGAATTTCAACAAATCGCTCCTTTGGAAGATTAGCCATTACGTGCTCCATTAAGCGGGGCTTGTTCCGGAAACATCTGATGCATTTGTTTACTATGCTAAAGACTCTCAATCGGCCAATACTGCAGACGAATTGCTCCCAACAAGGCTCGTGGTCCAGCATGCAGATTCCGCTCATGAAAGTGAGTGACAAAGGATGTTTTCTGGGCAGTACAATAAGATGACGGGCCTCATAAGGAAGGTTTGACTTTTCAAGGCGCCCACCAACTCGAAGAATACCAAATTCATCCTGAAAGGGCAATAATGATGAGAGTATACTGGAACGAGCGACCACGCCCTTTGATTGCACGTTCTTTATATCATCCGATAGAGAACCCTTTTGAACGTTTCGTAAAAGTATAAACGATGCAAAACGTATGTTGAATAGCAGAAAAATAATTCACATATTTGCACCTTAATATGGCATCATCTGCAGGATCTGTGATGAGCAGCACTCTTTTGCGTAACTCCAGTATTGGTTTTTCAAGAAGACAAGACGCAGGCCCTCACTCTTGTGGACCAGTCAAAAATGCAGGACCACATGACCAAAAGTTTTGACGCTGTAGACTCGTTGGGAGTGGCCCCTCTGGAGAGAATGTCAGCTGGATTAGTAACTGTTGGAACATAATACCACTGGAAGCCCGCGGTAAGTTCCTGGATGGTGGCTATCCGATTTGCAACGAATACGTTGAACTTCGACGAGTCATCTCGGATCCATGATAGACATATTGATGAATGTGAACAACAGTGAAATGTTCCAGTAAATAGTTTTATTTCAGCTACTTCCTACATCAATTGGGGTAACAGAAGTGCGCCACAAAGCTCGAGTTTTGGTACCGTAAGAGTTTTAAGTGGAGCCACTCGTGATTTGGAGCAAAATAAATGTGAACTCGAATGATGTCCCTTTGAAACCACGTAAATGCAAGCTCCGTGAACTTTTACATCGCACATTGAATCGAAAGCCAACCGGGGGAAGGTGGATAATTGGACATTGCTGAGAGTTTGGCAAAGTTCCTGCCAGGCAATATTTAGAGAAGCTGCATAAAGATCTTGGCCCTAACGATGACTGGTCCAATTAATCCTAGTGGATCGTAAAACCGAGCTAAAGTGGACAGTACAGATCTCTTGCAAGGTTTAAGGGTCTGATTGGCAGGCGCGAGGGAATACATTAATTTATCTGTTGAAGGATCCCAAGCAAGGCCCAAAGTTTCGGCAATGTCGCTTCCATCACTAAATTTTAAAAACGAGTCCTTATCCTTGTCAGGAACGCCTTTTAGCACTGCAGAGTGGCTAGAGCATCATCTTCTGAGTTCAAATCAACCTTTAGAGAGGATGCCCTTTGCTTGATTTAAGACGTCGATCGCCTCTTGGACCGAGGCACCGCCAGATATAAGGTCATCTACATAGAAATCTCGGCGAAGAATTTTGGCACCAATTGGAATTGAATGTTGCTCGTCGACTGCAAATTGCTGCATTGCTCGAACTGCATCAAACATGTTAAACATGTTAAACAGCTTTGGTTGTATGACGGGCCCAGCCATCAACACTTCATTCAGCGAACATCCAGTGCTGGTGAAAGCTGATCCATCAAAGACGACAGTTTGGTGCTCGTTCGTTGTTCCTTCAGCACGCAATGATGAGGAAGAAAATATTTACATAGACGTAACATCTCCATATACTCTTGCATGAACGCGCAATACTGAGATTTAAGGTTGGGATGCTGGTGCAACTTTCTCTCAAGCAATATAAATCTTCGATATGCCTGTTGATAAGATTCACCTAATTGATCCAGACTGAGTTTGAGAGGGAGTCGCACGGAATATGCTCCTGTTGGCAACCTTTGGAAATTTTTAACGAAATGCTCGTCGCAGTCAAGTTCTTCCTTTGTTGCTTTAGCAACAGGCTCTGGAAAACTTTCTACTTCCCAAAATCGTTGAATTAACTCATCTGTTCGGCCATCAGACTCAGTTCGGGCATCAGACGATACACCAAAGAGAGGTACCGGCCAAAAGAGAGGTACTGCCTTCCTGGTAGCAGTTTTATTTGACCGGCACCCATTAGCTCGTAGAAAAGACCGGCTCCGATTAAAAGGTCAACTCGCTGCGGATTGTAAAAGCAAGAATCAGCGAGGCGAATATTTCCAGGCACATTCCAATTAGTTGTGTTAAGGGCGATACTTGGCTGGCGATCTGCTATAGTGGAAGCTAAGATGGCTGTGATCATCGCAAATTAATCTGACGTTTGAGATTGTAGATTGATGGTCACAGTGCATCCGTCACTTGCGAAAGGAGCGTTTCCCAGGCCAGCAACTGCCGCTGAGGTTGGACTTTTCTTCAACTGAAGAATTGAGCGAATTGGCTGTGACCCACCATCCAATACAGCGCGACACGTAACTAGAGTCCCAGACCGATCTTTAACTAGTACAATAGCAGTGGCCAGGAACACAACATCGCTGCTGAGGTTGTGGGCAACAAGAGAGGTAGAGGCGGGGGCTGAAGAAGCTGCAGTAGGAGTGACAGAGTGAGGAATCGAAGTCAAAACGTATAAATGCAGCAATTTATGGTGTTTGGAGCCACATGTGCAACAAGTTCCGGAATTGAATGTTCGTAAAAGATGTCCCCCTTTTGAGGCAGTTGAGGCATAAGATAATCGTTTTGCTTCCTTGAGACGCATCTCTGTAGACAAATTGCCAAATCGTGGGCATTATATTATGGTCTTCACCATTACAAATTAAGCAAACAGTGGCCTTTGAGTTAGCAACAGCGAGTTGCTGATGTCCTACTGGGGCTGGTCTTTGTGTTCTTGCCCACCTGAGTGCTCGGCGTATAGGTCGCCATAGCATAATCCACACTCTCTAGGGTTCTGCAGCGTTGCTCCAAAAATGTGGCAATTTGTGCCCATGACGGAATTAAATTTGCAAAGGCGGGATCCCCCCGCTTCTCTTCCCACTTCGCCTGCGTAATAGGATCCATTTTTAGCAGTAGCACCTGAACAATGATGCAACCAGCAATTTGCTCCTTGCTACCGAAACTGGTGAGAGCACGAATGAGGGCGTTAAACGTATTCGACTATTCACGCAGCATGCCAGCGGAGCCATTCTCTACCTTCTTGAGCTCTAGCAGTTCAACGATGTGTGCCTGAAATACTAATCAACGGTTATCAAATCGCTTTTGTAATAAATTTAATGCTATATGGAATAATTAGCCTCTGACATTTCCAATGATCGAATGGTATCCAGCGCAGAGTCCTTCAAGCAGAGCCGCAAATGCTGAATTTTTTCAATGTTTGTGAGCTCGGGATGATTTTCGATTACAGTTGTGAACATTGAAAAGGAAACTGCCCACTCCGTATAATATCCAGAAAACGTTGGCAATTTGATTGGCGGTAAGGTCGGCCACGCTCTGGATCTAGTCATTGACGCAGGCTAAATTGAAGCGCCTGCAACCGCTCTTAAGAGGACGCCACCTTGTACTTTATAAATGACATTCTGTTTGTAGGCTGGCGATTCAGCACTAGAGCTTTCCATGGCAACCGAAGAAACGAAAAAACCGAATAAAAACTGACCACGAAAGTTCGTTGACAGTTGACTTATTGGCAGCACTGTACTCTTAAGCTCGCGCAACAAGTAGGCGAATAAACGCATAAGCAGAATGCAGAAAGCGAGAGCTAACGAGTCTGTATGTATGCTTAGGTGCACAGACTCCGCTTTACTGCAATTTACCGCATGACACTTGCCTGTACATATGTAAGTATGTATGTAAGAGCGGCTTTTAATTGCTGCCGAAACTAATAACAACCAGCTCAATTTTAATTTGAATATTTTTATGCAACAATACAATGTAAAAAGATTCACGTTGAGGTCACCAAAATGTTGGGCTAACAAGCTTTTTTATTATTTCTAACCGTCCCAGAACCACGCTCGATAAATAGCGTTGCCACTATTATCTCACTCGATAATACTTAAACTACACTGTCTAAATGTAGACCTAAACAACACCATCTACAATCGACACCCAAAGTAATTATCGATAACACGCTTAATTCAGGCAAATCAGTAACCTTCGTTATACCTAACTAATTTCTTAGAGTATACTCGCTTAACATAACAGATTATTCATCATTTTCTTTAAACATATTTGTTTTCATTATCTTCATTAAATTTTTATCATTTAATTATATTACATCACATGCGTTTCAACAGCATATTTTCTTCGTTTTGATCTTCTTATTTCTCTGAATCCACAACATCAACAACTACTAGAGCTTCAGGGCCAGGTACCGCCCCCGTAGCAATCAATCACTACCTTCTGTTTCAATTGTTCCACTACCGTCTGTTTCAATGGCTTCTCTAACGTCTATTTCAATGGTTCCACTACCGTCTGTTTCAACGGTTTCACTACCGTCTGTTTCAACGGCTTCTCTATAGTCTGTTTCAACGGTTTCTCTACAGTCTGTTTCAACGGTTTCTCTACCGTCTGTTTCAACGGTTTCATCCGGCTTACTTCTTAAACTCTCATTATCTAATACCTTTATTATTTGAAAAGGACCTCGAAACTTAGGATCAAGCTTTGTTTCGTGTCTTTCACTGCTGTTTAAAAGAACAATATCACCCTCACTGAATCTTACTAACTTCTCCTTGTTTCTGTCAAACCTGTACTTCTCATATTTGCTCGCAATTTCCATATTTTTTTGAAGCTAATGTTCTGATTTCGGTCAGTGTAACCTCAGTTTCAGATACTCTAATTGAAATTAAATCTAAGGGTCGAGCAACCTTTCCCATTAACAGTTCCAAACGACTCGGTTTGGTGACTCTATTTACAGTACAGTTAGTGGCTAGCTGGACCTCTCCCAATGCATCTTGCCAAGAACGCGCACTAGTTTCAACCGCAGTTAACAGATTCTTCAATGTGCTCATCACACTTTCCACTTGACCATTCGCACGACTTGCTCCCGTAGCTATCAAGTGCAGTTTTATCTTTTGAGATTCGCAGTAGTCTACAAATTTAGTACCCGTGAAACTTCTTCCCTGATCCGCCACAACTCGGTTCGGCACGCCAAATAGAGATATCGAGGATTTTAAAGACATAATACAACTTTCATTACTTAGGTTATAAGTATGGTACAGATAAACGTACTTGGTAAATGCGTCAATCTGTACAATGACATAATCTTTTCGATCACTCTTACCACTAAGCTTGCCTGAAATGGAATGGGGTGTAACTCCAATTTGTGGTTTTCCTTACTTTGATTTTGCAACTGTGCAAGTTATGTAGCTTTCCACAAACTTTCGAACGTATTTAGCTATGCCTTCAAACCAGTAATGGTCATACAATTTATCGAGTGTCTTATCCCATCCTAGATGCATAATGGCTTCATGCACTTTGTTTATAACCGACCATCTAAAAACTCGAGGTACTACTGGTAAACAAAGAGTTTTGCAGTTTCTCTGAATCTTCCTATATAGAACACCTGTCTTCGAAATCTGTAATGGGTAGTTATCATTATTTAATTTATGTATTATCTCAGCATATCTTCATCTCTGTTGCTCTGCCCGAATCCAATTTTCTGAAAGCTCAGCTAATTCATTCCGCTTTTCGGTGAACTTATTATGAGGTAGAGGATTTCTAGACAAAAAATCGACGTGAACCATCCACTTGCATGTATAGACAAGTAAAGAATTTCGCTCCTCGTAACCTGGATATCTGGTCAGCTATTAATGGTAAAGGAAATTTATCTACGACTGTATTTGAATTCAACTCCTTATAGTCTACACAGAGCCTCGCAGATCCATTCTTTTTTTGACCAGCAACGCAGGACTGGCAAACGGAGAACAACTGGGTCTGATAACCTTGCACTCTAACAACTCTTGTATTTAACCACGAATTAGCTCTCTTTCACTTGCGCTAAATCTATATGATCTTCTCTGTACAGTTTTGTTTTCATCAATCAGCTGAATACTCATTTCACCTGTACTGACACGGGTCTGAGGAGTTCTCATTATAAACGAATCAGTGATAGATTTTAACAATGTTATTAATTTGTTTTTGTCTTCGCCATATACATCAGTTTCTATCTTATCAAATAAATTGTTTGACAAAGTAGTACATACGTTTACTGTTTTATCTTTTACTATCTCTACTCCCTCACAGGATACTAAAGCTGAGTATCCTTGAGCTAAAACTTCACGACCTAACCCAATATTGATCTTTTACCACTTAATTTACTTACAAAACTTTCTTTAACTGAATTAAACATAATCGGAATATTCTCACCTCGCACCAGCATACTTGCTTTTGGCTCATCTACGATACATAATTCCGCTCTCTTCACTGTACGCGATCCAGTTGTACCACCAGCTTTTGGGCATTGCGACGCTATATGACCCTGCTGCTGATAACGATAGCAAGTAATGTTGCTCTTTCCATGCTGTTGAAGAGGTTGATGAGCTCGGTGATCATGTCCCTGCGATACCCTCAGAATGCTTTCGACTCCTGCAATCGGCCTTCTTGTGCCCCATGTTACCGCAAAGATGACACCTGATAGGAAGCAACTTAAAACGCTTTGCATCCGAATTCTCACTTCCAAAATGTTGTGGCCTCTTGTCAAGCGCAAGCACTTGCAGCTCACTTTGTAAGTCGCGTCGGTTTTGAAAATTGGCTGTGTATGCGATTCTCAGCACACGACGATCAAAGTTGGCCAAATGTCCCAAAACAACTAATACAGCAATATTCTCAGTGTTCAGTGTTCTCGCCATTTTGTCACGAGTGACGTCACTAAACGGCTTGCATATACCGAGAGACCTTCACCGTTGCTCGGGCGGATATTAAGCAAATGTAAAAATGCGGCTGCTGGTCTATCTGTATTTGCATATCTCAGTTCGAATAACTTTTTGAGCTCCGGCCATGTTATGCCCACGTAACAAATTTGGGACACCCAAAAAAGTGCCAAAATTAAAGAGCTGCGTTGCAATGGTTGTTCGCTTAAAACGATATCAACTGTTGCACACCATTGCGTAGCGTCCGTTAAATTTCGGCAAATTAACGGCGCCATTTTGTAAGGGCTCACGTGCCGACGCTTGCAAAGTTTTTGCCAACATCAGGAAATTTTGGTTTTGTTGTTCCATCCAGTTCCAGTTGATCCTCCATGGTTAATTGGCGAGGACTGGATCCCACTTCTGATATTGGAGATGAGCTGTCGTAGTTATTAATATTTTCCATATTAGTTTAGTAATTTCGGGTGCAGCGAGTTTCTGAGAGTTCCTTCGTTCGCACGTGTTTTTTTCTAACCGTCCCAGAACCACGCTCGATAAATCCTTGCCACTATTATCTCACTCGATAATACTTAAACAACACTGTCCAAATGTAGATCTATACAACACCATCTACAATCGACACCCAAAGTAATTATCGATAACACGCTTAATTCAGGCAAATCAGTAACCTTCTTTATACCTAACTAATTTCTTAGAGTATACTCGCTTAACATAACAGATTATTCATCATTTTCTTTAAACATATTCGTTTTCATTATCTTCATTAAATTTTTATCATTTAATTAAGCATATTTTCTTCGTTTTGATCTTCTTATTTCTCTGAATCCACAACATCAACAACTACTAGAGCTTCAGGACCAGGTACCGCCACGTAGCAATCAATCACTACCTTCTGTTTCAATTGTTCCACTACCGTCTGTTTCAACGGCTTCTCTAACGTCTATTTCAATGGTTCCACTACCGTCTGTTTCAACGGCTTCTCTATAGCCAGTTTCAGATACACTAATTGAAATTAAATTTAAGGGTCGAGCAACCTTTCCCATTAACTGTTCCAAAGGACTCGCTTTTGTGACTCTATTTACAGTACAATTAATGGCTAGCTGGAACTCTTCCAATGCATCTTGCCAAGAACGCGCACTTGTTTCAACCGCAGTTAACAGATTCTTCAATGTGCTCATCACCCTTTCCACTTGACCATTCGCACGACTTGCTCCCGTAGCTTTCAAGTGCAGTTTTATCTTTTGAGATTCGCAGTAGTCTACAAATTTAGTACCCGTGAAACTTCTTCCCTGATCCGCCACAACTCGGTTCGGCACGCCAAATAGAGATATCGAGGATTTTAAAGCCATAATACAACTTTCATTACTTAGGTTATAAGTATGGTACAGATAAACGTACTTGGTAAATGCGTCAATCTGTACAATGTCTATGTGCACTGTGTGCCATGGAATGCTTACTTTTGGAATGGGGTGTAACTCAATTTGTGGTTTTCCTTACTTTGATTTTGCAACTCTGCAAGTTATGTAGCTTTCCACAAAATTTCGTACGTATTTAGCTATGCCTTCAAACCAGTAATGGTCATACAATTTATCGAGTGTCTTATCCCATCCTAGATGCATAATGGCTTCATGCACTTTGTTTATAACCGACCATCTAAAATCTCGAGGTACTACTGGTAAACAAAGAGTTTTGCAGTTTCTCTGAATCTTCCTATATAGAACACCTGTCTTCGAAATCTGTAATGGGTAGTTATCATTATTTAATTTATGTATTATCTCAGCATATCTTCATCTCTGTTGCTCTGCCCGAATCCAATTTTCTGAAAGCTCAGCTAATTCATTCCGCTTTTCGGTGAACTTATTATGAGGTAGAGGATTTCTAGACAAAAAATCGACGTGAACCATCCACTTGCATGTATAAACAAGTAAAGAATTTCGCTCCTCGTAACCTGGATATCTGGTCAGCTATTAATGGTAAAGGAAATTTATCTACGACTGTATTTGAATTCAACTCCTTATAGTCTACACAGAGCCTCGCAGATCCATTCTTTTTTTGACCAGCAACGCAGGACTGGCAAACGGAGAACAACTGGGTCTGATAACCTTGCACTCTAACAACTCTTGTATTTAACCACGAATTAGCTCTCTTTCACTTGCGCTAAATCTATATGATCTTCTCTGTACAGTTTTGTTTTCATCAATCAGCTGAATACTCATTTCACCTGTACTGACACGGGTCTGAGGAGTTCTCATTATAAACGAATCAGTGATAGATTTTAACAATGTTATTAATTTGTTTTTGTCTTCGCCATATACATCAGTTTCTATCTTATCAAATAAATTGTTTGACAAAGTAGTACACTTGCATGTATAAACAAGTAAAGAATTTCGCTCCTCGTAACCTGGATATCTGGTCAGCTATTAATGGTAAAGGAAATTTATCTACGACTGTATTTGAATTCAACTCCTTATAGTCTACACAGAGCCTCGCAGATCCATTCTTTTTTTGACCAGCAACGCAGGACTGGCAAACTGAGAACAAGTAACTCCATATGGTCTTCTCTGTACAGTTTTGTTTTCATCAATCAGCCGAATACTCATTTCACCTGTACTGACACGGGTCTGAGGAGTTCTCATTATAAACGAATCAGTGATAGATTTTAACAATGTTATTAATTTGTTTTTGTCTTCGCCATATACACCAGTTTCTATCTTATCAAATAAATTGTTTGACAAAGTAGTACATACGTTTACTGTTTTATCTTTTACTATCTCTACTCCCTCATAGGACACTAAAGCTGAGTATCCTTGAGCTAAAACTTCACGACCTAACACAATATTGATCTTTTACCACTTAATTTACTTACAAAACTTTCTTTAACTGAATTAAACATAATCGGAATATTCTCACCTGCACCAGCATACTTGCTTTTGGCTCATCTACGATACATAATTCCGCTCTCTTCACTGTACGCGATCCAGTTGTACCACCAGCTTTTGGGCATTGCGACGCTATATGACCCTGCTGCTGATAACGATAGCAAGTAATGTTGCTCTTTCCATGCTGTTGAAGAGGTTGATGAGCTCGGTGATCATGTCCCTGCGATACCCTCAGAATGCTTTCGACTCCTGCAATCGGCCTTCTTGTGCCCCATGTTACCGCAAAGATGACACCTGATAGGAAGCAACTTAAAACGCTTTGCATCCGAATTCTCACTTCCAAAATGTTGTGGCCTCTTGTCAAGCGCAAACACTTGCAGCTCACTTTGTCGCGTCGGTTTTGAAAATTGGCTGTGTATGCGATGCTCAGCACACGACGATCAAAGTTGGCCAAATGTCCCAAAACAACTAATACAGCAATATTCTCAGTGTTCAGTGTTCTCGCCATTTTGTCACGAGTGACGTCACTAAACGGCTTGCATATACCGAGAGACCTTCACCGTTGCTCGGGCGGATATTAAGCAAATGTAAAAATGCGGCTGCTGGTCTATCTGTATTTGCATATCTCAGTTCGAATAACTTTTTGAGCTCCGGCCATGTTATGCCCACGTAACAAATTTGGGACACCCAAAAAGTGCCAAAATTAAAGAGCTGCGTTGCAATGGTTGTTCGCTTAAAACGATTTCAACTGTTGCACACCATTGCGTAGCGTCCGTTAAATTTCGGCAAATTAACGGCGCCATTTTGTAAGGGCTCACGTGCCGACGCTTGCAAAGTTTTTGCCAACATCAGGAAATTTTGGTTTTGTTGTTCCATCCAGTTCCAGTTGATCCTCCATGGTTAATTGGCGAGGACTGGATCCCACTTCTGATATTGGAGATGAGCTGTCGTAGTTATTAATATTTTCCATATTAGTTTAGTAATTTCGGGTGCAGCGAGTTTCTGAGAGTTCCTTCGTTCGCACGTGTTTTTTCTAACCGTCCCAGAACCACGCTCGATAAATCCTTGCCACTATTATCTCACTCGATAATACTTAAACAACACTGTCCAAATGTAGATCTACTACAACACCATCTACAATCGACACCCAAAGTAATTATCGATAACACGCTTAATTCAGGCAAATCAGTAACCTTCTTTATACCTAACTAATTTCTTAGAGTATACTCGCTTAACATAACAGATTATTCATCATTTTCTTTAAACATATTCGTTTTCATTATCTTCATTAAATTTTTATCATTTAATTAAGCATATTTTCTTCGTTTTGATCTTCTTATTTCTCTGAATCCACAACATCAACAACTACTAGAGCTTCAGGACCAGGTACCGCCACGTAGCAATCAATCACTACCTTCTGTTTCAATTGTTCCACTACCGTCTGTTTCAACGGCTTCTCTAACGTCTATTTCAATGGTTCCACTACCGTCTGTTTCAACGGCTTCTCTATAGCCAGTTTCAGATACACTAATTGAAATTAAATTTAAGGGTCGAGCAACCTTTCCCATTAACTGTTCCAAAGGACTCGCTTTTGTGACTCTATTTACAGTACAATTAATGGCTAGCTGGAACTCTTCCAATGCATCTTGCCAAGAACGCGCACTTGTTTCAACCGCAGTTAACAGATTCTTCAATGTGCTCATCACCCTTTCCACTTGACCATTCGCACGACTTGCTCCCGTAGCTTTCAAGTGCAGTTTTATCTTTTGAGATTCGCAGTAGTCTACAAATTTAGTACCCGTGAAACTTCTTCCCTGATCCGCCACAACTCGGTTCGGCACGCCAAATAGAGATATCGAGGATTTTAAAGCCATAATACAACTTTCATTACTTAGGTTATAAGTATGGTACAGATAAACGTACTTGGTAAATGCGTCAATCTGTACAATGTCTATGTGCACTGTGTGCCATGGAATGCTTACTTTTGGAATGGGGTGTAACTCAATTTGTGGTTTTCCTTACTTTGATTTTGCAACTCTGCAAGTTATGTAGCTTTCCACAAAATTTCGTACGTATTTAGCTATGCCTTCAAACCAGTAATGGTCATACAATTTATCGAGTGTCTTATCCCATCCTAGATGCATAATGGCTTCATGCACTTTGTTTATAACCGACCATCTAAAATCTCGAGGTACTACTGGTAAACAAAGAGTTTTGCAGTTTCTCTGAATCTTCCTATATAGAACACCTGTCTTCGAAATCTGTAATGGGTAGTTATCATTATTTAATTTATGTATTATCTCAGCATATCTTCATCTCTGTTGCTCTGCCCGAATCCAATTTTCTGAAAGCTCAGCTAATTCATTCCGCTTTTCGGTGAACTTATTATGAGGTAGAGGATTTCTAGACAAAAAATCGACGTGAACCATCCACTTGCATGTATAAACAAGTAAAGAATTTCGCTCCTCGTAACCTGGATATCTGGTCAGCTATTAATGGTAAAGGAAATTTATCTACGACTGTATTTGAATTCAACTCCTAATAGTCTACACAGAGCCTCGCAGATCCATTCTTTTTTTGACCAGCAACGCAGGACTGGCAAACTGAGAACAAGTAACTCCATATGGTCTTCTCTGTACAGTTTTGTTTTCATCAATCAGCCGAATACTCATTTCACCTGTACTGACACGGGTCTGAGGAGTTCTCATTATAAACGAATCAGTGATAGATTTTAACAATGTTATTAATTTGTTTTTGTCTTCGCCATATACACCAGTTTCTATCTTATCAAATAAATTGTTTGACAAAGTAGTACATACGTTTACTGTTTTATCTTTTACTATCTCTACTCCCTCACAGGACACTAAAGCTGAGTATCCTTGAGCTAAAACTTCACGACCAAACACAATATTGATCTTTTACCACTTAATTTACTTACAAAACTGTCTTTAACTGAATTAAACATAATCGGAATATTCTCACCTCGCACCAGCATACTTGCTTTTGGCTCATCTACGATACATAATTCCGCTCTCTTCACTGTACGCGATCCAGTTGTACCACCAGCTTTTGGGCATTGCGACGCTATATGACCCTGCTGCTGATAACGATAGCAAGTAATGTTGCTCTTTCCATGCTGTTGAAGAGGTTGATGAGCTCGGTGATCATGTCCCTGCGATACCCTCAGAATGCTTTCGACTCCTGCAATCGGCCTTCTTGTGCCCCATGTTACCGCAAAGATGACACCTGATAGGAAGCAACTTAAAACGCTTTGCATCCGAATTCTCACTTCCAAAATGTTGTGGCCTCTTGTCAAGCGCAAACACTTGCAGCTCACTTTGTCGCGTCGGTTTTGAAAATTGGCTGTGTATGCGATGCTCAGCACACGACGATCAAAGTTGGCCAAATGTCCCAAAACAACTAATACAGCAATATTCTCAGTGTTCAGTGTTCTCGCCATTTTGTCACGAGTGACGTCACTAAACGGCTTGCATATACCGAGAGACCTTCACCGTTGCTCGGGCGGATATTAAGCAAATGTAAAAATGCGGCTGCTGGTCTATCTGTATTTGCATATCTCAGTTCGAATAACTTTTTGAGCTCCGGCCATGTTATGCCCACGTAACAAATTTGGGACACCCAAAAAGTGCCAAAATTAAAGAGCTGCGTTGCAATGGTTGTTCGCTTAAAACGATATCAACTGTTGCACACCATTGCGTAGCGTCCGTTAAATTTCGGCAAATTAACGGCGCCATTTTGTAAGGGCTCACGTGCCGACGCTTGCAAAGTTTTTGCCAACATCAGGAAATTTTGGTTTTGTTGTTCCATCCAGTTCCAGTTGATCCTCCATGGTTAATTGGCGAGGACTGGATCCCACTTCTGATATTGGAGATGAGCTGTCGTAGTTATTAATATTTTCCATATTAGTTTAGTAATTTCGGGTGCAGCGAGTTTCTGAGAGTTCCTTCGTTCGCACGTGTTTTTTTCTAACCGTCCCAGAACCACGCTCGATAAATCCTTGCCACTATTATCTCACTCGATAATACTTCAAACAACACTGTCCAAATGTAGATCTATACAACTACCATCTACAATCGACACCCAAAGTAATTATCGATAACACGCTTAATTCAGGCAAATCAGTAACCTTCTTTATACCTAACTAATTTCTTAGAGTATACTCGCTTAACATAACAGATTATTCATCATTTTCTTTAAACATATTCGTTTTCATTATCTTCATTAAATTTTTATCATTTAATTATATTACATCACATGCGTTTCAACAGCATATTTTCTTCGTTTTGATCTTCTTATTTCTCTGAATCCACAACATCAACAACTACTAGAGCTTCAGGGCCAGGTACCGCCACGTAGCAATCAATCACTACCTTCTGTTTCAATTGTTCCACTACCGTCTGTTTCAACGGCTTCTCTACCGTCTATTTCAATGGTTCCACTACCGTCTGTTTCAACGGTTTCACTACCGTCTGTTTCAACGGCTTCTCTATAGTCTGTTTCAACTGTTTCTCTACCGTCTGTTTCAACGGTTTCTCTACCGTCTGTTTCAACGGTTCCACTACCGTCTGTTTCAACGGTTTCATCCGGCATACTTCTTAAGCTCTCATTATCTAATACCTTTATTATTTGAAAAGGACCTCGAAACTTAGGATCGAGCTTCGTTTCGTGTCTTTCACTGCTGTTTAAAAGAACAATATCACCCTCACTGAATCTTACTAACTTTGCCTTGTTTCTGTCAAACCTGTACTTCTCATATTTGCTCGCAATTTCCATATTTTTCTCAGATACACTAATTGAAATTAAATTTAAAGGTCGAGCAACCTTTCCCATTAACTGTTCCAAACGACTCGCTTTGGTGACTCTATTTACAATACAATTAGTGGCTAGCTGGACCTCTCCCAATGCATCTTGCCAAGAACGCGCACTTGTTTCAACCGCAGTTAAAAGATTCTTCAATGTGCTCATCACCCTTTCCACTTGACCATTCGCACGACTTGCTCCCGTAGCTATCAAGTGCAGTTTTATCTTTTTAGATTCGCAGTAGTCTACAAATTTAGTACCCGTGAAACTTCTTCCCTGATCCGCCACAACTCGGTTCGCCACGCCTAATAGAGATATCGAGGATTTTAAAGCCATAATACAACTTTCATCACTTAGGGTATAAGTGTGGTACAGATAAACGTACTTGGTAAATGCTTCAATCTGTACAATGTCTATGTGCACTGTGTGCCATGGAATGCTTACTTTTGGAATGGGGTGTAACTCAATTTGTGGTTTTCCTTACTTTGATTTTGCAACTCTGCAAGTTATGAAGCTTTCCACAAAATTTCGAACGTATTTAGCTATGCCTTCAAACCAGTAATGGACATACAATTTATCGAGTGTCTTACCCCATCCTAGATGCATAATGGCTTCATGCACTTTGTTTATAACCGACCATCTAAAAACTCGAGGTACTACTGGTAAACAAAGAGTTTTGCAGCTTCTCTGAATCTTCCTATATAGAACACCTGTCTTCGAAATCTGTAATGGGTAGTTATCATTATTTAATTTATGTATTATCTCAGCATATCTTCATCTCTGTTGCTCTGCCCGAATCCAATTTTCTGAAAGGTCAGCTAATTCATTCCGCTTTTCGGTGAACTTATTATGAGGTAGAGGATTTCTAGACAAAAAATCGACGTGAACCATCCACTTGCATGTATAAACAGGTAAAGAATTTCGCTCCTCGTAACCTGGATATCTGGTCAGCTATTAATGGTAAAGGGAATTTTTCTACGACTGTATTTGAATTCAACTCGATATAGTCTACACAGAGCCTCGCAGATCCATTCTTTTTTTGACCAGCAACGCAGGACTGGCAAACTGAGAACAAGTAACTCTATATGGTCTTCTCTGTACAGTTTTGTTTTCATCAATCAGCCGAATACTCATTTCACCTGTTCTGACACGGGTCTGAGGAGTTCTCATTATAAACGAATCAGTGATAGATTTTAACAATGTTATTAATTTGTTTTTGTCTTCGCCATATACACCAGTTTCTATCTTATCAAATAAATTGTTTGACAAAGTAGTACATACGTTTACTGTTTTATCTTTTACTATCTCTACTCCCTCACAGGACACTAAAGCTGAGTATCCTTGAGCTAAAACTTCACGACCTAACACAATATTGATCTTTTACCACTTAATTTACTTACAAAACTTTCTTTAACTGAATTAAACATAATCGGAATATTCTCACCTCGCACCAGCATACTTGCTTTTGGCTCATCTACGATACATAATTCCGCTCTCTTCACTGTACGCGATCCAGTTGTACCACCAGCTTTTGGGCATTGCGACGTTATATGACCCTGCTGCTGATAACGATAGCAAGTAATGTTGCTCTTTCCATGCTGTTGAAGAGGTTGATGAGCTCGGTGATCATGTCTCTGCGATGTACCCTCAGAATGCTTTCGACTCCTGCAATCGGCCTTCTTGTGCCCCATGTTACCGCAGAGATGACACCTGATAGGAAGCAACTTAAAACGCTTTGCATCCGAATTCTCACTTCCAAAATGTTGTGGCCTCTTGTCAAGCGCAAACACTTGCAGCTCACTTTGTAAGTCGCGTCGGTTTTGAAAATTGGCTGTGTATGCGATTCTCAGCACACGACGATCAAAGTTGGCCAAATGTCACAAAACAACTAATACAGCAATATTCTCAGTGTTCAGTGTTCTCGCCATTTTGTCACGAGTGACGTCACTAAACGGCTTGCATATGCCGAGAGACCTTCACCGTTGCTCGGGCGGCTATTACGCAAATGTAAAAATGCGGCTGCTGGCCTCTCTGTATTTGCATATCTCAGTTCGAATAACTTTTTGAGCTCCGGCCACCCAAAAAGTGCCAAACCTAATGAGCTGCCTTGCAATGGCTGTTCGCTTAAAACGATATCAACTGTTGCACACCATTGCGTAGCGTCCGTTAAATTTCGGCAAATTAACGGCGCCATTTTGTAAGGGCTCACGTGCCGACGCTTGCAAAGTTTTTGCCAACATCAGGAAATTTTGGTTTTGTTGTTCCATCCAGTTCCAGTTGATCCTCCATGGTTAATTGGCGAGGACTGGATCCCACTTCTGATATTGGAGATGAGCTGTCGTAGTTATTAATATTTTCCATATTAGTTTAGTAATTTCGGGTGCAGCGAGTTTCTGAGAGTTCCTTCGTTCGCACGTGTTTTTTCTAACCGTCCCAGAACCACGCTCGATAAATCCTTGCCACTATTATCTCACTCGATAATACTTAAACAACACTGTCCAAATGTAGATCTATACAACACCATCTACAATCGACACCCAAAGTAATTATCGATAACACGCCTTCTTTATACCTAACTAATTTCTTAGAGTATACTCGCTTAACATAACAGATTATTCATCATTTTCTTTAAACATATTCGTTTTCATTATCTTCATTAAATTTTTATCATTTAATTATATTACATCACATGCGTTTCAACAGCATATTTTCTTCGTTTTGATCTTCTTATTTCTCGAAATCCAGCATCAACAACTACTAGAGCTTCAGGGCCAGGTACCGCCACGTAGCAATCAATCACTACCTTCTGTTTCAATTGTGCCACTACCGTCTGTTTCAACGGCTTCTCTAACGTCTATTTCAATGGTTCCACTACCGTCTGTTTCAACGGTTTCACTACCGTCTGTTTCAACGGCTTCTCTATAGTCTGTTTCAACGGTTTCTCTACAGTCTGTTTCAACGGTTTCTCTACCGTCTGTTTCAACGGTTCCACTACCGTCTGTTTCAACGGTTTCATCCGGCATACTTCTTAAGCTCTCATTATCTAATACCTTTATTATTTGAAAAGGACCTCAAAACTTAGGATCGAGCTTCGTTTCGTGTCTTTCACTGTTGTTTAAAAGAACAATATCACCCTCACTGAATCTTACTAACTTTGCCTTGTTTCTGTCAAACCTGTACTTCTCATATTTGCTCGCAATTTCCATATTTTTCTCAGATACACTAATTGAAATTAAATTTAAAGGTCGAGCAACCTTTCCCATTAACTGTTCCAAACGACTCGCTTTGGTGACTCTATTTACAATACAATTAGTGGCTAGCTGGACCTCTCCCAATGCATCTTGCCAAGAACGCGCACTTGTTTCAACCGCAGTTAAAAGATTCTTCAATGTGCTCATCACCCTTTCCACTTGACCATTCGCACGACTTGCTCCCGTAGCTATCAAGTGCAGTTTTATCTTTAGATTCGCAGTAGTCTACAAATTTAGTACCCGTGAAACTTCTTCCCTGATCCGCCACAACTCGGTTCGCCACGCCTAATAGAGATATCGAGGATTTTAAAGCCATAATACAACTTTCATCACTTAGGGTATAAGTGTGGTACAGATAAACGTACTTGGTAAATGCTTCAATCTGTACAATGTCTATGTGCACTGTGTGCCATGGAATGCTTACTTTTGGAATGGGGTGTAACTCAATTTGTGGTTTTCCTTACTTTGATTTTGCAACTCTGCAAGTTATGAAGCTTTCCACAAAATTTCGAACGTATTTAGCTATGCCTTCAAACCAGTAATGGACATACAATTTATCGAGTGTCTTACCCCATCCTAGATGCATAATGGCTTCATGCACTTTGTTTATAACCGACCATCTAAAAACTCGAGGTACTACTGGTAAACAAAGAGTTTTGCAGCTTCTCTGAATCTTCCTATATAGAACACCTGTCTTCGAAATCTGTAATGGGTAGTTATCATTATTTAATTTATGTATTATCTCAGCATATCTTCATCTCTGTTGCTCTGCCCGAATCCAATTTTCTGAAAGGTCAGCTAATTCATTCCGCTTTTCGGTGAACTTATTATGAGGTAGAGGATTTCTAGACAAAAAATCGACGTGAACCATCCACTTGCATGTATAAACAGGTAAAGAATTTCGCTCCTCGTAACCTGGATATCTGGTCAGCTATTAATGGTAAAGGGAATTTTTCTACGACTGTATTTGAATTCAACTCCTTATAGTCTACACAGAGCCTCGCAGATCCATTCTTTTTTTGACCAGCAACGCAGGACTGGCAAACTGAGAACAAGTAACTCTATATGGTCTTCTCTGTACAGTTTTGTTTTCATCAATCGGCCGAATACTCATTTCACCTCGTTCTGACACGGGTCTGAGGAGTTCTCATTATAAACGAATCAGTGATAGATTTTAACAATGTTATTAATTTGTTTTTGTCTTCGCCATATACACCAGTTTCTATCTTATCAAATAAATTGTTTGACAAAGTAGTACATACGTTTACTGTTTTATCTTTTACTATCTCTACTCCCTCACAGGACACTAAAGCTGAGTATCCTTGAGCTAAAACTTCACGACCTAACACAATATTGATCTTTTACCACTTAATTTACTTACAAAACTTTCTTTAACTGAATTAAACATAATCGGAATATTCTCACCTCGCACCAGCATACTTGCTTTTGGCTCATCTACGATACATAATTCCGCTCTCTTCACTGTACGCGATCCAGTTGTACCACCAGCTTTTGGGCATTGCGACGTTATATGACCCTGCTGCTGATAACGATAGCAAGTAATGTTGCTCTTTCCATGCTGTTGAAGAGGTTGATGAGCTCGGTGATCATGTCTCTGCGATGTACCCTCAGAATGCTTTCGACTCCTGCAATCGGCCTTCTTGTGCCCCATGTTACCAGCAGAGATGACACCTGATAGGAAGCAACTTAAAACGCTTTGCATCCGAATTCTCACTTCCAAAATGTTGTGGCCTCTTGTCAAGCGCAAACACTTGCAGCTCACTTTGTAAGTCGCGTCGGTTTTGAAAATTGGCTGTGTATGCGATTCTCAGCACACGACGATCAAAGTTGGCCAAATGTCACAAAACAACTAATACAGCAATATTCTCAGTGTTCAGTGTTCTCGCCATTTTGTCACGAGTGACGTCACTAAACGGCTTGCATATGCCGAGAGACCTTCACCGTTGCTCGGGCGGCTATTACGCAAATGTAAAAATGCGGCTGCTGGCCTCTCTGTATTTGCATATCTCAGTTCGAATAACTTTTTGAGCTCCGGCCACCCAAAAAGTGCCAAACCTAATGAGCTGCCTTGCAATGGCTGTTCGCTTAAAACGATATCAACTGTTGCACACCATTGCGTAGCGTCCGTTAAATTTCGGCAAATTAACGGCGCCATTTTGTAAGGGCTCACGTGCCGACGCTTGCAAAGTTTTTGCCAACATCAGGAAATTTTGGTTTTGTTGTTCCATCCAGTTCCAGTTGATCCTCCATGGTTAATTGGCGAGGACTGGATCCCACTTCTGATATTGGAGATGAGCTGTCGTAGTTATTAATATTTTCCATATTAGTTTAGTAATTTCGGGTGCAGCGAGTTTCTGAGAGTTCCTTCGTTCGCACGTGTTTTTTTCTAACCGTCCCAGAACCACGCTCGATAAATCCTTGCCACTATTATCTCACTCGATAATACTTAAACAACACTGTCCAAATGTAGATCTATACAACACCATCTACAATCGACACCCAAAGTAATTATCGATAACACGCTTAATTCAGGCAAATCAGTAACCTTCTTTATACCTAACTAATTTCTTAGAGTATACTCGCTTAACATAACAGATTATTCATCATTTTCTTTAAACATATTCGTTTTCATTATCTTCATTAAATTTTTATCATTTAATTATATCACATCACATGCGTTTCAACAGCATATTTTCTTCGTTTTGATCTTCTTATTTCTCGAAATCCACATCAACAACTACTAGAGCTTCAGGGCCAGGTACCGCCACGTAGCAATCAATCACTACCTTCTGTTTCAATTGTGCCACTACCGTCTGTTTCAACGGCTTCTCTAACGTCTATTTCAATGGTTCCACTACCGTCTGTTTCAACGGTTTCACTACCGTCTGTTTCAACGGCTTCTCTATAGTCTGTTTCAACGGTTTCTCTACAGTCTGTTTCAACGGTTTCTCTACCGTCTGTTTCAACGGTTCCACTACCGTCTGTTTCAACGGTTTCATCCGGCATACTTCTTAAGCTCTCATTATCTAATACCTTTATTATTTGAAAAGGACCTCAAAACTTAGGATCGAGCTTCGTTTCGTGTCTTTCACTGTTGTTTAAAAGAACAATATCACCCTCACTGAATCTTACTAACTTTGCCTTGTTTCTGTCAAACCTGTACTTCTCATTTTTGCTCGCAATTTCCATATTTTTCTCAGATACACTAATTGAAATTAAATTTAAAGGTCGAGCAACCTTTCCCATTAACTGTTCCAAACGACTCGCTTTGGTGACTCTATTTACATTACAATTAGTGGCTAGCTGGACCTCTCCCAATGCATCTTGCCAAGAACGCGCACTTGTTTCAACCGCAGTTAACAGATTCTTCAATGTGCTCATCACCCTTTCCACTTGACCATTCGCACGACTTGCTCCCGTAGCTATCAAGTGCAGTTTTATCTTTTGAGATTCGCAGTAGTCTACAAATTTAGTACCCGTGAAACTTCTTCCCTGATCCGCCACAACTCGGTTCGGCACGCCAAATAGAGATATCGAGGATTTTAAAGCCATAATACAACTTTCATTACTTAGGTTATAAGTATGGTACAGATAAACGTACTTGGTAAATGCGTCAATCTGTACAATGACATAATCTTTTCGATCACTCTTACCACTAAGCTTGCCTGAAATGGAATGGGGTGTAACTCAATTTGTGGTTTTCCTTACTTGGTTTTGCAACTCTGCAAGTTATGTAGCTTTCCACAAACTTTCGAACGTATTTAGCTATGCCTTCAAACCAGTAATGGTCATACAATTTATCGAGTGTCTTATCCCATCCTAGATGCATAATGGCTTCATGCACTTTGTTTATAACCGACTATCTAAAAACTCGAGGTACTACTGGTAAACAAAGAGTTTTGCAGTTTCTCTGAATCTTCCTATATAGAACACCTATCTTCTGAAATCTCTAATGGGTAGTTATCATTATTTAATTTATGTATTATCTCAGCATATCTTCATCTCTGTTGCTCTGCACGAATCCAATTTTCTGAAAGCTCAGCTAATTCATTCCGCTTTTCGGTGAACTTATTATGAGGTAGAGGATTTCTAGACAAAAAATCGACGTGAACCATCCACTTGCATGTATAAACAGGTAAAGAATTTCGCTCCTCGTAACCTGGATATCTGGTCAGCTATTAATGGTAAAGGAAATTTATCTACGACTGTATTTGAATTCAACTCCTTATAGTCTACACAGAGCCTCGCAGATCCATTCTTTTTTTGACCAGCAACGCAGGACTGGCAAACGGAGAACAACTGGGTCTGATAACCTTGCACTCTAACAACTCTTGTATTTAACCACGAATTAGCTCTCTTTCACTTGCGCTAAATCTATATGATCTTCTCTGTACAGTTTTGTTTTCATCAATCAGCTGAATACTCATTTCACCTGTACTGACACGGGTCTGAGGAGTTCTCATTATAAACGAATCAGTGATAGATTTTAACAATGTTATTAATTTGTTTTTGTCTTCGCCATATACTTCAGTTCCTATCTTATCAAATAAATTGTTTGACAAAGTAGTACATACGTTTACTGTTTTATCTTTTACTATCTCTACTTCCTCACAGGATACTAAAGCTGAGTATCCTTGAGCTAAAACTTCACCTCCCCTCTGCCACCTATAACCTATAAATCATGTTAGTAAACCAACTTGTATTGCCTATCTAATTAAGCCACAATTTAAACGCAATTGTCAATTGGAAATACAGGAATATTTTATAATACAATAAGATCTATTTACATTCTATTTCTGTATACATGTACACACACACATTCATGCACGTCTTCTAAACATCATTGCAATTGCGATTGTATTGGTTTCTGTGCTGCTAGTTAAATTAGATTTTTCTCACCAAGGCTTAATTATTGGTGTGGCTATTGAGTAGAGGCGGAGGAAAGAAGCGCGGTCAGTTATGAGTTCGGAACCCTGCCGAGGAAACTATTTTTTTTTTTCTACGACGATCAAAGTTGGCTAAATGTCCCAAAACAACTAATACAGCAATATTCTCAGTGTTCAGTGTTCTCGCCATTTTGTCACGAATGACGTCACTAAACGGCTTGCATATACCGAGAGACCTTCACCGTTGCTCGGGCGGCTATCAAGCAAATATAAAAATGCGGCTGCTGGCCTCTCTGTATTTGCATATCTCAGTTCGAATAACTTTTTGAACTTCGGCCATGTTATGACCACGTAAGAAATTTGGGACACCCAAAAAGTGCCAAAATTAAAGAGCTGCCTTGCAATGGTTGTTCGCTTAAAACGATATCAACTGTTGCACACCATTGCGTAGCGTCTGATCCAGGAATATCTGCGTTAAATTTCGGCAAATTAACGGCGCCACTTTGTAAGGGCTCACGTGACGACGCTTGCAAAGTTTTTGCCAACATCAGGAAATTTTGGTTTTGTTGTTCCATCCAGTTCCAGTTGATCCTCCATGGTTAATTGGCGAGGACTGGATCCCACTTCTGATATTGGAGATGAGCTGTCGTAGTTATTAATATTTTCCATATTAGTTTAGTAATTTCGGGTGCAGCGAGTTTCTGAGAGTTCCTTCGTTCGCACGTGTTTTTTTCTAACCGTCCCAGAACCACGCTCGATAAATCCTTGCCACTATTATCTCACTCGATAATACTTAAACAACACTGTCCAAATGTAGATCTATACAACACCATCTACAATCGACACCCAAAGTAATTATCGATAACACGCTTAATTCAGGCAAATCAGTAACCTTCTTTATACCTAACTAATTTCTTAGAGTATACTCGCTTAACATAACAGATTATTCATCATTTTCTTTAAACATATTCGTTTTCATTATCTTCATTAAATTTTTATCATTTAATTATATTACATCACATGCGTTTCAACAGCATATTTTCTTCGTTTTGATCTTCTTATTTCTCGAAATCCACATCAACAACTACTAGAGCTTCAGGGCCAGGTACCGCCACGTAGCAATCAATCACTACCTTCTGTTTCAATTGTTCCACTACCGTCTGTTTCAACGGCTTCTCTAACGTCTATTTCAATGGTTCCACTACCGTCTGTTTCAACGGTTTCACTACCGTCTGTTTCAACGGCTTCTCTATAGTCTGTTTCAACGGTTTCTCTACAGTCTGTTTCAACGGTTTCTCTACCGTCTGTTTCAACGGTTCCACTACCGTCTGTTTCAACGGTTTCATCCGGCATACTTCTTAAGCTCTCATTATCTAATACCTTTATTATTTGCAAAGGACCTCAAAACTTAGGATCGAGCTTCGTTTCGTGTCTTTCACTGTTGTTTAAAGAACAATATCACCCTCACTGAATCTTACTAACTTTGCCTTGTTTCTGTCAAACCTGTACTTCTCATATTTGCTCGCAATTTCCATATTTTTCTCAGATACACTAATTGAAATTAAATATAAAGGTCGAGCAACCTTTCCCATTAACTGTTCCAAACGACTCGCTTTGGTGACTCTATTTACATTACAATTAGTGCCTAGCTGGACCTCTCCCAATGCATCTTGCCAAGAACGCGCACTTGTTTCAACCGCAGTTAACAGATTCTTCAATGTGCTCATCACCCTTTCCACTTGACCATTCGCACGACTTGCTCCCGTAGCTATCAAGTGCAGTTTTATCTTTGAGATTCGCAGTAGTCTACAAATTTAATTACCCGTGAAACTTCTTCCCTGATCCGCCACAACTCGGTTCGGCACGCCAAATAGAGATATCGAGGATTTTAAAGCCATAATACAACTTTCATTACTTAGGTTATAAGTATGGTACAGATAAACGTACTTGGTAAATGCGTCAATCTGTACAATGACATAATCTTTTCGATCACTCTTACCACTAAGCTTGCCTGAAATGGAATGGGGTGTAACTCAATTTGTGGTTTTCCTTACTTGGTTTTGCAACTCTGCAAGTTATGTAGCTTTCCACAAACTTTCGAACGTATTTAGCTATGCCTTCAAACCAGTAATGGTCATACAATTTATCGAGTGTCTTATCCCATCCTAGATGCATAATGGCTTCATGCACTTTGTTTATAACCGACTATCTAAAAACTCGAGGTACTACTGGTAAACAAAGAGTTTTGCAGTTTCTCTGAATCTTCCTATATAGAACACCTATCTTCGAAATCTCTAATGGGTAGTTATCATTATTTAATTTATGTATTATCTCAGCATATCTTCATCTCTGTTGCTCTGCACGAATCCAATTTTCTGAAAGCTCAGCTAATTCATTCCGCTTTTCGGTGAACTTATTATGAGGTAGAGGATTTCTAGACAAAAAATCGACGTGAACCATCCACTTGCATGTATAAACAGGTAAAGAATTTCGCTCCTCGTAACCTGGATATCTGGTCAGCTATTAATGGTAAAGGAAATTTATCTACGACTGTATTTGAATTCAACTCCTTATAGTCTACACAGAGCCTCGCAGATCCATTCTTTTTTTGACCAGCAACGCAGGACTGGCAAACGGAGAACAACTGGGTCTGATAACCTTGCACTCTAACAACTCTTGTATTTAACCACGAATTAGCTCTCTTTCACTTGCGCTAAATCTATATGATCTTCTCTGTACAGTTTTGTTTTCATCAATCAGCTGAATACTCATTTCACCTGTACTGACACGGGTCTGAGGAGTTCTCATTATAAACGAATCAGTGATAGATTTTAACAATGTTATTAATTTGTTTTTGTCTTCGCCATATACTTCAGTTCCTATCTTATCAAATAAATTGTTTGACAAAGTAGTACATACGTTTACTGTTTTATCTTTTACTATCTCTACTTCCTCACAGGATACTAAAGCTGAGTATCCTTGAGCTAAAACTTCACCTCCCCCTCTGCCACCTATAACCTATAAATCATGTTAGTAAACCAACTTGTATTGCCTATCTAATTAAGCCACAATTTAAACGCAATTGTCAATTGGAAATACAGGAATATTTTATAATACAATAAGATCTATTTACATTCTATTTCTGTATACATGTACACACACACATTCATGCACGTCTTCTAAACATCATTGCAATTGCGATTGTATTGGTTTCTGTGCTGCTAGTTAAATTAGATTTTTCTCACCAAGGCTTAATTATTGGTGTGGCTATTGAGTAGAGGCGGAGGAAAGAAGCGCGGTCAGTTATGAGTTCGAACCCTGCCGAGGAAACTATTTTTTTTTTCTACGACGATCAAAGTTGGCTAAATGTCCCAAAACAACTAATACAGCAATATTCTCAGTGTTCAGTGTTCTCGCCATTTTGTCACGAATGACGTCACTAAACGGCTTGCATATACCGAGAGACCTTCACCGTTGCTCGGGCGGCTATCAAGCAAATATAAAAATGCGGCTGCTGGCCTCTCTGTATTTGCATATCTCAGTTCGAATAACTTTTTGAACTTCGGCCATGTTATGACCACGTAAGAAATTTGGGACACCCAAAAAGTGCCAAAATTAAAGAGCTGCCTTGCAATGGTTGTTCGCTTAAAACGATATCAACTGTTGCACACCATTGCGTAGCGTCTGATCCAGGAATATCTGCGTTAAATTTCGGCAAATTAACGGCGCCACTTTGTAAGGGCTCACGTGACGACGCTTGCAAAGTTTTTGCCAACATCAGGAAATTTTGGTTTTGTTGTTCCATCCAGTTCCAGTTGATCCTCCATGGTTAATTGGCGAGGACTGGATCCCACTTCTGATATTGGAGATGAGCTGTCGTAGTTATTAATATTTTCCATATTAGTTTAGTAATTTCGGGTGCAGCGAGTTTCTGAGAGTTCCTTCGTTCGCACGTGTTTTTTCTAACCGTCCCAGAACCACGCTCGATAAATCCTTGCCACTATTATCTCACTCGATAATACTTAAACAACACTGTCCAAATGTAGATCTATACAACACCATCTACAATCGACACCCAAAGTAATTATCGATAACACGCTTAATTCAGGCAAATCAGTAACCTTCTTTATACCTAACTAATTTCTTAGAGTATACTCGCTTAACATAACAGATTATTCATCATTTTCTTTAAACATATTCGTTTTCATTATCTTCATTAAATTTTTATCATTTAATTATATTACATCACATGCGTTTCAACAGCATATTTTCTTCGTTTTGATCTTCTTATTTCTCGAAATCCACATCAACAACTACTAGAGCTTCAGGGCCAGGTACCGCCACGTAGCAATCAATCACTACCTTCTGTTTCAATTGTTCCACTACCGTCTGTTTCAACGGCTTCTCTAACGTCTATTTCAATGGTTCCACTACCGTCTGTTTCAACGGTTTCACTACCGTCTGTTTCAACGGCTTCTCTATAGTCTGTTTCAACGGTTTCTCTACAGTCTGTTTCAACGGTTTCTCTACCGTCTGTTTCAACGGTTCCACTACCGTCTGTTTCAACGGTTTCATCCGGCATACTTCTTAAGCTCTCATTATCTAATACCTTTATTATTTGAAAAGGACCTCAAAACTTAGGATCGAGCTTCGTTTCGTGTCTTTCACTGTTGTTTAAAAGAACAATATCACCCTCACTGAATCTTACTAACTTTGCCTTGTTTCTGTCAAACCTGTACTTCTCATATTTGCTCGCAATTTCCATATTTTTCTCAGATACACTAATTGAAATTAAATATAAAGGTCGAGCAACCTTTCCCATTAACTGTTCCAAACGACTCGCTTTGGTGACTCTATTTACATTACAATTAGTGCCTAGCTGGACCTCTCCCAATGCATCTTGCCAAGAACGCGCACTTGTTTCAACCGCAGTTAACAGATTCTTCAATGTGCTCATCACCCTTTCCACTTGACCATTCGCACGACTTGCTCCCGTAGCTATCAAGTGCAGTTTTATCTTTTGAGATTCGCAGTAGTCTACAAATTTAGTACCCGTGAAACTTCTTCCCTGATCCGCCACAACTCGGTTCGGCACGCCAAATAGAGATATCGAGGATTTTAAAGCCATAATACAACTTTCATTACTTAGGTTATAAGTATGGTACAGATAAACGTACTTGGTAAATGCGTCAATCTGTACAATGACATAATCTTTTCGATCACTCTTACCACTAAGCTTGCCTGAAATGGAATGGGGTGTAACTCAATTTGTGGTTTTCCTTACTTGGTTTTGCAACTCTGCAAGTTATGTAGCTTTCCACAAACTTTCGAACGTATTTAGCTATGCCTTCAAACCAGTAATGGTCATACAATTTATCGAGTGTCTTTTCCCATCCTAGATGCATAATGGCTTCATGCACTTTGTTTATAACCGACCATCTAAAAACTCGAGGTACTACTGGTAAACAAAGAGTTTTGCAGTTTCTCTGAATCTTCCTATATAGAACACCTATCTACGAAATCTCTAATGGGTAGTTATCATTATTTAATTTATGTATTATCTCAGCATATCTTCATCTCTGTTGCTCTGCACGAATCCAATTTTCTGAAAAGCTCAGCTAATTCATTCCGCTTTTCGGTGAACTTATTATGAGGTAGAGGATTTCTAGACAAAAAATCGACGTGAACCATCCACTTGCATGTATAAACAGGTAAAGAATTTCGCTCCTGTAACCTGGATATCTGGTCAGCTATTAATGGTAAAGGAAATTTATCTACGACTGTATTTGAATTCAACTCCTTATAGTCTACACAGAGCCTCGCAGATCCATTCTTTTTTTGACCAGCAACGCAGGACTGGCAAACGGAGAACAACTGGGTCTGATAACCTTGCACTCTAACAACTCTTGTATTTAACCACGAATTAGCTCTCTTTCACTTGCGCTAAATCTATATGATCTTCTCTGTACAGTTTTGTTTTCATCAATCAGCTGAATACTCATTTCACCTGTACTGACACGGGTCTGAGGAGTTCTCATTATAAACGAATCAGTGATAGATTTTAACAATGTTATTAATTTGTTTTTGTCTTCGCCATATACTTCAGTTTCTATCTTATCAAATAAATTGTTTGACAAAGTAGTACATACGTTTACTGTTTTATCTTTTACTATCTCTACTTCCTCACAGGATACTAAAGCTGAGTATCCTTGAGCTAAAACTTCACCTCCCCTCTGCCACCTATAACCTATAAATCATGTTAGTAAACCAACTTGTATTGCCTATCTAATTAAGCCACAATTTAAACGCAATTGTCATTTGGAAATACAGGAATATTTTATAATACAATAAGATCTACTACTGAAACTTTTCATCAAGATCGGTTAAGAAACACGAAAGAAAATGTGTTTTGGCCTGCAAACACGTGCAGCAGCAAGCGCAAATTCCAAGAATTTCTGTATACATGTACAGACACACATTCATGCACGTCTTCTAAACATCATTGCAATTGCGATTGTATTGGTTTCTGTGCTGCTAGTTAAATTAGATTTTTCTCACCAAGGCTTAATTATTGGTGTGGCTATTGAGTAGAGGCGGAGGAAAGAAGCGCGGTCAGTTATGAGTTCGAACCCTGCCGAGGAAACTATTTTTTTTTCTACGACGATCAAAGTTGGCTAAATGTCCCAAAACAACTAATACAGCAATATTCTCAGTGTTCAGTGTTCTCGCCATTTTGTCACGAATGACGTCACTAAACGGCTTGCATATACCGAGAGACCTTCACCGTTGCTCGGGCAGCTATCAAGCAAATATAAAAATGCGGCTGCTGGCCTCTCTGTATTTGCATATCTCAGTTCGAATAACTTTTTGAACTCCGGCCATGTTATGACCACGTAAGAAATTTGGGACACCCAAAAAGTGCCAAAATTAAAGAGCTGCCTTGCAATGGTTGTTCGCTTAAAACGATATCAACTGTTGCACACCATTGCGTAGCGTCTGATCCAGGAATATCTGCGTTAAATTTCGGCAAATTAACGGCGCCATTTTGTAAGGGCTCACGTGCCGACGCTTGCAAAGTTTTTGCCAACATCAGGAAATTTTGGTTTTGTTGTTCCATCCAGTTCCAGTTGATCCTCCATGGTTAATTGGCGAGGACTGGATCCCACTTCTGATATTGGAGATGAGCTGTCGTAGTTATTAATATTTTCCATATTAGTTTAGTAATTTCGGGTGCAGCGAGTTTCTGAGAGTTCCTTCGTTCGCACGTGTTTTTTTCTAACCGTCCCAGAACCACGCTCGATAAATCCTTGCCACTATTATCTCACTCGATAATACTTAAACAACACTGTCTTACTTCTTAGAGTATACTCGCTTAACATAACAGATTATTCATCATTTTCTTTAAACATATTCGTTTTCATTATCTTCATTAAATTTTTATCATTTAATTATATTACATCACATGCGTTTCAACAGCATATTTTCTTCGTTTTGATCTTCTTATTTCTCGAAATCCACATCAACAACTACTAGAGCTTCAGGGCCAGGTACCGCCACGTAGCAATCAATCACTACCTTCTGTTTCAATTGTTCCACTACCGTCTGTTTCAACGGCTTCTCTAACGTCTATTTCAATGGTTCCACTACCGTCTGTTTCAACGGTTTCACTACCGTCTGTTTCAACGGTTTCATCCGGCATACTTCTTAAGCTCTCATTATCTAATACCTTTATTATTTGAAAAGGACTTCAAAACTTAGGATCGAGCTTCGTTTCATGTCTTTCACTACATGTTTAAAAGAATAATATCACCCTCACTGAATCTTACTAACTTTGCCTTGTTTCTGTCAAACCTCTACTTCTCATATTTGCTCGCAATTTCCATATTTTTTTGAAGCTAATGTTCTGATTTCGGTCAGATTAACCTCAGTTTCAGATACACTAATTGAAATTAAATTTAAAGGTCGTGCAACCTTTCCCATTAACTGTTCCAAACGACTCGCTTTGGTGACTCTATTTACATTACAATTAGTGGCTAGCTGGACCTCTCCCAATGCATCTTGCCAAGAACGCGCACTTGCAGTTAACAGATTCTTCAATGTGCTCATCACACTTTCCACTTGACCATTCGCACGACTTGCTCCCGTAGCTATCAAGTGCAGTTTTATCTTTTGAGATTCGCAGTAGTCTACAAATTTAGTACCCGTGAAACTTCTTCCTGATCCGCCACAACTCGGTTCGGCACGCCAAATAGAGATATCGAGGATTTTAAAGCCATAATACAACTTTCATTACTTAGGTTATAAGTATGGTACAGATAAACGTACTTGGTAAATGCGTCAATCTGTACAATGACATAATCTTTTCGATCACTCTTACCACTAAGCTTGCCTGAAATGGAATGGGGTGTAACTCAATTTGTGGTTTTCCTTACTTGGTTTTGCAACTCTGCAAGTTATGTAGCTTTCCACAAACTTTCGAACGTATTTAGCTATGCCTTCAAACCAGTAATGGTCATACAATTTATCGAGTGTCTTATCCCATCCTAGATGCATAATGGCTTCATGCACTTTGTTTATAACCGACCATCTAAAAACTCGAGGTACTACTGGTAAACAAAGAGTTTTGCAGTTTCTCTGAATCTTCCTATATAGAACACCTATCTTCGAAATCTCTAATGGGTAGTTATCATTATTTAATTTATGTATTATCTCAGCATATCTTCATCTCTGTTGCTCTGCCCGAATCCAATTTTGTGAAAGCTCAGCTAATTCATTCCGCTTTTCGGTGAACTTATTATGAGGTAGAGGATTTCTAGACAAAAAATCGACGTGAACCATCCACTTGCATGTATAAACAGGTAAAGAATTTCGCTCCTCGTAACCTGGATATCTGGTCAGCTATTAATGGTAAAGGAAATTTATCTACGACTGTATTTGAATTCAACTCCTTATAGTCTACACAGAGCCTCGCAGATCCATTCTTTTTTTGACCAGCAACGCTGGACTGGCAAACGGAGAACAAATGGGTCTGATAACCTTGCACTCTAACAACTCTTGTATTTAACCACGAATTAGCTCTCTTTCACTTGCGCTAAATCTATATGGTCTTCTCTGTACAGTTTTGTTTTCATCAATCAGCTGAATACTCATTTCACCTGTACTGACACGGGTCTGAGGAGTTCTCATTATGAACGAATCAGTGATAGATTTTAACAATGTTATTAATTTGTTTTTGTCTTCGCCATATACATCAGTTTCTATCTTATCAAATAAATTGTTTGACAAAGTAGTACATACGTTTACTGTTTTATCTTTTACTATCTCTACTCCCTCACAGGATACTAAAGCTGAGTATCCTTGAGCTAAAACTTCACCTCCCCTCTGCCACCTATAACCTATAAATCATGTTAGTAAACCAACTTGTATTGCCTATCTAATTAAGCCACAATTTAAACGCAATTGTCAATTGGAAATACAGGAATATTTTATAATACAATAAGATCTACTACTGAAACTTTTCATCAAGATCGGTTAAGAAACACGAAAGAAAATGTGTTTTGGCCTGCAAACACGTGCAGCAGCAAGCGCAAATTCCAAGAATTTCTGTATACATGTACACACACACATTCATGCACGTCTTCTAAACATCATTGCAATTGCGATTGTATTGGTTTCTGTGCTGCTAGTTAAATTAGATTTTTCTCACCAAGGCTTAATTATTGGTGTGGCTATTGAGTAGAGGCGGAGGAAAGAAGCGCGGTCAGTTATGAGTTCGAACCCTGCCGAGGAAACTATTTTTTTTTTTCTACGACGATCAAAGTTGGCTAAATGTCCCAAAACAACTAATACAGCAATATTCTCAGTGTTCAGTGTTCTCGCCATTTTGTCACGAATGACGTCACTAAACGGCTTGCATATACCGAGAGACCTTCACCGTTGCTCGGGCGGCTATCAAGCAAATATAAAAATGCGGCTGCTGGCCTCTCTGTATTTGCATATCTCAGTTCGAATAACTTTTTGAACTCCGGCCATGTTATGACCACGTAAGAAATTTGGGACACCCAAAAAGTGCCAAAATTAAAGAGCTGCCTTGCAATGGTTGTTCGCTTAAAACGATATCAACTGTTGCACACCATTGCGTAGCGTCTGATCCAGGAATATCTGCGTTAAATTTCGGCAAATTAACGGCGCCATTTTGTAAGGGCTCACGTGCCGACGCTTGCAAAGTTTTTGCCAACATCAGGAAATTTTGGTTTTGTTGTTCCATCCAGTTCCAGTTGATCCTCCATGGTTAATTGGCGAAGACTGGATCCCACTTCTGATATTGGAGATGAGCTGTCGTAGTTATTAATATTTTCCATATTAGTTTAGTAATTTCGGGTGCAGCGAGTTTCTGAGAGTTCCTTCGTTCGCACGTGTTTTTTTCTAACCGTCCCAGAACCACGCTCGATAAATCCTTGCCACTATTATCTTACTCGATAATACTTAAACTAACACTGTCTTACTTCTTAGAGTATACTCGCTTAACATAACAGATTATTCATCATTTTCTTTAAACATATTCGTTTTCATTATCTTCATTAAATTTTTATCATTTAATTATATTACATCACATGCGTTTCAACAGCATATTTTCTTCGTTTTGATCTTCTTATTTCTCTGAATCCACAACATCAACAACTACTAGAGCTTCAGGGCCAGGTACCGCCACGTAGCAATCAATCACTACCTTCTGTTTCAATAGTTCCACTACCGTCTGTTTCAACGGCTTCTCTAACGTCTATTTCAATGGTTCCACTACCGTCTGTTTCAACGGTTTCACTACCGTCTGTTTCAACGGCTTCTCTATAGTCTGTTTCAACGGTTTCTCTACCGTCTGTTTCAACGGTTTCTCTACCGTCTGTTTCAACGGTTCCACTACCGTCTGTTTCAACGGTTTCATCCGGCATACTTCTTAAGCTCTCATTATCTAATACCTTTATTATTTGAAAAGGACCTCAAAACTTAGGATCGAGCTTCGTTTCGTGTCTTTCACTGCTGTTTAAAAGAATAATATCACCCTCACTGAATCTTACTTACTTTGCCTTGTTTCTGTCAAACCTGTACTTCTCATATTTGCTCGCAATTTCCATATTTTTTTGAAGCTAATGATCTGATTTCGGTCAGATTAACCTCAGTTTCAGATACACTAATTGAAATTAAATTTAAAGGTCGAGCAACCTTTCCCATTAACTGTTCCAAACGACTCGCTTTGGTGACTCTATTTACATTACAATTAGTGGCTAGCTGGACCTCTCCCAATGCATCTTGCCAAGAACGCGCACTTGTTTCAACCGCAGTTAACAGATTCTTCAATGTGCTCATCACACTTTCCACTTGACCATTCGCACGACTTGCTCCCGTAGCTATCAAGTGCAGTTTTATCTTTTGAGATTCGCAGTAGTCTACAAATTTAGTACCCGTGAAACTTCTTCCCTGATCCGCCACAACTCGGTTCGGCACGCCAAATAGAGATATCGAGGATTTTAAAGCCATAATACAACTTTCATTACTTAGGTTATAAGTATGGTACAGATAAACGTACTTGGTAAATGCGTCAATCTGTACAATGACATAATCTTTTCGATCACTCTTACCACTAAGCTTGCCTGAAATTGAATGGGGTGTAACTCAATTTGTGGTTTTCCTTACTTGGTTTTGCAACTCTGCAAGTTATGTAGCTTTCCACAAACTTTCGAACGTATTTAGCTATGCCTTCAAACCAGTAATGGTCATACAATTTATCGAGTGTCTTATCCCATCCTAGATGCATAATGGCTTCATGCACTTTGTTTATAACCGACCATCTAAAAACTCGAGGTACTACTGGTAAACAAAGAGTTTTGCAGTTTCTCTGAATCTTCCTATATAGAACACCTATCTTCGAAATCTCTAATGGGTAGTTATCATTATTCAATTTATGTATTATCTCAGCATATCTTCATCTCTGTTGCTCTGCCCGAATCCAATTTTGTGAAAGCTCAGCTAATTCATTCCGCTTTTCGGTGAACTTATTATGAGGTAGAGGATTTCTAGACAGAAAATCGACGTGAACCATCCACTTGCATGTATAAACAGGTAAAGAATTTCGCTCCTCGTAACCTGGATATCTGGTCAGCTATTAATGGTAAAGGAAATTTATCTACGACTGTATTTGAATTCAACTCCTTATAGTCTACACAGAGCCTCGCAGATCCATTCTTTTTTGACCAGCAACGCTGGACTGGCAAACGGAGAACAACTGGGTCTGATAACCTTGCACTCTAACAACTCTTGTATTTAACCACGAATTAGCTCTCTTTCACTTGCGCTAAATCTATATGGTCTTCTCTGTACAGTTTTGTTTTCATCAATCAGCTGAATACTCATTTCACCTGTACTGACACGGGTCTGAGGAGTTCTCATTATGAACGAATCAGTGATAGATTTTAACAATGTTATTAATTTGTTTTTGTCTTCGCCATATACATCAGTTTCTATCTTATCAAATAAATTGTTTGACAAAGTAGTACATACGTTTACTGTTTTATCTTTTACTATCTCTACTCCCTCACAGGATACTAAAGCTGAGTATCCTTGAGCTAAAACTTCACCTCCCCTCTGCCACCTATAACCTATAAATCATGTTAGTAAACCAACTTGTATTGCCTATCTAATTAAGCCACAATTTAAACGCAATTGTCATTTGGAAATACAGGAATATTTTATAATACAATAAGATCTACTACTGAAACTTTTCATCAAGATCGGTTAAGAAACACGAAAGAAAATGTGTTTTGGCCTGCAAACACGTGCAGCAGCAAGCGCAAATTCCAAGAATTTCTGTATACATGTACACACACACATTCATGCACGTCTTCTAAACTTCATTGCAATTGCGATTGTATTGGTTTCTGTGCTGCTAGTTAAATTAGATTTTTCTCACCAAGGCTTAATTATTGGTGTGGCTATTGAGAAGAGGCGGAGGAAAGAAGCGCGGTCAGTTATGAGTTCGAACCCTGCCGAGGAAACTATTTTTTTTTTTCTACGACGATCAAAGTTGGCTAAATGTCCCAAAACAACTAATACAGCTAATATTCTCAGTGTTCAGTGTTCTCGCCATTTTGTCACGAGTGACGTCACTAAACGGCTTGCATATACCGAGAGACCTTCACCGTTGCTCGGGCGGCTATTAAGCAAATGTAAAAATGCGGCTGCTGGCCTCTCTGTATTTGCATATCTCAGTTCGAATAACTTTTTGAACTCCGGCCATGTTATGCCCACGTAAGAAATTTGGGACACCCACAAAGTGCCAAAATTAAAGAGCTGCCTTGCAATGGTTGTTCGCTTAAAACGATATCAACTGTTGCACACCATTGCGTAGCGTCTGATCCAGGAATGTCTGCGTTAAATTTCGGCAAATTAACGGCGCCATTTTGTAAGGGCTCACGTGCCGACCCTTGCAAAGTTTTTGCCAACATCAGGAAATTTTGGTTTTGTTGTTCCATCCAGTTCCAGTTGATCCTCCATGGTTAATTGGCGAGGACTGGATCCCACTTCTGATATTGGAGATGAGCTGTCGTAGTTATTAATATTTTCCATATTAGTTTAGTAATTTCGGGTGCAGCGAGTTTCTGAGAGTTCCTTCGTTCGCACGTGTTTTTTTCTAAACGTCCCAGAACCACGCTCGATAAATCCTTGCCACTATTATCTCAATCGATAATACTTAAACAACACTGTCTTACTTCTTAGAGTATACTCGCTTAACATAACAGATTATTCATCATTTTCTTTAAACATATTCGTTTTCATTATCTTCATTAAATTTTTATCATTTAATTATATTACATCACATGCGTTTCAACAGCATATTTTCTTCGTTTTGATCTTCTTATTTCTCTGAATCCACAACATCAACAACTACTAGAGCTTCAGGGCCAGGTACCGCTACGTAGCAATCAATCACTACCTTCTGTTTCAATTGTTCCACTACCGTCTGTTTCAACGGCTTTTCTAACGTCTATTTCAATGGTTCCACTACCGTCTGTTTCAACGGTTTCACTACCGTCTGTTTCAACGGCTTCTCTATAGTCTGTTTCAACGGTTTCTCTACCGTCTGTTTCAACGGTTTCTCTACCGTCTGTTTCAACGGTTCCACTACCGTCTGTTTCAACGGTTTCATCCGGCATACTTCTTAAGCTCTCATTATCTAATACCTTTATTATTTGAAAAGGACTTCAAAACTTAGGATCGAGCTTCGTTTCGTGTCTTTCACTGCTGTTTAAAAGAATAATATCACCCTCACTGAATCTTACTAACTTTGCCTTGTTTCTGTCAAACCTCTACTTCTCATATTTGCTCGCAATTTCCATATTTTTTTGAAGCTAATGTTCTGATTTCGGTCAGATTAACCTCAGTTTCAGATACACTAATTGAAATTAAATTTAAAGGTCGTGCAACCTTTCCCATTAACTGTTCCAAACGACTCGCTTTGGTGACTCTATTTACATTACAATTAGTGGCTAGCTGGACCTCTCCCAATGCATCTTGACAAGAACGCGCACTTGTTTCAACCGCAGTTAACAGATTCTTCAATGTGCTCATCACACTTTCCACTTGACCATTCGCACGACTTGCTTCCGTAGCTATCAAGTGCAGTTTTATCTTTTGAGATTCGCAGTAGTCTACAAATTTAGTACCCGTGAAAGTTCTTCCTGATCCGCCACAACTCGGTTCGGCACGCCAAATAGAGATATCGAGGATTTTAAAGCCATAATACAACTTTCATTACTTAGGTTATAAGTATGGTACAGATAAACGTACTTGGTAAATGCGTCAATCTGTACAATGACATAATCTTTTCGATCACTCTTACCACTAAGCTTGCCTGAAATGGAATGGGGTGCAACTCAATTTGTGGTTATGTAGCTTTCCACAAACTTTCGAACGTATTTAGCTATGCCTTCAAACCAGTAATGGTCATACAATTTATCGAGTGTCTTATCCCATCCTAGATGCATAATGGCTTCATGCACTTTGTTTATAACCGACCATCTAAAAACTCGAGGTACTACTGGTAAACAAAGAGTTTTGCAGTTTCTCTGAATCTTCCTATATAGAACACCTATCTTCGAAATCTCTAATGGATAGTTATCATTATTTAATTTATGTATTATCTCAGCATATCTTCATCTCTGTTGCTCTGCCCGAATCCAATTTTCTGAAAGCTCAGCTAATTCATTCCGCTTTTCGGTGAACTTATTATGAGGTAGAGGATTTCTAGACAAAAAATCGACGTGAACCATCCACTTGCATGTATAAACAAGTAAAGAATTTCGCTCCTCGTAACCTGGATATCTGGTCAGCTATTAATGGTAAAGGAAATTTATCTACGACTGTATTTGAATTCAACTCCTAATAGTCTACACAGAGCCTCGCAGATCCATTCTTTTTTTGACCAGCAACGCAGGACTGGCAAACGGAGAACAACTGGGTCTGATAACCTTGCACTCTAACAACTCTTGTATTTAACCACGAATTAGCTCTCTTTCACTTGCGCTAAATCTATATGGTCTTCTCTGTACAGTTTTGTTTTCATCAATCAGCTGAATACTTATTTCACCTGTACTGACACGGGTCTGAGGAGTTCTCATTATGAACGAATCAGTGATAGATTTTAACAATGTTATTAATTTGTTTTTGTCTTCGCCATATACATCAGTTTCTATCTTATCAAATAAATTGTTTGACAAAGTAGTACATACGTTTACTGTTTTATCGTTTACTATCTCTACTCCCTCACAGGATACTAAAGCTGAGTATCCTTGAGCTAAAACTTCACCTCCCCTCTGCCACCTATAACCTATAAATCGTGTTAGTAAGCCAACTTGTATTGCCTATCTAATTAAGCCACAATTTAAACGCAATTGTCATTTGGAAATACAGGAATATTTTATAATACAATAAGATCTACTACTGAAACTTTTCATCAAGATCGGTTAAGAAACACGAAAGAAAATGTGTTTTGGCCTGCAAACACGTGCAGCAGCAAGCGCAAATTCCAAGAATTTCTGTATACATGTACACACACACATTCATGCACGTCCTCTAAACATCATTGCAATTGCGATTGTATTGGTTTCTGTGCTGCTAGTTAAATTAGATTTTTCTCACCAAGGCTTAATTATTGGTGTGGCTATTGAGTAGAGGCGGAGGAAAGAAGCGCGGTCAGTTATGAGTTCGAACCCAGCCAAGGGGATTTTTTTTTTTAGTTAATCTTTATTACTACTACAGCAAACGAGCGCGTAGCGCGAACTGTATTTGATGTATATAAGAATAAGAGGGTTCAGGGTATCCCCTAGTCGGGAGCTCCCGACTAGAACCTCTTCCTTGTTTCTCTTAGTATACATTAATTTAATTTTTTGTATTTTTCTTTTTTGTTAATACTCAAAATATGTTAAGTGAAAAGACCCCTTTTTTCTTTTTCGCCCTTTACATTGATCCAAATAGGCCTGAAAAAGAAATTGGACATTTATAGATAATTGAATTTTATTCTTGATTTTTTTTTTATACGTAATTAGCTTTCTTCTTTTCTAAATATATATAAATTTAATTTTTTCTTTTTTCCTCTTTCCTTTTAAGCACCATATATTTAGTGAAAAGCCCCTTTTTTCCTTTTATATTCAATATAAAATCCAAATATGCCTGAAAATCGATATAAGAAGTTTTCTTACTATTTTTTAGAGATAATTTAATTTTAATCCTTCCCATTTTTCATAGTTAGCTTCCTTCTTCTTTTAATATATACCAGTTTAATTATTTCTTTTTTTCTCTTAATCAAAATATATATACTGAAAAAGGTCTTTTTTCTTTTTCGCCCTTTATATTGATACAAATATGCCTTAAAATCGAAATAGAAAATTTTCTATATCAATTATGACTAGTTTTTCAGAGATTATTAAATTTTTTCCTTCTCTATTTTCACAATATAATTAGATTCGTTCTTCTCTAAATATATATCAATTTAATTTTTTCTATGTTCCATTTTTTCTTTTAAGTGAAAAGCCCTTTTTCTTTTACGCCCTTAAATTGATCCAAATATTCCTGAAAATCGAAATAAGAAATAATCTTACCCAATTATGACTAGTTTTTTTTAGAGATAATTGAGATTTAATCCTTCTCTTTTTTCATAAGATAATTGGCTTCCTTTTTTTTCTTAATAAATATCAATTAAATTTAGTTTTTTTTTAAATTTATTCTTTCAAGTCAAAATAATATAGTGAGAAGCCCATTTTGTTTCTCTTTCGCCCTCTATGTTGATACAAATATGCCTGCAAATCAAAATAGGAAGTTATTAATACCCAATTATGAATAGGTTTTTAGATATAATTGAATTTTAATCCTTCTACTTTATCATAATATAATTATCTTAACATATATCAATTTCATTTTTAATTATTTCCTTTCATTAAAAATATGTATCTTTTTTTTTATTTCGGCCTGTTCATTGATACCAATATGCCTGAAAATCGAAATAAGACATTTTCTTACCCAATTACTTTTATTATATATCAAATAGTTTTTTCTTTTTCATTATAATCAAAATGAATAGTTTTTCTTAGAGATTAAATTTTATCCTTCTCTATTTTCATAAGATAATTAGCTTCCTTTTTTTATTAATAAAAATAAATTAAATTTTGTTTTTTGTTCCTGTCTGGTTACGCAGCCAAAACAACTGGAGCGACCTCGCAACTGATAAGAGCAGCATCTTAATTTTATCTTATAATACTCGCTCTGCAAAGCAATTGCCTAAATTTCGCTCTTAAGAATTCGTTTACATAGAGCTGCCGCTCTTCGCTGTAACGATCGTTTTATTGCCCTAGCTTTACTTATGCGAAGGCCTCGATGCTGCGCATCGAGTCAGTTAAGTTAGTTCGCTTCATGCATTTGGTACGCATCGGCCACTTACATTACTCAAAATTTTTACTAATAATTGTCGCTTCGCTAAAATTGACACGTACTAATTCGGGCTCGCTTGCCTATATATAAACTAATGTTCTTAAATAATAAGCACAGACCAATTCGGGTCTGCCTGCTTCTCGTAACTTTAAGAAATATAAAAACAATTTTGAACACAAAAAATAAATAGTTAGTTATTTCTATTTGTGAAAGCTATTGAAAAAGCCCAATAGCCCAATTAATTTATCTATTATGACTATTTTTTTTTTAGAGATTATTGAGTTTTAAGCTTTCTCTATTTTCATAATAAGTATAATTAGCTTCGTTCTTTTTCGACTTTTTTGTTGATACAAATATGCCTGAAAATCGAAATAGGAAGTCTTACCCAATTATGACTAGGCTTTTAGAGGTAATTGAATTACAATCCTTCTCCTTTTTCATAATATAATTAGTTTCATTCTTCTCTTAATATATATTGATTTAATTTTTTTTTCTTTTAATCAAAATATTTTAATTGAAAAGCCCCTATTATTTTATTTTGCCATTTACATTGATACAAACATGCCTGAAAATCGAAATAGGACATTTTCTTACTCAAATATGACTAGTTTTTTTTAGAGATTTTTGAATTTTAATCCTTCTCTATTTTCATAATATAATAAATAGGGCTTCGTTCTTGTCTAAATATATATCAAGCTACTGGCCGGGGTACGACTCTCAGTCTTACCAGGTCCAGCGAATTACAACACATTTATAAATTCGCTGGGAAAGATGGTTTAAGGGGATGGGGAAGTGGGTATTTCGACCAAACCATACCTAGCTCTACTTCTACACCACCTACACTATCGGGCCGTGGCCTCGCACTAACTATACTAGCGGGCCGTGGCCTCGCATCAACTGCACTATCAGGCCGCGGCCTCGTACAGACTACACCCCCTAACAGCTAACCCGTAATACCCACACCCGAGTCATAATCCCGCACCACATGTTCCCACTTTAGGTTCGGGTGAACATCGGCTGATTCCGATGTTAGAACAGATAGGGTTATTGGGGAATTAAATAATCAGCGAATTTCCTTCATTAATCACAATGTATGCACTTTTATTCAATTATTTATCCCTTATTGATCAAACACTGTCCTATTCTGTAACCTAACTTAGGGGCCCTGCCGCACTGCTTGGAGCCCTAGCGCTCCGCTATACACTCTGCGTTTTCACTCGCGATGCACGTTTACTCACTCTGATCGTCGCTCAACTTCGCCGCGAGCTTTCGCAACTTCACCTCGGAGATTTCGCTCTTCGCCGCCGAATTAAAGTTGCGTTCTCGAAGACGGTGTTGAGTAACCGATCGACAGCGCACGGTTGCTGCGGCGGCCGGCGGTTAAATTCAAATTCATTATAATACTTCGGCATTTTGACTTAACCATTTTTATAACTAATACAATGCTTACATACTATAACTATACTCATAAACTGTGGGGTGGCTACTTTAGTGGCCGCCTCACAAGCTCTTTTGGCTGCGTAGCCAGACATACTGTTTTAAGAACTTTATATTCTAGAGAAGTTAACTAATTATTTATTATATATATAATAAAGTTTTACACGTTTAATTACTTTAAAAAAATATATTTCAATTCTTTATTTTCGCTAACGGCTACTTCTTATAATGAGTACATTCAGATTTGCCTCCCGAATATTAACTAACTCATCTATCTGTTGCGGTCGCTTAGCAAATTTCGTTTTGAGAGAGCTTGAGTCAAAATTGAGTGAAGTTTGAGCTGCGTCAGCAATTATGCGTGGGATAGTACTCTGATGGGAACATTGACAGTGGCGTGATATTTAGAGTGAATTGTTTATGTCTACCAAAGGGGGGCAGTTTGATCTTGACCAATGTCGATGTTATCATCATATCTATCTATCCTTAACTTATTCTTAACTAATTTTTCTGCGCGTGCTCCTCTTAAACGTCCATCGGGTCTGATAACTCTCCATCTTCGGTCATCTCTTGGTGAAACGGTTTCAGCTGCACGATATTGGCCACCCTCTTCTTCCTTTCGCCTGGCCTCACTAGGCACACAATGTTGGGCGACATGAACTTGGTGACCCGATAGGGGCCGTGGAAGGCGTCCGACAAAACCCGCGCAGAGTACCGCCATCGGCTCTGGCACCTGTCTCGTCATCATGCGACCAGCCAGTTTGAGTTGCTCGCTCATGATCTTCCGGCAGACTTCGCAGCATCTCACGTACTTGGCGGCGTCGCGGAACATCCCCAGCCAGTAATATCTATGAGCCAATCTCGACACGGGTTTCCTTACGCTTTGATGCCCGGCCGTGGGAGCATCATGACATTCTTACAGTACCCTCTGTCGCTGACCACTAGCCACACAAAGCTTCCAGGGCATGTAGTCCTCGTCGTCCGTCCGTTGGCCCAAATGCCTATATAGCTGCCCATTTTCTTCTACGTAGTCCGGGACCTTGGCTGGCTCATCGGCAATCCTAGCACGCATACTCGCGACCCATTTGCACGGGGCCTCGGCCACGGCTTGCTGACAGGTCTTTAGAGGATGCCTTGATAGTGCATCGACCACGACGTTGAGCTTCGCTCGACGATAGTGGACGTCAAATTGGAACTGTTGCAGTTGCAGTGCCCATCGCGCGATTCTTCCTGATGGGCTCTCGATCGAGTTGAGCCATTTGAGTACCAGATGGTCCGTTATTACGCTTCCCGACCGACCATACAATTGCCAGGCACTCTTTCTCGGTGGCGCAATAATTCACTTCTGCTTTTAGTTACTTCCGGCTCGCGTATGCTATCACGAATGTGCAGAACGAATTTGGCAGAAAAGTCCGGACAACCCAACACCGGGGCAGTCGTCAAGCTATCTTTCAATTGAAGCAATGCCTCCTCCTATTCTTGATCCCATGTCCATCTCCGCACCTTCTTTAAGAGCGCTGTGAGCGGCTTCGGTACGTATTCCTTCCCCGCAAATTAAATGTTCCAGATAGACCAACCTCTCCCTGAAGAAGCTGCACTTCATCCTGTTCAACCTGAGATTGGCCGCCCTTAACCGGCGGAACACCTCTCTCAAATTCTCTATATGCTGCTCTTTCGTCGCTCCTATTTCCACGATATCGTCCAGGTAAGCGAACGCATGAGGCTCAATCTCCGGTCCTATTACCGTTTCCAAAGCCCGCTGAAAAGTCGCACACGCCGAATGTAAGCTAAATGGCATCACCCGCCATTGGAAAAGACCTCTTCCAGGGACCGTGAACGCCGTACATTCCCGACTATCGGCGGCCATTGGTATCTGCCAGTACCCGTGCTTCAAATCTAGAGTGGAAATGAACCGGGCGTGACGCAACCGTGTGATTAATTCTTAGCACAGGATAAGCATCCGGAAGAGAGTGTGCATTGAGTTGTCGGTAGTCGATGCACATGCGCCACTTGCTAGTCTTCTTCTTGACTAAGACGATTGGGGCGCTGTGCGGACTACGCGACGGCTCAATGGCATTTGCCTGGATTAGCTCATCCACTTGGTCGTCAATCATCCTCTGCATGGCCGTATTCTTCGGATAATATCTCTGCTTCAATGGCTTGTCGTCCTTTAGCCGGATCCTATGCTCCGCGATATGCGAGACTCCTTGCAGCCCCTCGAAGAGTGCCAGCTCTGACTCTAGGAACTCCCTCAGTTCCGTATCCAGATCCGCTGGCCACTCCGCCTCTTCGATGCTGTTCTCGCCCTGCGTCTCGCATCCTCCAGGCACCACTTCGACTCCAGATAGAGTTTCATGATCGCTCGACTGTGGCAGTCGCACCTGGCCCCTGTGTCCGTGTGGACTCTAGCTATTGCTCCTTCTCCGTCCTTTCCCTGGCACGTTTCTGCCGTGCCGCTTCCGTAACCAGATTCCGTAGATCTGCCTTTACAGCTCTACGCGCCGCCTCTTGGGCTCTTCAGGCTCACGATTTGAGCCGGACCTCACTTCCTTTTTCATAACCTTTTCCATTGGTTGCCGAGCAGGTGCTTCCTTTCCATGACCTGGGAGGCCTTCCCTCGGTTCCCTCTTGGTATCCTCTCACTGTAGCCGAGCAGGTGCTCCCCTTTCATGACCTGGAAGGCCTTCATTCGGCCCCTTGCTCGTTCCTGGCCCCACGACTAATGCCTTCACTGTCTGTAGGACCAGTTCCGCTTGGCCGCAGCATATTGTAGTGCCCATTGCACCCAAGAAGTCCATTCCCAGGATAACGTGGTCTAACATCGAAGGTATGATGAGCATCGACATGCTGATAACCTTCCCCGCTAGGCCGACGTCGAACCACAATGCCTTCTCTACTTCGAACGTGGACCCATCTGCCAGACGAATGCGCATCTGCACGTCCTCTGCTCTTCCCCGAATCGCCCACTTGCGTACGCAATCTTCACTCATGAAGCTGCGAATGGCTCCAGTATCGATAGTGGCAGGCATCGTTCGCCCGCCAATCTCCACGATTCGGCCACCGTCCACCTTTAGTGGGTGTCCTGTTACCTGGTCACGGGTGTATCGGCGCCGACCCAAACCTGGCCTGGGCGACGCCGTTGCCCGTTTCCCGCCTCCGTGCGGCGACAACAATTCTGGCTACTTCTGCCCCGATTCCAACATACCCAACAGAACACGATGTGTGCGTTGGGACACTCCCTGGCGAAGTGCCCCTCCTGTGCCCACATGCTCGTCTCGGATCGTACCCGGTTCCGGCCTCTTGGCTCATCCTCTGATGGGCAACCTCCGCAGGGGAGATCCTTCTGTCCATAACGGTCGCTCCGGACCCGCTGGGAGTAGACCGGAATCTATTAATCTGTCCCTCCGTGAGCTGTACTGTCCTCCCCCATTCTGCGGTACTCGGATTCATGACCACTTGGCTCTCTGACTGGCTTCCCGAGTATTCCACGGCCATCTGCGTAAGCTGGGACAAGCTGGAGAAATCTTGCCGTCGCACGTAGAGCTTGTATTCGGGGGCGGCATTCTCGTAGATCCGGTGCAACTCCTGCGCCGGCTCGTCTTTGGCGTGGTGCATTAGGGCCCTCAGCTCTATCAGGTATTCTTTGAATTCCTCCCCCACGCGCTGACGACGGGACCGGATTTCGTCCTCAAGCCTCTCGAAATAGCATGGAGGCAGGAAGAACTCCAAGAAACCCCTCCTAAACACTGACCATGGCACATCCCTGAGTCCACTGCTCAAGAACCAACGAGCAGCCCTGTCGCAGAATATCTCGCTCATTGCCCTGGGCATACGGTCGAGACCAATGCTATATGTGATGGCCCGCTCCTCTAGGTCCTCCAAGAACCCAAGGGGGTCGGAGCGGCCATCATACCTCATACCCCACTTCCGAACTTGTTTCGGAACGTTGGGAAGTGGCATGACCTCCTTACTGAGGGTATGGCCTAGCATGGTAGGGACCACTACCCGGTTCGGCAGGGGTCCGTCCTACCTCTGCGTTGACCGCGGTTGCTCGGCGGTCTTCTTTTCTCCCGAAAGCATGCGCCTCCTTCACACCGGAAACGGCCAAGCTAGGGGTGGGCGCTTGCGAACGCCCGTACAACAGGGAGCTCCTAAGGTCAGGCTCCGACTTTTGGCACTCACCTGCCTCCATCTTGAGTTTTCTTATTTTCTCTTGCTTTTCTGTAATCGGCGTCGCTGTCTCTCGCCTTTCCTGCTTCGGGGGTTCCGTCGGTCTCTTTATTTATTTCATTTAATTTGGTGTCTGCCATTTTTATTCCTCTCTTGTTTATCCACTTTGTTGTTCGTTTCTTATTAGTTCATTTCCCTTTTTTTGTTCTTAATTCGTTTTCTCACTTTGGTCGTTGCCTTCGTCTTTTTTGTTTTTCCTTTATACATTCTTGTTTATTTAATTATTTATTTGTATACCATTGCAGAGGGTATTATAATTTTGTCGTGAAATGTGTAACACATAGAAGGAGACATATCCGACCCTATAAAGTGTATATATTCTTGAACAGTATCAACAGCCGAGTTGATATAGCCATGTCCGTCTGTCCGTCTGTCTGTTTCTATGCGAACTAGTCTCTCAGTTTTAAAGCTATCTTTATGAAACTTTGCAGAATTCCCTCTTTCTGTTGCACGCAGCTTATATGTCAAAACCAGCTGGATCGGACCACAATATCATATAGCTGCCATAGGAACGATCGGTCGAAAAGTAGGTTCTTGTATGAAAAACATTTTTGTTTAAAAAGATATCTTAACTAAACTCGGTATTTATTAGTTTTACTACGCATATATATACGCACCCCATATATGCAAAATCCAATAAAGGTCGGACAACTATATCATATAGCTGCCATAGGAACGATCGGTCGCAAATTAAGTTCTTGTATGGAAAATTTGTATGTTTTTCAAGATATCTTGACCAAACTCGGTATTTATTAGTTTTGCTACGCACTTCATATATACGCAAAATCCTATTAAGATCAGACAACTATATCATATAGCCGCCATATGTTTGTTTTTCACGATATCTTTACTAAGCTCGGCATTTATTTGGTTAATTATGCTCCTCATATATATGCAAAAACCTATAAAGATCGCACCACAAAATAATATAGCTGCCATAGGAACGATCAGTCGAAAATTAAGTTGTATGGTAAACTTTTTTGTTTTTCAAGGCATCTTAACCATACTCGGCATTAACTTTTTTCTCTGTGCTTCTTAGATATCAACATTATCAACAACTTTTCATAAAAAGGTTGGGTCTGCAAGGGTATTAAATCTTCGGCTAGCCAAAGATAGCCCTTCCTTCTAGTTATTTAATTATTTGTTTTATTTAATTATTTTGTTTATTTATTTCTTATTATTTTATTTATATTTATTAATTTTTATTTATCTTCGGCTACCTAACAAAAAAATAATATTAAAAAAAATAACTAACCCTCTTGATGTTCTTTTCACTTTTATCCAGCGTTCATTTGACTCGTTTGTTGCTTGTTTGTCCTAATTATTCTCGCCAACTGTACAGAGGAATTCAACTTTTCACCGCGCGTGAGTTGAATTCGTCCCACTGTACAGTAGCTGTCGCGACGCCTTAGCGTACACCCGTGTGCAAGCGTGGTCTCGACGTCGCCCGTCTGTCGCGCGCGCGCTCTACTTTTACGACCGACCGCTATATTTTCTTTGGGTGCTAAATTTTTGCACACATTTTCGTCGCCTAGATCTTGTAGGTGTTCGTTTTTCTGTCTTTGCCTAACACAGGGAATACAAATGTTTGCTAGGGTATACGCGACTATCTAACACCTTAGTTTTATACTTTTCCATAAACGCTATTATTTTCCACTTATCCTCCACTAGGGTACCTACACTCTAGGGTATGCCCGGCCAAAAATACCCTGTATACAACTTTATTTTTCTGAAAATACCTATTTGCGCACGCTTGCAGGGCTGTAATCCTCCGACATGATACGCCCTCTAAACGCCTTAAGGTCCCTGCTCGCGCGCCACTTGTAAAGTAGCTACTGGCCGGGGTACGACTCTCAGTCTTACCAGGTCCAGCGAGTTACAAGACATTTATAAATTCGCTGGGAAAGATGGTTTAAGGGGGAGGGAAAGTGGGTATTTCGACTAAACCATACCTAGCGCTACTTCTACACCACCTACACTATCGGGCCATGGCATCGCACCAACTACACTAGCAGGCCGCGGCCTCGCACCAACTGCACTTTCGGGCCGTGGCCTCGTACCAACTGCACTAGCGGGCCGTGGCCTCGCACCAACTACACTAGCGGGCCGCGGCCTCGTACAGACTACTCTCCCTAACAGCTAACCCGTAATACCCACTCCCGGGCCATAATCCCGCACCACATGTTCCCACTTTAGGTTAGGGTGACCAACGGCTAATTCCGATGTTAGAACAGATAGGGTTATTGGGGAATAAAAGAATCAGCGAATTTCCTTCATTAATCACAATGTATGCACTTTTATTCAATTATTTATCCCTTATTGATCAAACACTTTCCTATTCTGTAACCTCGGAGCTTTTGCTCTTCGCTGCCGAATTGAAGTTGCGCTCTCGAAGACGGTGTTGAGTAACCGATCGACAGCGCACGGTAGCTGCGGCGGCCGGAGGTTAAATTCAAATTTAAGCCTTGCCCTTAACTGTACTTATAATGTTTCGGCATCTTGCCTAACTAATACAATGCTTACATACTATAACTATAATTATAAACTGTTGGGTGGCTATTTTAGTGGCCGCGTCACACAATTTAATTTTTTCTAATTTCCTTTTTTTCTTTTAAGCAACCAATATCTAGTGATCCAAATATGCCTGAAAGTCGAAATAAGAAATAATCTAACCCAATAGTTATAACCCAATAAAATAGTATTTTTATAATTAATTAGCTAATTAGCTTTCTTGTTTTCTTTATGAAAATCAATAAAATTTTGTTTTTTTCCTTTATTCTTTTAAGTCAAAATATATAGAGTGAAAAGCCCTTTTTTTCTTTTCGCCCTTTATATTGATACAATAATGCCGGAAAATCATGGTAGGAAATTTTCTTTCTCAATTAAGCCTGGTAAATCGAAATAGGACATTCTCTTACCCAATTATGACTAGTTTTCTAGAGATTATTTAATTTTAATCCTTCTCTTTTTCATAATATTATTAGCTTCCTTCTTCTCTTAATTTATATCAATTTAAGTATTATATTGATCCAAATATGCCTGAAAATCGAAATATGAAATTTTCTTACCAAATTATGAGTAGTTTTTTTTTTTAGAGATAATTGAATTTTAATCCTTCTTTATTTACATTAAATAATTAGCTTTCTTCTCCTTTTAATATATATTCATAAAATATTTTCTTTTTCGTTTATTCCTATTAGTCAGAATATATATAGCAAAAGCACTTGTTTTTTATAACGCCCTTTACATTGATCGAAATATGCCTGAAAGTAGAGATAGGACAATGTCTTACCAAATTATGACAAATTTTTGAGAGATAATTGAATTTTAATCGTGTCCTTTTATCATAAAATAATTATCAATTTAATTTTTATTTTTCATGTTTCTTTTTAATCAACATATATTTAGTGAAGAGCCCCTTTTGTTTCTTTAAAGCCCTATATATTAATCCAAATATGCCTGAATATTGAAATTGGACAATTTCTTACCCAACAATGACTAGTTTTTTAGAGATAAGTGATTTTAATCCTTCTCTTTTTTCATAATATAATTATCTTCCTCCTTTTTTCTTTTAATCACAATATATATAGTGAAAAGCTCCTTTATTTCTTTTTCGCCCTTTATATTGTTGCAAATATGCCTGAAAATCGAATTAGGAATTTATCTTACCCAATTATGACTAGTGTTTTAGAAATTGTAGTGTGTATATGCCCTAAAAGAACCCCCTATATGCAAATATAAAGTATGCGGCACTTTGTTACATACAATAACAATTATATGTTAAACAAGCCCAGAGCCACTCTATGTATTGGCTCTGGCTCATATTACGCAGCGCGGTTCATTAGCCTCACTAGCTGACTGTTTACGCTTACGCTGCATATCCCACGCTCCGTCTGAACGCATTCCATGAGCAATATATATGCTCACTAACACAGACATATGTAAGCTACTCACTCTCCCTCTCTTTGTATCTGTTAACCAATAACCTATGCTATATTCATGTATATATGAATATTGACTTTAAATAAATTCATTTTAAAGAACCATGCAAAAACAGCACTGACGTGCTCTTGTCAATCAAGTGGAATAACATTTATTACAGGGCGACCGTGAAGCTATATCAAAAGTAACTAAAACCTGCCGTGAGTAGAGCAGACGAGCTGGAGCTGGATGACTGAAAAATCAAATAAATACTTAGTGAGTACATTGCATGAGCTCTAGGGCAAACACCAAGCCCAGACGCAGTGGCAGTAAGAAGCGAATCAGACGTAGAAAGTCTGAAATAGTAAGACTTCTATATAAATGCAAAAATCCCCTCCCACGGGACACTGCAGTCAAACTAAATGACGAACTCGAACATCTCGATTCGTTATTAAAATCATATCGCGAGTCCTTTCCCTCGGAAATTAAAGATATAAATCTAACAAAGAATCATCGTCTACCGCCAAGAAAGATACCAGCACGCCCACGCCGATGCCCACCAGATTGTGAGGGTCCCCTCTACAGCCCCCATTGCAAGGCCACCTGCCGTAGTCAGGAAGCAATAGCACCAGCAGAGTCAACCAACGCATGAGAGGCAGACCTGTTGCATGAGAGGCAGACCGCTCCTTAGCCTACGAGGGAATACAAAGCAACTAAGACGAGTTGCGCGAGAGTTAGACCGCCGCTTATGCCAACGCGGGAGTAGCAGCAAGAGGTTTTTCAATAACTTTCACAAATAGAAATAAATAACTTTATTTTATTTCTTGTGTTCCAATTTATTTATATATTTATTATAAGTTACAATAAGCAGGCAGACCCGAATTGGTGTGTGTTTTTATTTTTTAAGTTTTACAATGGCAAGCGAACCCTAATTGGTTCGTGCCGATTTTTAGCGAAGCGATAATTGCGACAAATTAATGTTTTTACAATGCAAGTGTCCGATGCGTACCAAATACACGAAGCGTACCAAATACACGATCGTTACAGTAGAGAGCGGCAGCTTAATGTAAATAATCTTAAGAGCGAGATTTAAGCACTTGCTTCACAGAGAAAGTATAACAAGATAAGAAGACGATGCTGCTCTTATCAGTGGCGAGGTCGCTCCAGCTGTTTTGGCCGCGTAGCCAGACATTCTCCCCCCATTGAAAGGCATGGGCTTTCAACTGAGTCCTTGATGGGCAGTAGGCACAGCTTGTTTGCAGCTCTCATTATCTCTCCTGTTGCTGTGCGCAAGATGGCTACGCGAGAGTTATGTCCCAAGGAGCTGAGGGTGTGGTCTGGAAGTCCTGATGCAGATCCTGGGTAGAGTTGCAGTCGTTGTTCGATGTTTGGTTGTGGAAATTTTTATTTGATGAAATAAAGAGAACGTCTGGTTGAATTGATCGTCTGAAGCAGAATGTTTTTTTTTGGGAATTCGTTTGGTTTAACTTAGCCTAAGAATAATGTGGAATATAAAATCTGAATTGGCACTTTGTAGCGACAAAGTGCTGAGTTCGTTTTGTCGCCGGATGCTTTAACGTCGCTGAGTTGCAACTATGTAGTTGCTGGGTGGTCGTTGACCACTTGAAATTGTGTCACACGTGTGTGGCATTAGTATGTGTCCGATGATTGACGGCTTTTGAAGCTGAGTCGTTCTATGTATCGTTGTATGTATTTGAGCATCACATGTTGATGCGAGGGGGTTTGAGGGGAGGTTTGAAGTGAGGGCCACAAAGATGGAATTGGTGGTAACGAGATGGGGAGGATCTGTTCGGGGTATGTATGGTAGACGTTATTGTTGCGCCGGAATATCCAGGTGAGTATGGCTGTCACTAGTAGTGATAAGCAAAGGATGTACAGGATTGTTGTGTGCTGAGTTGTCTCCTGGTCCACAACTAGTAGTTTGTCTGATGTTTGTAAGGTTTCCAGCTGTAGTCTCTCTAGCGTAAGAACTTCTATGGTTCTGTTTCTTATTAGGTTTGTAACTGGAGGTAGGAAGAAGTCGAAATGTTCTTCTGTTATATCCAATGTGTTGTCGTAGCTTAATCCGTTTATTGTGACCGTACAGTTTGTGTATTGTATCACGGCCGATCCATTAATTTCGTAATTGCTTTGAGTTGTTGTTTGGATCTTTAGGTTTTTTGCATTGAATACAAAAATGTATCCTTTTTCCGGTTCGAATATGTCAGTTGTAAGTCCTGTTTCTTTGACGTCGCAGGAGCTGGTTTTGTTTAATAGTAAGTTGCTGAGGCTGTTGTTATTACTTATGTTATACAGTTTTTTGAGTTCACAAAAGAATTGATTATCTACTAATGGACATTTTTCTTCGGTGTACAATGTTTCTGTATTATTTTTGTTGACTATTAAATATTTTGGTGTTACAATAAATTGTGGTAAGTTGATTGGTAGTGGAATTAAGCGTGTTAATTTATATTTAAATTTCCTAAATATAGGAATTTCTATATTAAATACAATGCATTGCTTATGACTTTTTGTTTCTAGTTTGATTAGATTGTATATTTGGTCTTCAGAGTTTACATAAAAGTTTTGGTTTTGGAATATGTTTTTAATTTTTTCTAGTTCGATTGTGTTCAAAATGAGTTTAGGTATTACGTTAATTTTTGCTAGAAGTGAACATTCAATTATGTCATTCAGGTGGTTAATCAATAACTCAATATTATAATTGAGTCTATTGATATATTGCAATTTCTTTAATTGCTCTTCGTTCTCATTCATTTGTTTGTAAATGTTATTTTCGTATTTTGTAAAGAACTGATTTATTTTGAGTTGTTCATTGTTAATATGTCTTGTAATATTGTTGAATCTTATTTGGATTTCATTGTTGAAATTTTCTTGTACTTGGAAATTCTTAGCAACTATGTATGAATTGTTTTTTAATTTTCGTAATTCGTTGTCGATGTTTGTCGCGTCGTTGGCGTCCATATTGCCGGTGACGATTTTTACTAAGCTGCCTAGGCCGTTGACAAGGCCTCTCTTATGTCTTTCTAGAGGTAAAGTGCATTGAGTTTGGATTTTGCTTGTTTTAGTTTTTCTTTGAGTACAAAATAGGAATCGTTTAGGCTCCCGTCGTTCTTAAGGTTCGTAATGGTGTTGTAAAGGTTCTCTATACAATTGACATACTCATTGAGGTTTATTACATGGCTGATTCTCATATAATTTTGTATTACAATAGTTTCTCCTAAATTAATTTTTGCAATTGGATGGTAGTCTGTAAATTTGTGGATGTGAGTTGATTGTAGTGCCTCATGGGTAAACCTGGAATAATAATTAAGAGGGGTGGGTCAATTTGGTTTTTTTATTATTTTTCTAATTTTAGATTTATGCAACTTCTGGTTTCTAGTGGTAACCACTGTACAACCATGGTCGCGAAGGACTTTATGAATTGAGAATCGAGGAGTTATTTTATTTCTCCGGTTCTCTTTCCTAAATATTATTGTGTTTGGTTCTAAAGTTGTAGGTACTGTTCTGTCTTCGTTTAATTTGTCTGTCCTCTGTTGCGTATTTTTGGCAAGTAATTCTTTGACTTTGGGGTACAATGTGTCTCTAAATTGGTTTAATTTTTTGTAAATAGTCGTGTTCGTTGTTAAATTCGATGTTTTGATTAAATGAGTGTGTCCTACCATGAAAAAGTTCAAAGGGTGTATGTTTGGTGGTCGAATGGATTGCATTGTTATATGTAATCATAGTTTCTGCCATTATTTCCTCATGATCGATAGTTAGTTTAAGTTTGTTTCTTGGTATCGATTATTCTAACTGATTGGCCGCTGTTTGAGAGTGTCGAAAATAGTTGGCTTCTAATTCTAGAAATGCCGAAAAATAGTTGTCCCAAGGATAGGTTATCAGGGAATGTTTGGAGTTCCCCCAAGAGTCCAGCTTCACTTTTCTTACTCGAGAATAGTCGTAGTAAGTTGTTTTTAATGTCGTCCCAAATGAGTTTCGTATTTGCTAGGGTTAGAGCTTCATCTGCTCTTCCTACGATCTTGTTTCTTATAGCCCTTAGGGTAAGTAACCCATAAGGAGTTTGGTCGGTGCCCCTAATGAGCATGATTATCTCCTCAACACTAGTTAAATACTTCTCTAACTGATTAGGAGTGCCATCAAAAGTAGGCAAATTCTTTACAAACGCTAGTATGTCTGTTGCACTAAGGGTTGTGGAAATCTTACTGAAGCCACTAACTGTAGGTGTTAGAGGGGCTGAGTTGCCACCGGTGGAATTGCCTGAGTCCATTATGGATGAATAAGTATGGGGAGTTTCGGGTATTTCTTTAATTGCGGAAAGTGTGGTTTGTCTAGTAGTAGCTCTTGTCGGTCTTGGCTGAGTTGTATGAACTCCTAGTACAGATTTTGTTGTTTTCCTTATGGTCTGAGTAATCTTTCTGGACATCGAATTATGTGTATTAACAATGAACAATTCTTTAATTACATATATTCATACAAATCTGTATGTAATATATATACATTAAAAAAAAAGTTATTTCTATTTTGTATGTGTACGGAAAGTAAAAAAAAATTTTATTAAATTTGAAAATTTTTGAAAAAAGATTTTTGTTGGTGCTAAACTCGTTTGTACTTTTATGTAGTATGTTTGTGTTGTTTTTTTTTTCTCTTTGGAAATACTGTGGCGTTTTGTTTCTTATATATATATGTGTGTTTTTGTTAAAATTAGTATGTTTTTGTTTCTTATATATATGTGTGTTTTGAAAATGTATGTTTTTATGGTGTATAATTAATAATAGAGTTGTGTGTTTTTGGTTGGTGTTGGTAACTTTTCGATGTTTCTGTAATATATTGGCATTAATATATGTACATATTTGGGGTGTATGTATTTATTTTGTAAGGGCAAATATATGTTTGTGTGTATAGTTTTATTAAAAGAAATGTATATGTTCGAGTATTATTTGTTATTTAATTTTTTTTATTTTTTGAGCGTGTATCTCACCAACATTGTATTTGAATTAAGATCTCAAAAGAATGTATACAAATGTCGCAACGATAATTGTTTTTGTATGCTAAGTTTAGTTTTTTCGTTTGTGTGTTTGTTATTTGTAAAATTTCGTTTGCTGTGTAGGTAGTAATTTGTCTGCGTGACTCATGTGAATGTTAATCAGCGTTTGATTACATTTTAACACTAAGTGCACTGACAAAATTGTGGGTAAAATTTTAGGTATGTATGTTTTTATTTTTCACGTAGTTTTTTTTTGTTGTTGTATTTTTCCTTCGAAACTGTTTAACAACGACAATTGGCCTCACTATTCGTTGCGGCAACGGATGATCAGCGATTGATTCCGCGCAATTGTATACGTATGTTTGTTTCGTTTATTGTTTGTCTGCATGTACTCGTATAAATGCTAATCAGCGATTGATTTCATTTTAATACTTAGTACACTGACAAAATTGTGGTTAAATTTTAGATATGTATGTTTTGTTGTTTCATGTGTTTGTATATATGTATATTTTTTTTTTTTTTTTTTTTTTTTTAATGATTTAATTACAACACTTGGCCTCACCCTTGGTTTCGGCAGCGGATGATCAGCGATTGATTCCGCACAAATGTATATGTATGTTTGTTTCGTTTATTGTTTGTCTGCATGTGCTCGTATAAATGCTAATCAGCGATTGATTTCATTTTAATACTTAGTACACTGACAAAATTGTGGTTACTTTGCATAACACTTTTTATTTTGTTGTTGCGAATAGACATTCTTTGTTGGGAAATCTTTACGAGTAGTTTACATATTTTTTTTTTTTTTTTTTTTTTTTTTTTTTTTTTTTTTTTTACACACATTACATATTTTTGCACTTTTACATTACTTATAATAATGTTAGAAAGAGAATGGTAAACATTCTGTTTACCGGCTGCGCCAGTTATGTCCCAAGGAGCTGAGGGTGTGGTCTGGAAGTCCTGATGCAGATCCTGGGTAGAGTTGCAGTCGTTGTTCGATGTTTGGTTGTAGAAATTTTGTATTTGATGAAATAAAGAGAACGTCTGGTTGAATTGATCGTCTGAAGCAGAATGTTTTATTGGGAATTCGTTTGGTTTAACTTAGCCTAAGAATAATGTGGAATATGAAATCTGAATCGGCACGTTGTAGCGACAAAGTGCTGAGTTCGTTTTATCGCCGGATGTTTTAACGTAAACATTTGCAACTTTGTAGTCGCTGAGTTGCAACTATGTAGTTGCTAGGGTGGTCGTTGACCACTTGAAATTGTGTCACACGTGTGTGGCATTAGTATGTGTCCGATGATTGACGGCATTTGAAGCTGAGTCGTTCTATGTATCGTTGTATGTATTTGGGCATCACATGTTGATGCGAGGGGGTTTGAGGGGAGGGGAAGTATAGGGTACCGACGGGTCGGTAACTCGAGCGACTCCATCATTTCCCACGATTAGCTCCGTTATCCTCGCCATTGGCCACCTTAGAGGCGGCAGTTTTCATCCTTTACGAGGACTATGTCGTTGACACATAAGCCTAGTTTCGGAGTACGCCATTGAAGCAGCGTTAAATATTCTTCACGCCAGTGGGACCAAAACAGTTGGAGGTGTGTTACGCGTTGCCAGCCATCCAGACGATCGAAATGAGCTGGACTGAGCACATCTAGGTCTGCTAGATCTTCTGAAAAAGGAAACAATGGCCTGGAGTTAATTATCGATGCTGTGTGGCAGACTAGGGTGCGAAGTTCTTCAAAGTTAAGAACGCCAGAGCCGACAGCACGATAAAAATGATGCTTCGCTGTCTTCACTGCTGTTCCCCAAAGGCCGCCAAAATGCGACGAACGAGGGGGAATAAACTTCTATTCAATGGATTCAGCCATGCAAAACTTGAGCATTAAGTCAATATGATTGCGACTGATGAAAAGACGCTTGAGATCTAGAAGCTCATTCTTGGCGCCGACAAAGTTGGTAGCGCTATCCGACCATATCTGAGATGGCCTGCCTCGAGTTGATATAAACCTCTTGAGCGCATTCAATAATGAAGCCGTCGACAGATCCTTGACCAGCTCCAGGTGAACTGCTTAGGTCGTAAAGCAGACGAAGACGCCATGTAACATTTGACTGGATCTTTATTACGTACGACTGGCTTATAAAAATATGGTCCATAATAGTCGACGCCAGAGACTCGACAAGCAGTCAAACGTTCTTTGGGAAGTTCAGCCATTATATGCTCTACTAATTTTGGCTTGGCACGAAAGCATCTCACAGATTTGCAAACCACCTTGGATACGGTCTTCCTTCCAGCATTCCGCCAATACTGCAACCGAATATGAGCCAGAAGTGCCCGTGGACCAGCGTGTAAGTCCCGATTGTGAAACCTTGTAATGCGAGAATCTGGGATGGGATGGTGCCGCGGAAGAATTATTGGATGGCGAGCTTCGAAATTCAGCGAAGAGGTTTTCAAGCGCCCATCAACTCTAAGAATGCCGAACTCACCAAAAAAAGGGTTAAGTGATGCGATACAACTGGATGGCTTAACAGCTCTTCTCGATCGCAGTGATTTAATCTCTTCCCACAGGTGTGCTCTCTGGACAAGCCGCAGTAAGAGTTGGGTCCCATGTTGTATATCACACACCGTTAATCTAGGATGAATTATTTAAATGCAGCACGGAATGATGCATCACCCCGCAGGTCCGACAAAAGCTGCAGGATCGCAATTGATGGCCTTTCTTTAGGCAATTCAAGAACAATGCAAGTCACTTTGCCTCCCTAAAACGTAATGCAGGGGACAAGTTTCCAAAACGGGAACAATTATATATTCTATGACAAGGACTATTACAAAAAACGCAGACAAGGGCGTCGTGGTTAGTGGCGATAAATAACGATCTACTTGTGTTAATTGCTCTAGTTTTTCCCACCTGATGGCTAGGGGCAAAGCTTGCCATATCAAAATTTACGGTTTCCATTGTTCGGTTTCCATCTGCTCCAGAAACGTAGCCATATGCTCTCATGATGGTATTAAGTTGACGAACGTCGAATCCTCTAGCCTTTCTTCCCTCTTGGCTTGTGATGTTGGGTCCAGCTTTTGTGGGATAATCTGCACAACGATACATCCAGCGATCTGTTCGGTGTTGCCCATGCTCTTTAATGCGCGAATGTGTGCGTTGAATTGGTCGGACAACTCCCTTAGCGCCACAGCCGATCCAACTGCCACCCTCTCGAGCCCCAATATCTCTAGTATGTTTACCTGAAAAACCAAACGTCTGTTATTAAACCTTTTCTCCAATAAATTAAGTGCTATGGCATAATTATTTTGTTATTTCCAATGATCGAATTGCGTCCATCGCTGAATCCTTCAAGCATGATCGAAGATGCTGCAGCGTTTCGCGATTTCACTCCGAACCGAAATTTCCATAGAAACGGCTAACTCGTCGAAATCCTCACGCAATTGGCTACCAATTTCATCCAAGTCTAGCTCTTCAAGGCTGAAGATCGATTTGAAGTTGATCGATTTGCTTCAGACTAAGACCGCACTCATCAATTGCACTAAGTGTCGAATTAGTAAGACCATTTTGAAGTGTTTGCAAACTGTCATAAATTGAAATGACTTTGCGCTTCAGAAAAGTCACCCTGTTTGCAGAGGTCCTATATGTACGGCAAAAGCTTGTACATAAGTTACGCCTGAAAGAACAAAGAACTTTGAGCGACCGAGAGAGCAAGCAAAGCGACGGCGATTGCTTATATGTATATAAGCAGCACAAAACGAAATGTCAGGTTGCTGATCTTTTAATTTTGTTGCTTTAATGTAAAACAATAATGTAACAAACACAAATCACGTCGCGGTCACCAAAATGCGCGATTGAGCTTTTTCAATAACTTTCACAAATAGAAATAAATAACGCTATTTTATTTCTTGTGTTCCAATTTATTTATATATTTATTATAAGTTACGATAAGCAGGCAGGCCCGAATTGGTCTGTGTTTATTATTTAAGAACAATAGTTTTACAATGGCAGAGCTGTTTTGGCTGCGTGGCAAGACAGTAATAATGCCCGACGACAATTGAGTCAACCGGCAAGACGTTTGGCCTTTACAGAGCCATTCGAAACAATAGGTAGTAAAAGAAAACTATAAATTGTTAAACATTCAAAATCAAATTTAACATATTTGATTAATCGATTAAACTAAAAAAATTTATAACCTTTATCAAAAAAAATGAACAATTTTTTTTTCATGTTTGACAATAGTATAAGTGAGATAGACACGGTAGAAATGGGCAGTGGATTCCACTGCTAATGTAACTAATTAAGTAGAAGTAGAAACCCATTATTTAAGCATTATAAGCACACTATAAATTATGGTTGTAATATTAATGTCAGCCAGTATGTTTCTCAAAATTTACAAAATTCATAACAAATGACTAAGAAAAAATATCAAAGCAAGGCAAACGATCTTGATAAGATCTAAATACAATCTTTGAAATAACGATAATTAGTAGTTATAATTTGTATACAGTATATGCAATATTAAAATAAAATAAAATAAAATAAAAGAATATATATTTTCGCATAAGGCAATGTGAACAGTATTGAATGGCAACAGATTCATGCCAAATTAAAAGAAATTAGAGACACTTTTGATAAGTAATATAAATGCCTATCACAAAATAGGAATATTCTAGACATGACGTAAACACGCAACAATACTGGTAGCATGTTTTCATCAGGCGCGCACACTAATACACGACCAGAGAGACAAATTATACCAGACACGCAGGTAATATGTATCGAAACTTTTAATTAGACTTAGATCAAATCTTATTTCTGTGAAAGAAAGGTATAGATTGGATATATCAATACCATCTATCCTAAATACCCCTTTGACAGTTGAAACAGGTAAAGAACCAGAATCAACACCAAGTGATGTAGATCTACCAGAAAAATTTGAATCAACTAGTGACCCTGAAAACGAGGTAAAAGACAAAGATAAATTATTTCACAATTCCCGCAGTAATAACATTACCCGAGTTAACACAAGTAGAGTATTCAGAGTCAGATTCAAACTCAAGCTTAATTGAACTAAAGCCCGTCACTATGGCACATAACTCATCCGCCCAAAGGGCGTATATAAAAGAAATTTCATCAGCAGTGCCAGAGTTCGATGGAAAGAAAATCCATCTTCAGAGATTTATCACAACAATAAAATTGATCGACCTTACAAAGGGACCATATAAAGAAATTGCCATTGAAGTGAATAAATCAAAAATAATAAGGTACAACATGATACAAAGTAAAAAATGAAACTTCTGTAGCTGAAATTATAGATAAATTGCAGACTTTTATTGTAGGCGAGACATCGCAAAATGTGAAGGCCAAATTTGCTACAGTACAGCAGAAAGGACAGCCACACAATTTACGAGTAAAATCGATAATATACGAAAGCAGCTTTCGAGCTGCTTTCCCGGCTTCGGCCGGGAATGCACGGCATTCACAGTCCCCGGCAGGGGTCTTTTCCAATGGCGGGTGATGCCATTTGGTCTACATTCGGCGTGTGCGACCTTTCAGCGAGCCTTGGACACGGTAATAGGGCCGGAGATGGAGCCACATGCTTTCACCTTCCTCGACGATTTCGTGGTGGTAGGGGCGACAAAGGAGCAACACGTAGCGAATTTGATTGAGATATTCCGCCGGTTAAGGGCGACCAATCTCAGGCTGAATAGGAAGAAGTGGAGCTTCTTCAGGGAAAGGTTGGTCTATCTGGGGCATGTTATTTGTGGAGAAGGGATACGTACCGATCCGGAGAAGGTGGAGGCGATACGTATCCTTAGGGCCCCGACTAATTGTTAGGAGTTGCGACAGTGTCTCGGGATGGCGTCATGGTACAGGCGTTTCGTTCCCAACTTCGCGACTCAGGTACAGCCGCTAACAGAGCTCTTAAAGAAGGGACGGAAATGGGCTTCGGACGAAGAACAGGAGGAGGCATTGCGGCATTTGAAAGACAGCTTGACGACTGCCCCGGTGTTGGCTTGTCCGAACTTTTCCGCCAAATTCGTTTTGCAGACTGACTCGAGTGAGTATTGCCTCGGCGCAGTGCTGACGAAGACGATAGAGGGGCAGGAGCGGGTGATAGCGTACGCTAGCCGGAAGTTGCTAAAAGCCGAAGTGAACTATTGCGCCACCGAGAAAGAGTGCCTGGCATTTGTATGGTTGATCCGGAAGCTGCGTTGCTACCTAGAGGGGTACCGGTTCGACGTAATAACGGACCACCTCAACTCGATCGAGAGCTCATCAGGAAGGATCTCGCGATGGAACTGCGACAGTTCCAATTTGACGTTCACTACGGTCGAGGGAAGCTCAACGTCGTGGCCGATGCACTATCAAGGCATCCTCTGAAGACTTGTCAACAAGCAGTGGTGGCCGAGGCGCCCTGCAAATGGGTCGCGAATATGCGTGCTAGGATTGCCGATGAGCCAACCAAGTTCCCGGACTACATAGGAGAGAATGGGCAGCTATATAGGCACTTGGGCCACCGGACGGACGACGAGGACTACATTCCCTGGAAGCTTTGTGTGGCTAGTGGTCAGCTACAGAGGGTACTGCAAGAATGTCATGATGCTCCCACGGCCGGGCATCAAGGCGTTAGGAAAACCGTGTCGAGGTTGGCGCAGAGATATTACTGCAAGTACGTGAAATGCTGCGAACTCTGACAGAAGTTCAAGAGCGAGCAACTCAAACCGGCTAGTCGCATGCTGACGAGACAGGTGGCAGAGCCGATGGGGGTACTCTGCGCGGATTTTGTCGGACCCCTTCCACGGTCGAAACATGGCAACACAATGCTACTGGTGTTCCATGATGCTTTCTCGAAATGGGTGGAACTGGTCCCTTTCAGGAGAGCCACGGCGGCGCATTTGCAGTTAGCGTTCCGAGAGAGGATTTTGAGTAGGTTCGGGGTGCTCAAGAAGTTCGTGTGCGACAACGGTGTACAATTTACAAGCCGTAGCTTCAAGGCTTTTTTGAAGTCACTGGGTGTACAGGTCCAGTATACCGCCCCGTACTGTCCACAAGAGAATCCTACCGAGGGGACCAACAGGACCATGAAGACCATGATAGCGCAATTTATCGAAGGCCATCAGAATTCGTGGGACGAGCTTTTGCCGGAGATATCGCTAGCGGTCAAAAGTGTGAGAGACTCGACGGGATTCAGTCCCACTTTCCTGATGCAGGGGAGGGAGCCGCGGCTGCCCGCAGCCCTGTACGATCAGGTAACTCCGGGGTCCGCAACTAGTGCGCTCGACTCTAGGACGAAGGCGGATAGATTAAAAGAAATCTTTGATATCGTCCACAGTAATCTGCAGCGTGCATCAAAAGACCAGGGCAGACACTACAACCTGCGGAGACAAGAGTGGCGGCCTTCGTTGGACTCGATGGTCCTACTACGGCAGCACCAACTGTCTAACGCCACTGAGGGCTTCGCTGCGAAATTGGCACCCAAATTCGAAGGCCCCTATCGGGTCATCAAGATCGTGTCGCCTAACCTTGTGCGCCTAGTGTGGCCAGGCGAACGGAAAAAGAGGGTGGCCAGCATCTCGCAGCTGAAGCCGTTTTACCAAGAGATGACCGAAGACGGAGAGGTACCAGACCCGATGGACGTGTCGTTCAAGTGGAATAACATTTATTACAGGGCGACCGTGAAGCTATACCAAAAGTAGCTAGAACCTGCCTGGAGTAGAGCAGACGAGCTGGAGCTGGATGACTGAAAAATCAAATAAAGACTTAGTGAGTACATTGCATGAGCTCTAGGGCAAACACCAAGCCCAGACGCAGTGGCAGTAAGAAGCGAATCAGACGCAGAAAGTCTGAATTAGTAAGACTTCTATATAAATGCAAAAATCCCCTCCCATAGTACACTGCAGTCAAACTAAATGACGAACTCGAACATCTCGAGTCGTTATTAAAATCAAAAAGCGAGCCCATTTCCTCAGAAATTAAAGATAAAAAAATAACAAAGAATCATCGTCCACAGCCAAGAAAGATACCAGCACGCTCACGCCGATGCCCACCAGATTGTGAGGGTCCCCTCTACAGCCCCCATTGCGAGGGCGCCTGCCGTATTCAGGAAGCAATAGCACCAGCACCAGCAACCAACGCATAAGAGGCAGACCACCGCTTATGCCTACGAGCGAATACAAAGCAACCAAGACGAGTTGCATGAGAGGCAGACCGAAGCTTATGACAACGTGGGAGTAGCAGCAAGAGCACCCAATAACGAGATTAACCGAACCGTTTTCAAGAGCGCCCAACATATTGTATTAAATAGTTACAACTAAATCTTAAGAATTGTTATTATGCCCGACGACAATTGGGTCGACCGGCAAGACGTTAGGCCTGTGCAGCCATTCGAAACACTAGGAAGAAAAAAGAAAACTAAAAATTGTAAAACATTCAAAATCAAATTTATCATATTTGATTCACCGATTAAACTAAAAACGATTTATTACATTAACAACAAAAAATTGAACAATTTTGTTCATGTTTGACAATAGTATAAGTAAGATAGGATTCCACTGTTAACGTAATTAATAAAGTAGAAGTAGAAAATCAGGACTTAAGCCTTATAAGCGCACTATTATTTATCATTGTAATATTAATATCAGCCAGTATGTTTTTCATAAATTACAAAATACATAACAAATGCCTATAAGATCTAAATATAATCTTTGAAACAATGGTAATTGGTAGTTTTAATTTGTATACGATATACGTATATAATATTTAAATAAAATAAAATAAAACAAAAGAATATATATTTTCGCATAAGGCAATGTGTAATACTACAACTACTTGCTCATAGAACAGTATGGAATGGCAACAGATTCGCGCCAAATTAAAAGAAATTAGAAACACTTTTGATAAGTCATATAAATGCCTACAACAAAATAGGAATATTCTAGACGTGACCTTGAATAAAAACGCAACAATACTGGTAGCATGTTTTCATCAGGCGCGCACACTAATACACGACCAGAGAGACAAATTAAACCAGACACACTGGTCATACGTATCGAAACTCTTAATTAGACTTAGATCAAATCTTATTTCTGTGAAAGAAAGGTATAGATTGGATATATCAATACCATCTATCCTAAATACCCCTTTGACAGTTGAAACAGGTAAAGAACCAGAACCAACACCAAGTGATGTAGATCTACCAGAAAAATTTGAATCAACTAGTGACCCTGAAAACGGGGTAAAAGACAAAGATAAATTATTTCACAATTCCCGCAGTAATAACATTACCCGAGTTAACACAAGTAGAGTATTTAGAGTCAGATTCAAACTCAAGCTTAATTGAACTAAAGCCCGTCACTATGGCACATAACTCAGCCGCCCAAAGGGCGTATATAAAAGAAATATAATCAGCAGTGCCAGAGTTCGATGGAAAGAAAATCCATCTTCAGAGATTTATCACAACAATAAAATTGATCGACCTTACAAAGGGACCATATAAAGAAATTGCCATTGAAGTGAATAAATCAAAAATAATAGGTACAACATGATACAAAGTAAAAAATGAAACTTCTGTAGCTGAAATTATAGATAAATTGCAGACTTTTATTGTAGGCGACACATCGCAAAATGTGAAGGCCAAATTTGCTACAGTACAGCAGAAAGGACAGCCCCACAATTTACGAGTAAAATCGATAATATACGATGCACGGCATTCACAGTCCCCGGCAGGGGTCTTTTCCAATGGCGGGTGATGCCATTTGGTCTACATTCGGCGTGTGCGACCTTTCAGCGAGCCTTGGACACGGTAATAGGGCCGGAGATGGAGCCACATGCTTTCACCTTCCTCGACGATTTCGTGGTGGTAGGGGCGACAAAGGAGCAACACGTAGCGAATTTGATTGAGATATTCCGCCGGTTAAGGGCGACCAATCTCAGGCTGAATAGGAAGAAGTGGAGCTTCTTCAGGGAAAGGTTGGTCTATCTGGGGCATGTTATTTGTGGAGAAGGGATACGTACCGATCCGGAGAAGGTGGAGGCGATACGTATCCTTAGGGCCCCGACTAATTGTTAGGAGTTGCGACAGTGTCTAGGAATGGCGTCATGGTACAGGCGTATCGTTCCCAACTTCGCGACCCAGGTACAGCCGCTAACGGCCCTCTTAAAGAAGGGACGGAAATGGGCTTGGGACGAAGAAAAGGAGGACAAAGGAGCAACACGTAGAGAATTTGAGGGAGATATTCCACAGATTAAGGGCGCCCAATCTCAGGCTGAATAGGAAGAAGTGCAGCTTCTTCAGGGAAAGGTTGGTATATCTGGGCATGTTATTTGTGGAGAAGGGATACTTACCGCTCCGGAGAAGGTGGAGGCGATACGTAACCTTAGGGCCCCGACTAATTGTAAAGAGTTGCGACAGTGTCTCGGGATGGCGTCATGGTACAGGCGTTTCGTTCCCAACTTCGCGGCTCAGGTACAGCCGCTAACGGCGCTCTTAAAGACGGGACGGAAATGGGCTTGGGACGAAGAACAGGAGGTGGCATTGCGGCAATTGAAAGACAGCTTGACGTCTGCTCTGGTGTTGGCTTGTCCGGACTTTTCCGCCAAATTCGTTCGGCGCACTGCTGACGCAGTCGATAGAGGGGCAGGAGCGGGTGATAGCGTACGCAAGCCGGAAGTTGCTAAAAGCCGACGTGAACTATTCCGCCACCGAGAAAGAGTGCCTGGCAATTGAATGGTGGATCCGGAAGTTGCGTTGCTAGCTGGAGGGGTACCAATTCGACGTAATAACGGACCACCTCAACTCGATCGAGAGAGTCCGCAACTAGTGCGCTCGACCCTGACGACGAAGGCGGATAGATTAAAAGAAATCTTTGATATCGTCCACAGTAATCTGCAGCGTGCATCAAAAGACCAGGGAAGACAACCTGCGGAGACAAGAGTGGCGGCCTTCGTTGGACTCGATGGTCCTACTACGGCAGCACCAACTAACGCCGCTGAGGGCTTCGCAGTGGAATTGGCTCCCAAATTCGATGACCCCTATCGGGTCATCAACCTCGTGTCACCACGGTGGCAAACATCTCGCAGCTGAAGCCGTATATAAAAGCAAAATATGCCTGCAAATCGAAATAGGAAATTTTAATTGAAATTAATTTTTTTTATATATGTATCTATTTAATTTTTTCTTATTTCCTTTTTTCTTTTAAATCAAAATATTGTAGTATACTGTAATAAACATACATATCGAATACACACTATACCCAGTGTCATTTAAATTGAAACACATTGTAGCACTTAGCCATAGACCCAAGCATAATTCAAGTGCAAAGTGATCTGATGCCACAAGTATGCAATGGGCAGTAGAAGTGCCGAATCAACATGTTTAGCATGCGTGACCGTCCCTTCTTTATGTATGTATATAACATTCTTTCTCGCGATCTCCCTACTACAGCGCTGAGCATATAAGGAAAACATAATGCGCTAACGTCTCTGCCGGCGTGTACTGGCTACGAAGTTGCGCAGCTTAGGCTTAGAATAAAATATATGAATTATTAAATTTCAATCGAATAAAGATAACTCAAAAGACATGAATGTGTTTCTGATTGAAGTGAATAGTTTCATACATGAGTATTAATTTGATGTCCAACATATTACTTGGTGACCAAAACGTCCCACATATTATATGCCGACCGTGACAAGTGTCACGCAACGTGGGAAGATCAACGAGAACAACAATAATAACAACGAGAACAACAACAACAACAACTGCAACAACAACAACAGGAACAATGAAAGAGGAACTTTTGTATACTGAGTGAGAAGAGGTTATGAGTTAGCAACAAAAAAGAAGACAAGACGCAGCGGAGTTCAGGAGAGAATAAAAAAAAGAAAATCTTAACTCCACAAGCTGCTATACGCGACCGAGACTCAGCTAAACTGGAACACCGCAAACAAATTAGCGTCAGTTCACTCTGCAACCTCTAGCTCAAAAATAAGAATTCTCGGTATAAAAATAATACAAAATCCCCCTCCACATAACAACCAGCAATAGCAACAAGTGTGAGAGGCATACATGTAAAATAGCAATAACCGCGAGAGGCATACCGCCCCTTGCGGCAACGAAGGAGCATCAGCGTGCCACAAAAAAATATTGGTAAACTGAGCAATAATTGCGTTGCTCGGTTAGACTGCGGCCCGTAAAGCCACACAAACATTAGGTAGAAAGTTGTAAATGCAAATATACATTTGAAAGTAGCAAAGAATTTTCATATTCCAAATTCTTTTTAGTTACATTTTAAATGACATACATTTTTATATTCAAAATTTAGTACTTTAATTAAAAACTAGATCTAGAAATAATTAATGGTAATAGGATATCGAAAACGAATCCACCAATATTTATTAATAACGAGCTATCCATTATGTTAGACCATAATTCAAAAGTTGCGGATTCAAACGCAAATGTTATAAATACAGTCAAGGTTTCACAACCCGAATTGAAACTAATAACTATATTGCTAATAATAATTGCTGTACTGATGTGTGCCAACACTTTCACTAAATTATATAAATTGCACAATAGGTACCTTAAGAAGAAATACTCAAGTAGGGCAAACAACCTCGATATAATTTAAAACATCTTTTTATATGAAAAAAAATATATATATTAAATACTAAACGAAAAAAAAAGTTTTTCACCAAATAAACGAATAAAATAATGAATAAAATTATTCAGAAAATAGATTCCCATTATGGAATCGACGGAAATCCGTACTATGACAAAAGTACATGACAAAAAGAAAAAGTTAAACTCTAAAAACTGGTCAGAGTTATCAAAAGATTTAGTAAGGCTCCGATCAAACTTGATATCAATAAAAGGGAAATATAGCTTGGATATAGAAATCCCAACAATTCTAAACAGCCCTTTCACATTCAAAACAAGTGAAAAACATAATGCGGCAGACCAGCAAGAACTTGAATTGACAGAGCAGGAAGACATTGAGTCGATAAAAAAAAAGATATAAACGATCTAACAATTCCAGCTGTCTTAACAGTAGCTAAATCTTCAGATCAAGATTCAGAGTCCGATTTAAATTCCAGTGTAACAGAGCAAAAATTTATTACAATGACAGATGAATCAGCTGCCCAAAGGGCATACATAAAAGAAATATCAGATGCAGTTCCAGAATTTAATAGAAAAAAATAAATTTGCAAAGATTTATTACAGCAATCAAATTGGTCAACCTGACAAAGGCATTGCAATTGAAGACGTAGTAAAGGCAATAATGGTAAATGTATACCAAAAAGATATAACGAATGAAATAGACTATTTACACAAATTGTTAGAAGCATCGTATATTGATGAAGCCCTAGGTGCTGAACTTGCTGACATCTTCACAAGCAGTTCCAGAATTTGATGGAAGAAAATTATATATGTAAAGACTTATTACAGCAATCAAATTGGCCAACCTGACAAGAAGGTCTAAGTGCTGAACATGCTGACATTTTCAGTACCAAAGAAACCATACAACAATGACAAAAAATGGCGAAAATGGAAATCTCAAGACAATTCTTGAGACAGGCTCATTCAAAACAATGAATGAAGCGGTAGTCAAATAACTTCACTACCGCACTGAGATGACTGGTAGTATGAACTCTATTTTATTCACAAGAGGACGAAGAAACTTCCAAGGTAATACCAACAGAGGTGATTACAGAGGAAGGGGAAACGGCTCATATTATAACAACTCAAATGACCGTGACAACTACCGTGGTGGCAATAGCAACCACGGTGGTAATTATAATAATAACAGAGGTCGTTGAGGATTTAGAGGAAATAATCGTAATAACGGTAATTCCTACAATAACCAAAGAAACGACTATCAAGGAAACAGACAGGGAAACAATGTTAGAAAAGCCCACAATAATAATTCGGAAAACCAACAGGAACCCTTAAGCACTCAATATCAATAAAAACAACAGTTTACACCATCAATCTTAATTTAAATATATATATATCAATATGCAAAATGAACATACTAGTAGGAAATTAACATTTTTAATAGATACAGGAGCTGACATTTCAATCATAAAAGAAAATTCTGATAAATTTTTAGATATTGATCATGATAATACAACCCAAATTACAGGAATTGGTAAAGGATCTTTAAGCTCAATAGGTTTAGCATTAATCGAAATGCGAACTTCTAACTTTATTATACCGCATAATTTTCATATAGTAAAAAAACAATTTTTCGATCCGTTCAGACGGAATTATTGGAATAGATTTTATAAAAAAATTAAATTGTCAATTATATTTCACTACAGAAAGTGACTGTTTCATTTTAAGACCCAATAATATTGCAAATTCTATATAAATACCAATTTTCCATAGTATTAACAACAACGAGATAATTATACCACGTTGTGAAATAATCAGATGAATTAACGTAAATACTCAATATAACCAAATCCTAATACCTAATCAGGAGATAGAAGATGGTATATTTGTTGGTAATTCAATTGCAGATTCGTAAACACAACTAGCAGCAATAAAATTTAAACATAGAGGAAATAAATTTTGAACCATTATCCAATTATCAAATAGCTGATTCACACGACTCGCAAAGAGCAGAATCAATTCTCACTAAATTAAAAAAGAACTTTCCACCAGCATATAAGAAAATAATGACAGAATTATGTTAAAATATGCAGATATCTTTGGATTGGAAACAGAACCAATCACAACTAATAATTTTTACAAGCAAAAATTAAGATTGACAGATGATGAACCATGTTATATTAAAAACTATAGAACTCCTCATTCACAACAAGCTGAAAAAGCTTAACAAGTAACTAAACTTGTTAAAGATAAAATAGTAGAACCCTCTGTGTCTGAATATAATAGCCCGTTACTATTAGTACCAAAGAAATCCTTACCGGATGATTCAAAGGAGAAAATATGGCGTTAAGTGAGACTCTCGCCAAATTAATAAAAAAAATTTAGCTGATAAATTTCCACTTCCAAGAATAGATGATATTCTTGATCAATTAGGCCGAGCAAAATATTTCTCGTGCCTCGATCTAATGTCTGGATTCCATCAGATAGAACTTGAAGAAAATTCAAGGAATATACTGTATTTTTCTATGAGCAATGGCTCTTCTCGTTTAACATGATTACCTTACAGTTTAAAAATAGCCTTTCAACGAATGATGACAATCGCATTCACTGGTCTTGCACCATCTCAAGCATTCCTATACATGGATGACTTAATTGTCATTGTTTGTTCTGAAAAGCATATGACCAAAAATCTCACAACTGATTTCGATCTATGCAGAAAAAACAACATCAAGTTACATCCAGATAATTGTTCATTCTTCATGAAGGAGGTCACTTTTCTCGGACACAAATTCACCGATAAAGGTATATTGCCTGACGACACCAAATATGATGTTAGTAGGAAATACCCAGTCCCTACGGACGCAGACAGAAGATTTGTTGCATTTTGTAACTATTATAGACGTTTCATAAAAAATTTTGACGATTATTCTCGTCACATAACAGGATTATGTAAAAAGGATGTAAAATTCGAATGGACAGCTGATTGCCAGCATGCCTTTGGACATCTTAAAACGCCATTAATGAATCCAACTTTACTGCAATACCTCGATTTTAGCAAACAATTTTGCATAATCACAGATGAGAACAAAATGAGAGCAAGGAAACGAATGCAGTTACACTGATATGTGCAGTTACACTGATATGTGCAGTTACACTGATATGCGACTTAACAAAATATCTAGTTGCCATACCTATTCCAAACAAAAGTGCAAAAGTCGTAGCTTAAGCTATATTCGAAGATTTTATTCTGAAATACGGTCCAATATAGACGTTCATTACGGACATGGGTACAGAATATAAAAATTTAGTTATAGAAGATTTATGTACCTTGGTATTAAAAACACAACTTCTACTGTACACCACCACCAGACTTTAGCAAATTGTATGCATTTTTAATTGTTAAGCTTAATATTTAATAAAAATACCCATACACATAAACATATATAAGCAAAGTATAAATTATTCAATGGGTATTTTCTTATAGCTTTGAATATATGCATGTACACATACTTATATAAAATAGCTTGCCTACATCTTAACTGTATTATGTCATGCCCTCCTTTTCAGTCTCTCTCTCTCTCTCTCCCCCTCTCTCTCTCTCTCGCTCTATCTTTAATTGATATCGTCATTGTTTTCGTTTGTTGTTCGTTTCGCTCTTCAATAAACATAAATTTCTGTGCGACCGAACGAATATGTCCTATTAAAATCTGACTGTTAGACCTAACAGCGGCATTTCTCAAGCAAAGGCACGAACAAAGTACACAATTGCTACGAAATAAAGTGAACGATGGAGAGCAAACCGAATTTGCTTCGTTTTTTGTGTTTATTCGAGATCCGACCGCATTGAAAATAAGTATTGTCTGTTATTTGCAACCTCTGAAATATATATAGTGAAATGCGCCTTTTTTCTTTTTCGCCCTTTTTGTTGATACAAATATGCCTGAAAATTGAAATAGGAAATTTCTTACCCAATTATGACAAGACTTTTAGGAGAATTGAATTTTAATACTTCTCGTTTTTTATAAAATAGTTAGCTTCTTTCTTCTTTTAATATATATCGACTAGTTTTTTATTTTTTTCCTTTTAATCAAAATATATATAGTGAAAAGCCCCTAGTTTGTTTTTCGCCCTTTATACTGATCCAAAAAAGCCTGAAAATCGAAATAGAACATTTTCTTACCTAACTATGACTAGATTTTTTACAGAAATTGAATTTTAATTCTTCTCTATTTTCATAACATAATTAGCTTCCTTCTTTTCTTTATATATATCTATTTAATTTATTGTTATTTCCTTTTTTACCTTTTAATAAGTGTTGCGCTATTGAGCTTTTTCAATAGCTTTCACAAAATAGAAATAATTAACTAATTATTTTTTGTGTTCAAACTGTTTTTATATTTCTTAAAGTTGCGAGAAGCAGGCAGACCCGAATTGGTCTGTGCTTATTATTTAAGAACAATAGTTTATATATATATATAGGCAAGC
>JAWNOR010000373.1:0-73265 GCA_035045885.1 Drosophila borealis | reverse complement strand
CTTTAGCTATGGATCATATAGGGATCCTAAATTAAACTCAATTCACCTGTCTTGTTAAATGTAGGGCTTCATCCTTTCCGTTGATTACATTTGTAGATACTTTTTGTGCACTTGTATCCATTTTCCCTGGGGCGCCGTTTCTAGGCGCATCCATTTGTGCACGCGTTCTATCCAGGTGGCTTAGATTATGTTGCCGCTCGGCGCACCATCCACAATTTCGCGAGCTGCCACATGCACCTGCTTGATATTTTGAACTAAGACACTTAAAACATAACCGATGTTTCAATATAATTGCCTTACGATCTGACGCACACATTTCCTTGAATACATTACAAGTGCCAATGGGGGCTCCTCCTTGCCGCAGACAATGCATATATCCGCTTGTCGAGAAAAACATAAAGCTTTTGCGTCTCTTTGGCTTGCACGTTAGCCATATACGCTTTGCTTTTTATTCCTGCGGCTATCTATTGGCTGCGATTCCTCGCAATCGAGGTAAACACAAAGCTCTTCAAATTTCGGTAGATCTGGCGACGACGCTAATGAACGTTCCCAGTCTACTCTTAATTGCTGAGGTAACTTTCTCATCATATAATATACCAACACTTGAGATTGCTGTTTTATTTCAACTCCAGCTTTCTCCTACGAATTCACACATGAGCGGCAGGTCTGCACTAGCCGCCTTAGACACTCGGCGTCTAGATTTTGAACTGATCTAGACAAAGATGCATTTTCGTTACTCGCTCTTTTCATGCGCTCTCTATACATATCTGTAGCCCAGACAACTTTATTAAAATTCGCGTACTGAATGAGGAAGTTGGAGTGGAATACGGGTAAGGGGGAACAATAAGACTAGAAAAAAAATGACGGGAAAGTTATATGTGGCATTACATGTCGGCACTACATTCAGATGCACTGCTGATGAAGTGCATATGCCCACCCTTCCATGATCGTGCAAAAACGACAATTATAATATAGATATTGGCAGCATCCCTAGAGGCAGTCCGGTTTTGAATAAGTCGCCCTCCTTAGGCGACGCATTGCTCCAAAAAAGACAAATATTTACTCAGACATAATTTTTTCTAGGCTGACAAAAAAACGAAAATATTTACTATACATAACGCTCGAAGCTTCAAATTAATAACGAAGGGGCCTAACATATGTTTTTCGGCAAGTGTAAGAAGTGCTGTAACATATAGTTATATTATACTAAAATAGTTAAGAATATATAAATATAAATATACGAGCATTCATATGGTATCTTATATTAATTTATTACAAAAAAAAGATAATATATAGAAGAAATCGTAAAAGAATATGTTTAAGTTAAATTCGGTACTCATAAAACAAATGTTCAAAATCATCTATTCGGGGAGCTGTGTATTTAGTCCGAAAGTTACTGGGACAACAAATGCAAAGTGCTCGTTGTGACCAAAGCTTTGTATGTGAAGCTTTTACCCGCTTATATTAATTTATTTACGTTTGTGCCAAACTTACGTCAACATCCCACGCAGAAAGATCTTTCGGTGTGTGTGTGGTCGCTAAACTGCGAGAAATAAATTAAGCTTTTGGCATACGTCTGAGAGCTGATTGATATGCTACGACATATATTCCACAACAATCATATGCTTGCTATACACTAAGTTTCTTAAACTATTTTTCTTTTCTTTCTCTTCTTTTATGTTTTATCTCCTTGCCAATTAATTTGCACTTGCACAATTTAACAACTATTCAATTTTAAAAAGGACTAACTAACTCACTACAACAAATAAGCACTAATGGGATATCGTTTACTTTGAACCCGATATTGTCGGTGTGCTGTTGAGGTTATGGTTTAAGCCAAGACAAATCAAGAAGGGACACAAAGCCGAAAATTTGGCCACGGACACCGAGATTTTCCACCTTGCTTGTATAATTCGGTGTTATTGAGATGGGAGGTCGATTCCGGGTTGATTTCCCTTGTTCCCGGTAATCTTCCACCACAACTCCCGCTGCCGAGAGGTCGCCCGCTTGCAAAGACACACTGTCACTGACCGGACAGAACCTCACGTGTGCGAATGTGGGTGTGTGCACCAGCTCTTTTTTGTTGCATGACTTGGATGGGAATTGATCCAAGTTCGCCTAGTAAGCTTCTAGAAACTCACCAATAGTTAGCGCTGCCAATCTATAGTCATCGCATACAGCTAAATTTAAAAAAGATATATTTAAACAAGAATAATTGTAAATTAGCTATATATTTCTGTTTCGAATTTAAGCGTTTATTTTTTTATTTATTATTTTTTTTTTATAATTAATGTGTCAAGCGAAGCTTATGGATGCTAGTGGAATATTATACAGCCTACTTTTAAGTACCGGGTAAAATAATTTTTAATGGTACTTTAATATTGTCAAGCAGCATAATACAACGTCTTAACACAATTCCTTTCTTACTTACAGAGAGGAACCATCTGCCAGACGAATGAACGTTTTCACGTCCAGCGTTCTCCCCCGAATTACCCACTTGCGCACGTATTATTCGGTCATAAAGCTGCGAGGGGACAAAGTAGAGATATCCTTGCAATACACGGGGAGCCTGTATTTGGACCGTATTTTTTGAGTTCTTCTCCCTCGCGCTGCCGGCGAGACCGGATTTCATCCTCAAACCTTTCCAAATTGCACAGTGGTTGGAAGAGCTTTAAGAAACCCCTCCTTAACACCGACCATGGCACATCCCTAAGCCCACTACTCAGGAACCAACGAGCGGCCCTGTCGCAGCAAACCCATTGCACAAGGCTTGCAATCAAGGGCGATACCATACGTGATGGCCCACTTCTCGAGGTGCCCCATGAATCCAAGGGAGTCGGATCGTCCATCTCCCTCATATCGACTCGACTATTGATGTTCCCCGATACAAGAATATAAATACTTTATGGGGTTGGAAATGCTTTCTTCTGCCTGTTACATATATTTTCACAAATACATTATACCCCTTTTACCCATTTTTAATGGGTTCAGGCCCCCCCCCCCCCCCCCCACCCCCCCCCTCCCGTAAAAAAATACGAGAGAGTTTTTCCATCCTTGACGGACAATACATTAACAGCCATACGATAGAGTGACAACAACTAGTAGCAAAAATAGTCTGGGGTCGAACCAACTGAATTCACTCTCATAATGGAATGGCTACATTTCATAAATATATCTGACCACCAACTAAATATAGCGGCTTTAAATAACTCGTTACCTCTATTAATAAAAAAATCACGATAAGCTACCATTCAGGAGACAGAAACGATGGGGTCAAACGGCGTACTAGGTTACAGGGTATGACTTCGTGTCCATCCACGAGTCGCTCGAGATAATCTTCGACGCTCAGTGGCAGTCCACGGTTCGCTGCTCTGTAGTTAGTGAAACACACATTCACTCCTTGCCAGTGAGTTCCAGAAGGTATCCTAAAAGCAACGATTTTATTAGGGATAGAGAAAGTTCGGCGGAGAGAACGTTACACAAACTATTATTAATTTTGCATAGCACGCGAAAGAATTGTGCATAGCGTAGTCTTTTGTGCATGTAAGTAGAAAAAAGAAGCGATAATTCCAGATAAGTCTAGATGGAACAGATAATTGAAGACGCCCTAAAATAAGAGAGGAATCTGTATCGCCAACAATCAACTTATGTGGGAAGACAACACCGAGGATTGTGTTTCGGTTGGCTAACGACGGAAGATTAAGAAGAAGCAGCCTGCTGGAGAAAAATGGCAACCGAAGATTGGGATCCCAATTTAAAACTCGTAAGGCAAAAGCAGAAATCGCATCTGAACGGATTCAATACGATCCTGGTATTGTTATACTGCGGACACCAGATGCAAGAGCAGTATTCAAGGATAGCGGATAGCAAAGGATTGTCAAACTATTTAGAGCATCGATTATTAAATCCAAGTACACTTTTTGCCTCATATAACGATGGTATCTACATTAAGATTGTAGCTGAGTTAAGAATCAAAAAGAACGCCTAGATCTATAACTGTTAGTATACGTTGCAATGGAGTATTGTCGATTGTATAACTGACAAGATAAGGTATGGTACGATTAAAGGTCATAAACATACACTTTGAACAATTTAGATGCAATTGATTGGCCGAACACCAGAGTTGCATAGCTTTCAAATCATCTTGAAGACCGAGAATGAAGTAGAGGATAAGTGTATGATAGAAAAAGATTCGCATCGTCCGCATACATAAGTACCCCGGCATGTGGTATAACCGAGGGGAGATCATTTATAAAAAGAGTAAAGAGTAAGGGTCCAAGATGACTACCTTAAGGAACACCAGAAGTACAGTACACCTGTATAGAGGTAGTCAGCCCCAGCATTACTCTTTGCGTCCTACCTTTTGAATATGAACTAACCCAAAGCAAAAGATTCGGTGGGATACCTAATCGGTCAAGTTTAAGAAGTAAAATATAATGATGCACAGAGTCAAAAGCCTTATTGAAGACAGTGTCAGAAATCATCATATACCAGGGAAATAAACTTAAGCAGATTGGTCGTAGTTGACCGGTTCTTGACTGATTTGCAGAAATGCTGTAAATTCGAAGTGATTATTTTTTCAAATAATTTAGGGATAGCGGACAGTATTGCAATGCCCCTGTAATTTTGTATATCAATCTTTCCACCTTTCCTGTGGAGAGGAATGATATAAGATTTTTTCCGAAGAGATGGAAAGACAGAAGATTCAAGGGATTGATTTAAAAGCTTTAGCAATGGACGAAGAACGGAAGAACTTCACTCCTTGAGTAGGCAACTAGGAATATTTTCAGGCCCAGGAGAGTGAGAAGATTTAAAAGAATTAACAGCAGAAAGGGGAGAGGAATGGGAATGGGAAATAATAGGATCAGGCATAGAACTGGATGAAGTAATATTGTTATAGTAAAAATTATTATTAGGACAGACGGAAGAGCAAGTTGATTGAAAAAAGTTAGCAAAGAAGTTAGCAGAATCGAATTTACGCTTTAATTTTACAAATTTATAAAACTGTCTCAAATTTTGGGCAAATTGCCTTTTGTAACGAGAAAGATAATTCTCATAGCACTGCGAATTAAGAAAAAAGAAGTTCGACTTGGCTATGGAGTATTTAGCCAAGTCATTACTCGAACCAGGCTTACTAAACTTTTTAAAATATTAAGACTTAATATTTTGTAGGTTTGATAGTCTAAGAGTGAACCACAGCAATTGAGGGAATTGAATAAGGAATGCAAGCATCTAAGATGGAGTTTAGGGTGTAATAAAGCAAATTAATAGAAATATTCAAATCAACCGAGTCATCGAAAAGAGAGCAATCGGTTGCATGAATACGTTGATAAAGCAAAAAATAGTTTCCTTTGCGAAAGCAACAGCTGGGCTTATAGGTAGCTGAATAATGCAAAATGAGAGGATTTTAATTATAAACATCCTCAGGAATAACGGAGGGGACCTAGACATATTAGTAATAAGGTAATCGTTAACTAATACCAGATCAGGAGTTCTATTCAAATGATTAGAAATTGAATTTATTTGAAACAAAGAAAGGTCTAGCAATCTATAAAGTTATGTTGTGCTGAGGGTACTAGATACTTTTCAGGAGTGAATAATGACCAAGAGATGTTCGGTACATTAAAATCACCTAACACTATGAATAGGTCATAATCACGCACGTGTGAAGAAACTTCTTTAATCACAAGTAATATGTTTCAAATCAAGATAAATATCAGAAGAAGGAGGAACTTAGGAGCATGTAATATAAATATTCCGTGTAGGAAAAGACACTTTAACTGAAGCAATCTCAGCGTCAGTAGGCATACTAAAACAGAAAAATTCAGACTGGAGAGTGACTTAAACAGCAATTAATACCCCACCACCTCGACTCGGCCGATCATTTCTATGCAAAATAAAGTAGTTCGAAAAAATTTCAAAATCAGATGTGGTTGAATTTTACCATGTTTCTGAAAATGCGACTATATCCGAATCGAAGGAAGTGCTAACCATAAAAAGATATTTAGGATTCGAAATGAGGCCTCTGACATTCTGATAATGAATAAAAATTTGGTCGGAAGAAGAAGCTAGTCTTTTGGGGCAGAAACGGTACCCTGTATTGAAGGGACTGGAAGGGTAACAGGCTGGTTTCGCTTTTTTGGCTTCAACTCGTGAACAACCATGTGTGGAGGCCAAAATTGAGGATCACAAATGATGGGGAACATATCATTTGAAACATTAATTTACGAAGATGCTATTTCACCAGGAGTGGATAAATTAAATTTGGTTATTGAGCGCCAGAAGAAGATTTGCTAGCAATGACAATGCTGCCATTGACTCAAAAGTGGTGTCAGACGAATGTCGAGACAGAAAAACTTGCTTAAGAGGAGCAACAACTGTCAAAGGAGCTGATGGGGTTGAAGGTAAAACTTGACTTGGTGGGGCCAAAGAGACGCCGTGATTGAATTCAACAGTCTGGGCTACATTGCGCGCAGGTCTACCTTTGCAGCCAGAACCTGTCGGGACTGAAGCAGTTTCGCTGACTGGGGCAGGTTCAACTACAGGGACTACTCCATGAGATACAAGAGGGGTCTTAGTTGGACAATCGCTCGGAGAAGGCGATAATGACAACATTGGAGATAAATGCAAGTTGCGAGACACGGACAAAAGAGGCGTAGGTGTATGGATAGACGCTCTAGCCGGCGATTGGGTGGAGACTCGAATTTTATTTGCTAAGCAACGTAAAACTCGAGTCAAAGTTACTCGAGAACTGCTTAGCCACATTATTAAGTTTTAAGAATTAATTTTTCACAGAATTATACACTCTAGAGAAATCAATTTGTTTGTCGATGCAATTCGGGCACGACCCACGCAATTGGCAATTACAGCGATCTTGTCGCAATCACGCCCAGTCAGACCTGCACATTTAGCATGCATCATATTCTGACATAGCCAAGTAACAAATTGCGGCTGTGCAGAATCATCAGCCTATTTGAACGTGCAAGGTTTCTTACAGCACGACATATTTTCTACCGGCGTTAAAAGATAGGCAGAAGTTGCGAGAGCGCAGAGCGAAACGAAATACAGTGCACAAAAGTAGAGCAAGCAAACGCTCAAAAAAATATTTGTACACAAGCAAATTGTTTGGAACGAAAGGCAACAGCAAAAGTTTGAGAGAGCGCGCACAAGCAGAAATATGCAGCAGCGAACACACGCCCATACAAGTCTGTGCACAGAGCACCAAAACAAAAGAATCAAAACAGACAATAACAACAACACGGAACTGACGCCGCGTTCAATAAATGGAATAATTAATAGACTTACGCTGCACAACAAAGAGCACTTTGCACAAGTAATTAATGCTTTTTAAATAAAGCACAAAAAAAATTCAAAATTTACAATTAAAAGCGGGATTAAAGCTCAAAAATTTATAAAAATCTCAGACAAGTAAAACACGTCATTCACTCTCAACTGAGAACTCTCTCCAAAATTTGATCATTGTTGGCGAGGCAGGGACTCTTCCGTCCATAACTGCTTCTCTGCCTCATGACCGTCCCGTACTCCACAACCATCTGCGTTAGCTAGAGCTAAGTAGAGAAATACTTCCAATTCACGTAGAGCCCGTATTTGGGGGCGACATTTTCGTATATCCGCTATTAGGTATTTTTTGAGAGTTCTCGCGCTGCCAGCGAGACCTGATTTCATCCTCAAGCCTTTCGAAATTGCACAGTGCTTGGGAGAGCTGACAGTCAAATTAGTTATCCACACAAGCAGGTTAATGGCTCTTGTCACTCGTAGTCACTTCCCGTTTCCCGTCATATTGTTCTTATTACCATGATTATTTTTTTTTTCTCTCTTTTTTGATTGTTTATTTTTGCTTGTTCTATGTTTACTTCGTTTTTCACCTATCCACTCAACCCAAAAAAACACTCATTGTTACCCATTTACTCACGATTAAGCTTTTTCCCGAACGTAGCTGAATTCGTCCCGCTGCCACGACGTCTTAACTAGAGTGATCTTGACGTGGCGCACGCGCTGTGCTTCTCGATCGATCCATTTTGTGCGTTCGATTCCGCACACATTTTGGTATATCCACTCTGGGGTATCGGTGTCGGAACCCGGTTGTTAGTTAAGCACCCATTCACTCCACATGTCGACACACCTGGCAAAACGTGAGGCGCACATTCAGAACAGTCTGCCTTCAGCGCTCTATGGATATCGCGAGCGTTATCTACCTGAGGTTGTCTAGATACACGAACACTATATACCGGGAGACTAGACACCACTCTTTAGATTAGGGAGAGGTTAAGTTGAACGCCGGCTTGCCACGATGTCCGAGATTAATGTTAATGGAAAAATAAAAAAAGTGTTAGCTGGCTTTTTTATCATTATTACTTTTATTCTCACTTCATTCTCTACGCTTATAACACGAAACTTTACTTTTCTTCCCTACACAAAGGCCCTGCCGCACTGGAGCTGGAGCCCTAGCGCTCCGATGCACAATTAAGGTAATGTTCGCTTCCTTTGTCTCTCTCAAAGTACGTCCACTTCTTTCGATCGTCACAACAAAAGTGCCGGCACGCTCGCCTCTGCCTCTCAACTTCACCGCGAGCTTTCGCAGACTTCTCCTCGGAGCTCTCGCTTTTCGCCACCGTGGTATCGTTGCGCTCTCAAGGACGGTGTTGAGCAACCGATCAGCAACGCACGGTTGCAACGATAACCGGCGGTCATATACAAACTTATAATTTGACTTCATGACTTCGCGGCTCCTTGTCTTGCGTGACAGATGGCACCACTTGCCATCGCCTCTACTCGACAGCTACACCAACAACTAATTTCTTCAGAAAAAAACGAAATCAAAAAGCAGCATATATACATAATACAGATTTCAATTTAATCTCATTTGCAATGCTCTTGCTATAGTTCAATAAAGACGCATATAAATGTGTGAGTACCTGGATACAGAAATTCTTGCAACTTGCCAGCCAAATTACGTTTTCTTAAATCATTTTGTGTTTTTTAACCAATCTTGTTATTTTCAACAAAAGATCATATTGTCTTATACAATATTATTGTATTCTCAAAATGACAATTGTATTACAATTGTGGTTTAAATTGGTGGGTAGTTTAGTTACTTGATTGATAGCTATGTTGTGCAGGCGGCCGGGTGGTGTCTTGCTTTGGGGTGGAGACTTACTTAAAAATTAGCATTTCGATAGCGATTTGTACCTATTGTTTGGAAACGGGGTAACATCGATATTCGGAAATAAACTCCTACTGCGCGGGCACTTGGACGACGTAAGTTCCAAATTTCAACTCTATTGCTCTTATAGGTTCTAAAAGTCTTGCGTTCACACATATGAACGGACAGACAGACAGACAGACGGACATGGCTAGATTAACTCGGCTATTGATGCTGATCAAGAATGTGTATTTAATGGGGTCGGAGATGCTTCCTTCTGGCTGTAACAGGCATTTTCACAAATACACTATACCGTTTTTACCCATATTAAAATGGTTTCAGGTTATAAAAAGAATTGTTAGCAATAGTTTGGGCTACCAAACATTGCACTATTTTTATGGTGACGCGTTACTGTACAAACAGACTACAACTACTAAACTTACGATTTAGAGAGTTAAGCCCTTAACGTGGGTTACAGATTCTCTGTGTGAGAGTGAGCACCATGATTGCTTGCTTCAATTTTGTTTTATAAGAATGCTAAGAGTGTCAGCCGAATGTTGAACCACGAGAGCCAAACGTTCAATAGGAAGATGTTTCTCGCACAGTGCACAACGTGGTTACGGCTGATATTTTTTCATATTATATATATGTTAGTTTAGAATTTCTTACAGCCCAGAGGAATACAATTTACCAATGTCTTCGTACAGCGACTAAATAATTAACTTGCAGAAGAGCAACAAAAAAATTTTAAATGCAGTTTTCTTGATCTATTGATTGCCTCTTTTTAAAAAAAAATTATTGAATATGTTTAATAATATAAAATATGTAAATAAAAACAACAAATATCATTAATATTAATAACTAACCAATCGGTGTTTCCACTCGGCATTTATATTGAAACTATCTAATGACGGATTCCACAGTGGAACGACTGCGACACATAATTTTCACAATTTCTGCATACGACTTTTGTTGCTTGACGTGCATTTTGCATTTCGTATGCAGCTTAAGCTTACTGGTGTACAAAGACTTTATTGGAACCAACATCATTTTTGTTGTATTTTTATTTTATAATTTTTCTATTAATAAATATATTCAGTAATTTATTTGTTTTATAGAGTTAGTTAATAGATAAAGAAAACTGCGTTAAAATTTTTTTTGGCTGTGCTGCAAATTAGTTATTTTCGTTACCAAAGAATATCTAAGTACCTATACGAAGACATTGGTGTATGCATGAGCAGAGTGTGCCTCGCTCTCACTCATAGCTTTGTGCACTTGCATGCATCTCATTCCTACCTCATAGCTTTTAAAAAAAAATCAGAGATCCACAAACATACATATATATGTGTTGTATGGAAGTGCGCACACGATCACGGCGTTTTTCGAAAGCCAGAGATATTTTTAATGGGTTGGCGTTGCCTTCGTAATTTTTTAGACCCTTTTGTGCCTGCGGTAGAATAGGCACTTTCAATGCCGATGGAACTTAAATGCCGATGACTTAGAATATTCAAACGGAAATATAAATGATATTAGAAAAAACAAATCAAGTAATTACCAAATTTACAAAGTAGTTGACCACATTAACGTGGCATTCTAATCATCATGATAACGCAGATATCAAGCAGGCATGTGTCTAAGCTAATTGATATATGACTACTTAAAACAGCTAAGAATTTATACTCGCTATCATTGAAAAATAAATAAAAATCTTTATAAATTTAATATATATAAATTTAAATAAAAACAAGTAACAGACTCTAGTCGGGAGTTCCCGACTACGGTATACCTTGGACCCTCTTTTACCAGCACCAAATGCAGCTAGACATAGAGGCTCGTTTTGCTTTAGGAGTAATAAAAAAAATAAAAAAAAATGTTTTCCTACTTGAAGTTGAACCAGTGACAGATCGCACTAATTGCAAGCGCCTCTACTCGACAGTCATGCCAACAATTTATTTATTATGAAAAAAAAACACAATTTACATAGCAACACATACACACGTTTTGTTTATCAACTTTTTTGTTTCTAAATCGATCTTGATGACATTTTTAACAGTAGATCTTATTCTGCTATTGTAATTGCATTATATTATGACCTAAATTGGTGGGGATGTGGCAATAGTTATAAGATCAAAGATAGATATATTCCAATTGGTTTATTTATTTGATTTTTAGCTATGTTGTGTAGGTGGGGAGGTGGCAATAGTTATAGGATGAAAGATATTTGATATATATATTTAGTATTCAAGAAGTTACTTGCAAGATTTTGTGTCTCAGCTCTTATAATTTACGAGATTTACTTTAAAAGCTCACATTTCGATATATATATATTATTCAAGAAGTTCCTTGTAAGGTTTAGTGTCTCCAGCTTTTATAATTTATGAGATTTGCTCAAAAAGCAGTTCTTCAATATCTATATATTTAACTGTTTGTCCTGACTGACTGACTGACTGATTGGTGATCAACGCACAGCCCAAACCAAACTGTAGCTACCTTATGTGATGTAGGTGCACGTTAAGGCGGGGTTTCGGGAAATTCCACCCGCAAGTGTGGAAAAATCGCGAAAAAGGTTTGTATGCAACTTTTTTGTTTATCATCCGATCGGCCTCAAACATATTTTCAAAGATCTTTGTTCAAATTCATTTAAGGGGTGTTTCACACTTTTCGAAAAATCCGTTCCTCCTTGGTGGAATTGGAGGTCAAAGATTTGGTGGGTGACGTTTCGCGCTCAAATTCATTTCCAGAGATTTATAAGAAAAATGATTTGAGACGTGTTTCACACTTTTTGCAGAATCCAAACTTTTTCAGGTGGAATGCGACTCAAAGATTTATTGTGCGAAGTTTTAAATTGTGTCCGATTTGCATCAAACTTATTTTCAAAGCTCTACATAAGAATGTAATAAATAAATTCTAATCGCAACAGTGGTAAACTGGCGGAAAACGTTTGTATGAAAGTTATTTGTTTATCGTCCGATCAGTTTCAAAATCATTTCAAATTTGTTTGAGAACATTGATTTTATAACATACGTGCAAGGAGGGTTATACCCGCTAGTTTATATATATAGTATTTAAGAAGCTACTTGTAAGATTTAGTGTTTCTAGCTCTAATAATTTACGAGATTTTCTCAAAAAACAGAGTATCGATATCGATTGCATGCAAACGGGCCAAGCTCTACATAAGAATGTAATAAATAAATTCCAATCGCAACAGTGGTAAATTGGCGGAAAACGTTTGTATGAAAGTTATTTGTTTACCGTCCGATCAGTTTCAAAATCATTTAAAATTTGTTTGAGAACATTGATTTTATAACATACGTGCCACGGGCAAGGCCGGGTGATACCCGCTAGTATATATATAGTATTCAAGAAGCTTCTTGTAAGATTTAGTGTTTCTAGCTCTAATAATTTAAGAAATTTTCTCAAAAAAGAGAGTATCGATATCGATTGCATGCAAACGGGGCAAGTTATCGTTTATATGAAACAAACTGATACTACGAGGGAGCTACAGTGCGACGTACATAGCCAAAGACGGCAACTCAAATCAATCCCACAAGCAAATTGATACAACAAGTTTGCAGAAGTTTCAGCCGTGGATATACTTTAGGGCGACTTATAGACAAAGGCGGCAACACACAATCAAACCTATCGAATGTCGCTTACAAGACCCAACAAGTTCGAATAAACGGCAAGTGGGGCTACATTTCAAGGCGACTTGTGCACCCAACGCAGAAATCTACAATTAATCAAACCACCCCCCGTTCGCGACAAACGAGTTGCGACTATTTTGTTCAAATCGGTATTTCATTGCGACGTACCGTCGAGAATAACATCATCGTTCGAACACCACTTATGATTATAATTGCAAAACTAATGCAATTTAAAACTAATGCGACTATTTGTTTTCTATAGCACACTACACATTTATAAAATAAAATAAATTATGAATACATTACTAACAAAATCCAATCTACAGATCAGACACAAGTTCCACCACGGCGACCTTCACCTTTCGCAAGGTTCGTATATATATATTTAAAAAACAATCAAATGGAAAACTATTAATAATTAACCTAATCAAAAAAACAAAACACATTGTACACCCTAACACAAGCACTTAAAGTTAGATTAACTAGTTACAAATTAAGTCAGAAAGTTAGCCGGACAGCAAATAGCAAATAACCAAAGTACAGAAAGTTCATTAAGTCAATTTCAAGTTCGCCTCTTCCTAATTAAGGAGAAGCATTAAGAAACCAAATGGATTCAGCTTCAGCTTCAAAGATACCGTACTTTACCATCGTACGACGGTAACCCTAAGATACTGAGCAGGTTCCTTAATAATGTGGAAGAAATTCTTCTAATTATAAGAGGAACTGATCAGACCCCCTATGGGCAGATGCTCTTAAGAGCAACTAGGAACAAAATTGAGGGCAAAGCCAACGAGCCTATAATATAAGCTGGTCTCAATAGGGATGAGATCAAAGATGCACTTATTGCATATTGTGCAGATGAAAGAGATGAACCCACTCTTATATATGAGTTACAAAATTTATTTCAAGGGAAATCGTCACTACGTGTTTTATACGATAAAGTTTGTGAAATCAAACTTGCCCTGTTCCGATTAACTGAAATTTGAACCCATATCGATCAAAACCAAAAAAAAGTATATATTTATCTTTTAACACTGGTAGAAATGTCGTGCTTTAAGAAACCTTGCACGTTCAAGCAGGCTGATGATTCTGCATTGCCGCAATTTGTTACTTGCTGGCTATGTGAGAATATGATGCATGCTAAATGTGCAGGTCTCACTGGGCGTGACTGCGACAAGATCGCTGCAACTGCCAAGAAGGGCTGCGGTGGCTTGCGTTGGTCGTACCCAGAATGCATCGACAAGGAAATTCATTTCTCCAGAATGTATAATTCTGTGAGAAATCAATTATTAAAACTAAATAACGTGGCTAAGCAGCTCTCGAGTAGCTTTGACTCGAGTTTTGAGTTGCTTAGCAAATACAAATTTGAGTCTCCAACCAATCGCCGGGTGGAGCCTCAATTTTTGCAGCTGCCACCTCCGTCTGTCCAGACACCTATGCCTCTTTTGTCCCTGCCTAGCAACTTTATCCCCTGTAATAGTCCCATTAGTCCCTGTACCTGAGCCTGCCCCAGTTAGCCATCTGCCTCAGCAAATCCTATTTTACCTGCAGCCCCATCAGCTCCTACTTTCACTGTTGTTGCCCCTCGTAGGAAAGTTTTTGTGTCTCGACCTTCGTCTAACACCACCTGTGAGTCATTGGCAGCTTATATTGCTAGCAAATCTTCTGCTAGCGTGTCAATTACCAAATTTAATTTCTCCACTCCTCGTGAAATATCATCATTTAAAATAATTGACGCTAAAGCCACTCTCCAGTCAGAACTTTTCTGTTTAAGTAAGCCTACTGATGCTGAGATTGTCTCAGTAAATGTGTCTTTTCCTACACGGAATATTTATATTGCATGCTCTTATGTTCCTCCTTCTTCTGATATTCAAGTTTATATGGAACCTATTTCTTTTATTAAAGAAGTTTCTTTACATGTGCGCGATAATGACCTATTTATTGTGTTGGGTGATTTTAATTTGCCGAACATCTCTTGGTCATTATTCACTGCCGAAAATTTTCTAGTGCCCTCAGCACAAATTTACTTAAAAAGCTCACATTTCGATATATATATATTATTCAAGAAGTTCCTTGTAAGGTTTAGTGTCTCCAGCTTTTATAATTTATGAGATTTGCTCAAAAAGCAGTTCTTCAATATCTATATATTTAACTGTTTGTCCTGACTGACTGACTGACTGATTGGTGATCAACGCACAGCCCAAACCAAACTGTAGCTACCTTATGTGATGTAGGTGCACGTTAAGGCGGGGTTTCGGGAAATTCCACCCGCAAGTGTGGAAAAATCGCGAAAAAGGTTTGTATGCAACTTTTTTGTTTATCATCCGATCGGCCTCAAACATATTTTCAAAGATCTTCGTTCAAATTCATTTAAGGGGTGTTTCACACTTTTCGAAAAATCCGTTCCTCCTTGGTGGAATTGAAGGTCAAAGATTTGGTGGGTGACGTTTCGCGCTCAAATTCATTTCCAGAGATTTATAAGAAAAATGATTTGAGACGTGTTTCACACTTTTTGCAGAATCCAAACTTTTTCAGGTGGAATGCGACTCAAAGATTTTTTGTGCGAAGTTTTAAATTGTGTCTGATTTGCATCAAACTTATTTTCAAAGCTCTACATAAGAATGTAATAAATAAATTCTAATCGCAACAGTGGTAAACTGGCGGAAAACGTTTGTATGAAAGTTATTTGTTTACCGTCCGATCAGTTTCAAAATCATTTCAAATTTGTTTGAGAACATTGATTTAATAACATACGTGCCACGGGCAAGGAGGGTTATACCCGCTAGTTTATATATATAGTATTTAAGAAGCTACTTGTAAGATTTAGTGTTTCTAGCTCTAATAATTTACGAGATTTTCTCAAAAAACAGAGTATCGATATCGATTGCATGCAAACGGGCCAAGCTCTACATAAGAATGTAATAAATAAATTCCAATCGCAACAGTGGTAAATTGGCGGAAAACGATTGTATGAAAGTTATTTGTTTACCGTCCGATCAGTTTCAAAATCATTTTAAATTTGTTTGAGAACATTGATTTTATAACATACGTGCCACGGGCAAGGCCGGGTGATACCCGCTAGTATATATATAGTATTCAAGAAGCTTCTTGTAAGATTTAGTGTTTCTAGCTCTAATAATTTAAGAAATTTTCTCAAAAAACAGAGTATCGATATCGATTGCATGCAAACGGGGCAAGTTATCGTTTATATGAAACAAACTGATACTACGAGAGCTCCAGTGCGACGTACATAGCCAAAGACGGCAACTCAAATCAAACCCACAAGCAAATTGATACAACAAGTTTGCAGAAGTTTCAGCCGTGGATATACTTTAGGGCGACTTATAGACAAAGGCAGCAACACACAATCAAACCTATCGAATGTCGCTTACAAGACCCAACAAGTTCGAATAAACGGCAAGTGGGGCTACATTTCAAGGCGACTTGTGCACCCAACGCAGAAATCTACAATTAATCAAACCACCCCCCGTTCGCGACAAACGAGTTGCGACTATTTTGTTCAAATCGGTATTTCATTGCGATGTACCGTCGAGAATAACATCATCGTTCGAACACCACTTATGATTATAATTGCAAAACTAATGCAATTTAAAACTAATGCGACTATTTGTTTTACTATAGCACACTACACATTTATTAAATAAAATAAATTATGAATACATTACTAACAAAATCCAATCTACAGATCAGACACAAGTTCCACCACGGCGACCTTCACCTTTCGCAAGGTTCGTATATATATATTTAAAAAACAATCAAATGGAAAACTATTAATAATTAACCTAATCAAAAAAACAAAACACATTGTACACCCCAACACAAGCACTTAAAGTTAGATTAACTAGTTACAAATTAAGTCAGAAAGTTAGCCGGACAGCAAATAGCAAATAACCAAAGTACAGAAAGTTCATTAAGTCAATTTCAAGTTCGCCTCTTCCTAATTAAGGAGAAGCATTAAGAAACCAAATGGATTCAGCTTCAGCTTCAAAGATACCGTACTTTACCATCGTACGACGGTAACCCTAAGATACTGAGCAGGTTCCTTAATAATGTGGAAGAAATTCTTCTAATTATAAGAGGAACTGATCAGACCCCCTATGGGCAGATGCTCTTAAGAGCAACTAGGAACAAAATTGAGGGCAAAGCCAACGAGCCTATAATATAAGCTGGTCTCAATAGGGATGAGATCAAAGATGCACTTATTGCATATTGTGCAGATGAAAGAGATGAACCCACTCTTATATATGAGTTACAAAATTTATTTTAAGGGAAATCGTCACTACGTGTTTTATACGATAAAGTTTGTGAAATCAAACTTGCCCTGTTCCGATTAACTGAAATTTGAACCCATATCGATCAAAACCAAAAAAAAAAGTATATATTTATCTTTTAACACTGGTAGAAATGTCGTGCTTTAAGAAACCTTGCACGTTCAAGCAGGCTGATGATTCTGCATTGCCGCATTTTGTTACTTGCTGGCTATGTGAGAATATGATGCATGCTAAATGTGCAGGTCTTACTGCCAAGAAGGGCTGCGGTGGCTTGCGTTGGTCGTACCCAGAATGCATCGACAAGGAAATTCATTTCTCCAGAATGTATAATTCTGTGAGAAATCAATTATTAAAACTAAATAACGTGGCTAAGCAGCTCTCGAGTAGCTTTGACTCGAGTTTTGAGTTGCTTAGCAAATACAAATTTGAGTCTCCAACCAATCGCCGGGTGGAGCCTCAATTTTTGCAGTTGCCACCTCCGTCTGTCCAGACACCTATGCCTCTTTTGTCCCTGCCTAGCAACTTTATCCCCTGTAATAGTCCCATTAGTCCCTGTACCTGAGCCTGCCCCAGTTAGCCATCTGCCTCAGCCCCCTCAGCTCCTGGCCGCAAAGGTAGACCTGCCCAGATTGTTAAAAACAATCATGGTGCTTTCTTGGCCCCACCAAATCCTATTTTACCTGCAGCCCCATCAGCTCCTACTTTCACTGTTGTTGCCCCTCGTAGGAAAGTTTTTGTGTCTCGACCTTCGTCTGACACCACCTGTGAGTCATTGGCAGCTTATATTGCTAGCAAATCTTCTGCTAGCGTGTCAATTACCAAATTTAATTTCTCCACTCCTCGTGTAATATCATCATTTAAAATAAATGTTTCACATGATATGTTCCCAATCATTTATGATTCGAAATTTTGGCCTCCACACATGATTGTTCACGAGTTCAAGCCAAAAAAGCGTAACCAGCCTGTTATCCTTCTAGTCCTTTCAATACAGGGTACCATATCTGCTCCAAAAAACTAACTTCTTCTTCTGACTAAGTCTCTAATTCATTAACAGAATGTCAGAGGTCTCATTTCACGAGTTCAAGCCAAAAAAGCGTAACCAGCCTGTTACCCTTCCAGTCCCTTCAATACAGGGTACCATATCTGCTCCAAAAAACTTACTTCTTCTGACCAAGTCTCTATTCATTAGCAGAATGTCAGAGGTCTCTCTCCAGTCAGAACTTTTCTGTTTAAGTAAGCCTACTGATGCTGAGATTGTCTCAGTAAATGTGTCTTTTCCTACACGGAATATTTATATTGCATGCTCTTATGTTCCTCCTTCTTCTGATATTCAAGTTTATATGGAACATATTTCTTTTATTAAAGAAGTTTCTTTACATGTGCGCGATAATGACCTGATTATTGTGTTGGGTGATTTTAATTTGCCGAACATCTCTTGGTCATTATTCACTGCCGAAAATTTTCTAGTGCCCTCAGCACAACATGACTTTATAGATTGCATGCTTGATCTTTCATTGTTACAATTTAATTCAATTTCTAATCATTTGCTTAGAACACTTGATCTTGTATTTGTTAACGACTACCTTATTTCTAATGTGTCTAGGTCCCCTCCTTTATATCTCTCTGAGGATGTAGATCATCCTTCTTTGGAGGTTGCAATGTTCAATTGTAATCCTCTCATTTTGTGCTCATCAGCCAATAAGCCGCGCTTTGCTTTCGCAAAGGAAAATTTTCATTGCTGAATCAACTTATTTATGCAACCGATTGGACTTTCTTAGATGACTGGGTTGATATGAAATATTTCTATTACCTGTTTTTATAACACCCTAAACTCCCTGTTAGATATGTGTATTCCTACGTCAATTCCTTCGACTACTTCTTCAAAGCCACCCTGGTTCACTCCCAGACTATCAAACCTACAAAATATTAAGTCTAAATAATTTAAAAAGTTTAATAGATCTAGTTCGAGTATTGACTTAGCTAAATACTCCATAGCCCAGTCGAACTTCTTTCTTCTTAATTCTCAGTGCTATAAGAACTATCTTTCTCGCTGCAAAAGGCAATTTGCCCTAAATCCGACACGGTTTTACAATTTTGTAAACTTGAAGCATAAATCTTCAAGTTTGCCATCTTCATTTTCTCTCGGGATGGATAAAGCTGGAAATGACTCTGATTCTGCTAACCTCTTTGCTAATTTTTTTCAATAAACTTACTCTTCAGTCTGTCCTAATAATAATTCTTACCCTTATACTATTACTTCATCTAGTAATTTACTTCCTCCTATTATTTCCCATTCCTCTCTCCTTTTAGCTTTAAATTCTTTAAAATCTTCTTTCTCTCTTGGGCCTGAAAATAATCCTAGTTGTCTACTCAAGGAGTGTATCCATTGATAAAGCTTTTTAATCTATCCTTTGAATCTTCTGCCTTTCCATCTCTTTGGAAAAATCTTTTATCATTCCTCTCCACAAAAAAGGTGGAAAGTCTGATATACAAAATTATAGGGGCATTGCAAAACTGTCCGCTATTCCCAAATTATTTGAAAAAATAATCACTTCGAATTTGCAGCATTTCTGCAAATCAGTTGTTACCCTGTTCAACATGGATTCGTAAAGAATCGATCAACTACGACCAATCTGCTTGAGTTTATTTCCTTTGTAGATGATGCTATCCTTTCGAAAATGCAATCTGATGTAATTTACACTGACCTCAGTAAGGCGTTTGATTCTGTGCACCATGACATTTTTCTTTTTAAACTTGACCGAATAGGTTTCCCTCCGTCTCTTTTGCTTTGGATTAGTTTTTATTTACAAGGTAGGACCCAAAGAGTAATGCTGAGACTGACTATTCTAAACAGGTGCACGGTACTTCTGGTGTTCCTTTAGGTAGTAAATTTTCCCCAATCGGGTCGGTGATTTCTCATTACTTTCCCAATACTATCTCTTTATCCTATCTACTTAACACTCTATATGGCTCTAATAGCATCACTGACATAATAAGCTGTTAAAATGGGCACAGCTGGCCGGACTGGCAAATAAAACACATCCATTGGTCGGTGATGCTATTAGAAATTTGTGTTCTCTAACTAGGCTTTCAGCATTTAATTTTCAAAATTGTATATATAATGTATTGAATAATTAGGAAGACACTCGTTATGTCGACCATTAATAAACAAATAAATAAAAATCTGTTCGACAGTGATGTGACATTCAATATCGAACTATTTTTAAAAACCAAATAATTTTCAAACAATAAAACAAAATGAAAATGCAAACCAGAATTAAGTTTACTAATCACCAAGTCCTCCTAGACATCGTCATAACACTTGTAACCACTAAAAACCAAAACCTACATAAATCAAAGATTATAAAAAGAATTAAACAATAACCATACAAATGTTTTTACAGACTCTTCTATAATACTGCACGAATGTTAAAAGCGGAACAATTAACGGAAAAAGAGAAATTTGCTCAAGTTAATCTAGGCAACGCCAAGGTTATATCATACAAACATCTTTTCCATAAAATAGACCTATACGATTTTATAGACAATGTAAACAAATTCGAAATAGCCCTTAACGACCTTAACCTTACTTATAACAAAGCTGGCCATAAAAGAAACTTCAATAACAAATGTCCCAAAGTCCATCAAAGGACACCTTGCAGGATGTTGATGTTGCGACACATACAGAAATGGGACAACATCAACGATCAGCTTGGCAGCTTGTAGATATTAAGTTATATACATACTTCTGTTAATAAAGAGTTTAAGTTTAGTTTGAACATCAACACAAAGCGGTTGTAATCTTTTATTCGTTGAATCATCGAGTCATTAAACTCTTTACTTAATAATAATCTTTAACCGGAGGAACCATCCAACACCAAAAGTAACATCGCAAGGCTCTAAAAGGAAGTCGCCTTTAACACTGGACTAGGTTCTCCTCTGGTAACTCGGGCACTAGGAGGACCTATGTGCAAGGACAAATTTCAAGTCTCTTGCTCTTTTTCGATCTGAGCCCCTTACGTTCATACAGACAGAATTCTGGACAATCGCCACTAGCTCCTCCTTGCGATTTTGGAACTCACCTGACTCCATTTTGTGTTTCCTTACTTCTTTTATATATCCTTGTCTGAAGTCATCTTCACCTTCTCTTGCCCTTTCTGCTCCGATGATTCCGTTGATTTATTTGTTAACCCTTTTCTTTTTGTTTTTTTTTTTTCATCTTTTTTCTTATGTTGTCTTTTATTTCTTTCAAACATAAGTTCGGTTTGGTTCGGTCATCCCCACAAAAAAAAAACAATCAAATAATAACGGGAAAGAAGGGCTATCTTCGGCACGCCTACGATTTAATACCCTTGCAGACCTAACGTTTTCATAATACTCATAGTGCTATGCCCGTATCTAAGAAGCACAAGAAAAGTAGTCAATGCCGAGTTTGGTCAAGATATCTTTAAAAAAAAAAAATTTTCCATACATGAACTGAATTTTCGACCGATCGTTTCTATGCAGCGATATGATATAGCGTTCCGATGTAAATAGGAATTTGCAAAAATTGTGGGAGTATTGTAAAACTAATAAATGCCGAGTTTGCCGAGATATCAAAAAAATTGTCATACAGCAACTTAATTTTCGACCGATCGTTCCTATGGCAGCTATATGATATAGTGGCCCGATGTTGATAGGCTTTCGCATATATATGAGAAACATAGTAAAACTAATAAATACCGGGTTTGTTCAATATATCTTGATAAATAAAAATGTTTTCCATACAAGCACCTACTTTTCGACCGGTCGTTCCTATGGAAGCTATATGATATAGTGGTCCTATCCAGCTAGTTTTGACGTATGTACTGCGCGCAAGAGAAAGAGGCTTTTCTTTAAAGTTTCATAAAGATAGCTTTAAAACTGAGAGACTAGTTCGCATAGGAACAGACAGACGAACAGACGGACATGGCTATATCGACTCGGCTGTTGTTACTGAGCATGAATATATATACTTTATTGTTGGATTATGCAGCAGCCGCATCATCAGTATAAGCCAACATTCATGTAATAATCTTAGTTTAGTGAAACAGCTGTTTGATGTAAACAAGGATGGCAAGCCTCTCTTGCACTTGTCGCAGCTGTTATGAATTGCATATTTTTTCTATCTAGTCAGTTGTTCGTTGTTGATCGAGGCGAAGCGAAGAACTTTTCTGAGCCACAGCCAAATAATCTGGAAAATTACGTAAATTTGATAAAAAAAACTATTTTATAACGTGTTGTTGTGTAACTCAACATTACTTATCTTTCTTGACCATTCTTTAATATTACTTGTTTATTCATCTCTTTAATTATTTTGTTTCCCTTATATGTTTGTTTCATTTTGGTTGTATCTATGTTCACTTGGTTTTGGTTATGTTCGTTTGTTTTATCTCTCTTAAAGCACGTCTACTCCTTTCGATCGTCACAGCAAAAGTGCCGGCACGCTCGCCTCTATCGCCTAACTTCACCGCGAGCTTTCGTAAGTTCTCCTCGGACCTCTCGCTCTTTTCCACCGAGGTGATGTTGCGCTCCCAAGGACGGAGTTGAGCAACCAATCAGCAACGCACGGTTGCAGCGATGGCTAGCGGTTATATTATGACTTTATGACTACGTGGCACCTTTTTTTTAAAAAACTTTTGTGTTTCTTAATCAATTTTGTTATTTTCAACAGAAGATTATATTGTCCTAAAGAATATTTATATATTCTCAAAATGATAATTGCATTAAAATTGTGGTTTAAATTAAACCTGAACCCTCTTCCCTCTTCTACCAAACCCAGATGCAGCTCGTCCTACCGGCAATATAAACAAAAACATTTTTCCCCACTAGGAATCTAACCTGTGACAGATCGCACCGCTTGCAAAAGCCTCTTCTCTACAGTGTTACAAACAATTGATTTATTATGAAAAACGAGAAAGCAGGGCAATCTTCTTTTCTTATATTTAAACTTATATTATGACTTCATCACTACGTGGCTCCTTGTTCTTAGCTGACAGATCGCACCACTTACCCACGCCTCTACTCGACAGCCACACCGACAACTAATTTCTTCAGAATAAAAAATACAATACAGTTTACAATACAATCTCATTTGCAGTGCTCTTGTAAATATTCAATAAAGACGCGCATAAATGTGTGTGTACATGTATACAGAAATTCTTGCAACTTGCGCTAGCTGCCGCAAACACATGGCCAGCAAAACCACGGTATTTTCTTGATTTATAGCTATGCTGTGCACGCGACCGGGTGGCAATAGTTAAATAATTAATTAACTTAAAGAAGAACAACAAAAAGTGTTTAATTGCAGTATTTTTTATATAGTTATTACCTTTATTTAACAACAAATATTATTGAATATGATTAATAATTTAAACTTTTAATATATATAAGATCTTACACAATATATAGTCAACGTAAACAATCATATTAATAATATCGTAGAAAGTATCTTGTTAACATAATACAAAGTCATTACAAAATTAATTTTAACAAAAGAAGAATTCGAAGTAATCAAACTAATAACCGAAGAAGGCATTGTAGTAAAATCAGAAGAACATTGTTATAGATTTCTAACACTAGAAGCTTATATTCCTGTATATATAAACAATTGTTATGTTTAACGTTAAGATACCAATATTTGACAAAATCCAATACGAACCCTTACACATTGTTCCATTACCTGTCAATGAATCACAAATGTTAATTTTACCAAACTATGTTACTTATAATCAAGCTGGCCATAATAGATATTTCAATAACAAATATCCCAAAGTCCATCAAGTCCAAATCTGCAAAGACACCAAATCTACAACCAACATGATGAACTATCAATGTCTAAAAGGCATACTCTCAGACCAAACAACAGCATGTGATCTCAAAAACATCGACAACGAAGTAAACATCAAAGAAGTGGAGCAAAGGCACATTTTTATATTTCATACGGTCAACACCACAATACCCTCATCATGCAGCAGACCTCGAACGATTAAAAAAAATTACATACAAAGATGGCAATGGCATTATATACGACGACTCAGAATTGAAATACGACCAAGAAATCAACAATCAATACAAGCATTTGAAGTTTAGAAAATTAACAACACAACCGAAGACCTAAACCTACACAAACTCTACCTGCAAGCCTTAATTAGTCAAACCGACATTATTCAAATGCAAAGCACCGCGACAAAAGACATATTTATAATTAACACCCTATTTTCGATTACCACTATGGGTGGCACCACCCAAGCCACCACGCGGCAAGCCAACATAACCAATCTTCACTGTGGGGGTGACTCCAGCAAAGACACCCTGTACTTGACTAAAAGTGCTCACACAACATTGTAGCACTATGTTGCTACATCAACACAAAAGCGCAACATCAGCAATAGACAGGACGTTGATTTTGCGACACATATAGAAAGGGGACACCATCGACGTCAGCTTGTAGATATTAAGATACTTCTGTTAACAAAGAGTTTAAGTTTAGTTTGAACACAAAGCGGCTTTAATCTTTTATTCGTTGAATCATCGAATCATTAAACTCTTTACTGAATAATAATCTTGAACTGGAGCAACCTTCCAACACCAAAAGTAAAATAGCAAGGGTCTAAAAGGAAGTCACATTTAACACTGGACTTGGTTCTCCTCTGGTAACTCAGGCACCAGGAGGACCTATGTGCAAGGACAAATTATAAGTCTCTTGCTCTTTTTCGATTTAAGCTCGCGTTTTTAAGCTTGCGTTCATACCTACAGACAGACGGAATTCTGGCCGATCGCCAGTAGCTCCTCCTTGCGTCGCTGGTGGATCCAGCGCACGTCAACCCCAGATTTTGGAACTCACCTGACTCCATTTTGTGTTCCCTTACTTCTTTTATGTATCCTTCTCTAAAGTGAGCCTCGCCCTCTCTTGCCCTTTATAGATTGCATGCTTGATCTTTCATTGTTACAATTTAATTCAATTTCTAATCATTTGCTTGGAACACTTGATCTTGTATTTGTTAACGACTACCTTATTTCTAATATGTCTAGGTCCCCTCCTTTATATCTCTCTGAGGATGTAGATCATCCTTCTTTGGAGGTTGCAATGTTCAATTGTAATCCTCTCATTTTGTGCTCATCAGCCAATAAGCCGCGCTTTGCTTTCGCAAAGGAAAATTTTCATTGCTGAATCAACTTATTTATGCAACCGATTGGACTTTCTTAGATGACTGGGTTGATATGAAATATTTCTATTACCTGTTTTTATAACACCCTAAACTCCCTCTTAGATATGTGTATTCCTACGTCAATTCCTTCGACTACTTCTTCAAAGCCACCCTGGTTCACTCCCAGACTATCAAACCTACAAAATATTAAGTCTAAATATTTTAAAAAGTTAAATAAATCTAGTTCGAGTATTGACTTAGCTAAATACTCCATAGCCCAGTCGAACTTCTTTCTTCTTAATTCTCAGTGCTATAAGAACTATCTTTCTCGCTGCAAAAGGCAATTTGCCCTAAATCCGACACGGTTTTACAATTTTGTAAACTTGAAGCATAAATCTTCAAGTTTGCCATCTTCATTTTCTCTCGGGATGGATAAAGCTGGAAATGACTCTGATTCTGCTAACCTCTTTGCTAATTTTTTTCAATAAACTTACTCTTCAGTCTGTCCTAATAATAATTCTTACCCTTATACTATTACTTCATCTAGTAATTTACTTCCTCCTATTATTTCCCATTCCTCTCTCCTTTTAGCTTTAAATTCTTTAAAATCTTCTTTCTCTCTTGGGCCTGAAAATAATCCTAGTTGTCTACTCAAGGAGTGTATCCATTGATAAAGCTTTTTAATCTATCCTTTGAATCTTCTGCCTTTCCATCTCTTTGGAAAAATCTTTTATCATTCCTCTCCACAAAAAAGGTAGAAAGTCTGATATACAAAATTATAGGGGCATTGCAAAACTGTCCGCTATTCCCAAATTATTTGAAAAAATAATCACTTCGAATTTGCAGCATTTCTGCAAATCAGTTGTTACCCTGTTCAACATGGATTCGTAAAGAATCGATCAACTACGACCAATCTGCTTGAGTTTATTTCCTTTGTAGATGATGCTATCCTTTCGAAAATGCAATCTGATGTAATTTACACTGACCTCAGTAAGGCGTTTGATTCTGTGCACCATGACATTTTTCTTTTTAAACTTGACCGAATAGGTTTCCCTCCGTCTCTTTTGCTTTGGATTAGTTTTTATTTACAAGGTAGGACCCAAAGAGTAATGCTGAGACTGACTATTCTAAACAGGTGCACGGTACTTCTGGTGTTCCTTTAGGTAGTAAATTTTCCCCAATCGGGTCGGTGATTTCTCATTACTTTCCCAATACTATCTCTTTATCCTATCTACTTAACACTCTATATGGCTCTAATAGCATCACTGACATAATAAGCTGTTAAAATGGGCACAGCTGGCCGGACTGGCAAATAAAACACATCCATTGGTCGGTGATGCTATTAGAAATTTGTGTTCTCTAACTAGGCTTTCAGCATTTAATTTTCAAAATTGTATATATAATGTATTGAATAATTAGGAAGACACTCGTTATGTCGACCATTAATAAACAAATAAATAAAAATCTGTTCGACAGTGATGTGACATTCAATATCGAACTATTTTTAAAAACCAAATAATTTTCAAACAATAAAACAAAATGAAAATGCAAACCAGAATTAAGTTTACTAATCACCAAGTCCTCCTAGACATCGTCATAACACTTGTAACCACTAAAAACCAAAACCTACATAAATCAAAGATTATAAAAAGAATTAAACAATAACCATACAAATGTTTTTACAGACTCTTCTATAATACTGCACGAATGTTAAAAGCGGAACAATTAACGGAAAAAGAGAAATTTGCTCAAGTTAATCTAGGCAACGCCAAGGTTATATCATACAAACATCTTTTCCATAAAATAGACCTATACGATTTTATAGACAATGTAAACAAATTCGAAATAGCCCTTAACGACCTTAACCTTACTTATAACAAAGCTGGCCATAAAAGAAACTTCAATAACAAATGTCCCAAAGTCCATCAAAGGACACCTTGCAGGATGTGGATGTTGCGACACATACAGAAATGGGACAACATCAACGATCAGCTTGGCAGCTTGTAGATATTAAGTTATATACATACTTCTGTTAATAAAGAGTTTAAGTTTAGTTTGAACATCAACACAAAGCGGTTGTAATCTTTTATTCGTTGAATCATCGAGTCATTAAACTCTTTACTTAATAATAATCTTTAACCGGAGGAACCATCCAACACCAAAAGTAACATCGCAAGGCTCTAAAAGGAAGTCGCCTTTAACACTGGACTAGGTTCTCCTCTGGTAACTCGGGCACTAGGAGGACCTATGTGCAAGGACAAATTTCAAGTCTCTTGCTCTTTTTCGATCTGAGCCCCTTACGTTCATACAGACAGAATTCTGGACAATCGCCACTAGCTCCTCCTTGCGATTTTGGAACTCACCTGACTCCATTTTGTGTTTCCTTACTTCTTTTATATATCCTTGTCTGAAGTCATCTTCACCTTCTCTTGCCCTTTCTGCTCCGATGATTCCGTTGATTTATTTGTTAACCCTTTTCTTTTTGTTTTTTTTTTTTCATCTTTTTTCTTATGTTGTCTTTTATTTCTTTCAAACATAAGTTCAGTTTGGTTCGGTCATCCCCACAAAAAAAAAACAATCAAATAATAACGGGAAAGAAGGGCTATCTTCGGCACGCCTACGATTTAATACCCTTGCAGACCTAACGTTTTCATAATACTCATAGTGCTATGCCCGTATCTAAGAAGCACAAGAAAAGTAGTCAATGCCGAGTTTGGTCAAGATATCTTTAAAAAAAAAAATTTTCCATACATGAACTGAATTTTCGACCGATCGTTTCTATGCAGCGATATGATATAGCGTTCCGATGTAAATAGGAATTTGCAAAAATTGTGGGAGTATTGTAAAACTAATAAATGCCGAGTTTGCCGAGATATCAAAAAAATTGTCATACAGCAACTTAATTTTCGACCGATCGTTCCTATGGCAGCTATATGATATAGTGGCCCGATGCTGATAGGCTTTCGCATATATATGAGAAACATAGTAAAACTAATAAATACCGGGTTTGTTCAATATATCTTGATAAATAAAAATGTTTTCCATACAAGCACCTACTTTTCGACCGGTCGTTCCTATGGAAGCTATATGATATAGTGGTCCTATCCAGCTAGTTTTGACGTATGTACTGCGCGCAAGAGAAAGAGGCCTTTCTTTAAAGTTTCATAAAGATAGCTTTAAAACTGAGAGACTAGTTCGCATAGGAACAGACAGACGAACAGACGGACATGGCTATATCGACTCGGCTGTTGTTACTGAGCATGAATATATATACTTTATTGTTGGATTATGCAGCAGCCGCATCATCAGTATAAGCCAACATTCATGTAATAATCTTAGTTTAGTGAAACAGCTGTTTGATGTAAACAAGGATGGCAAGCCTCTCTTGCACTTGTCGCAGCTGTTATGAATTGCATATTTTTTCTATCTAGTCAGTTGTTCGTTGTTGATCGAGGCGAAGCGAAGAACTTTTTCTGAGCCACAGCCAAATAATCTGGAAAATTACGTAAATTTGATAAAAAAACTATTTTATAACGTGTTGTTGTGTAACTCAACATTACTTATCTTTCTTGACCATTCTTTAATATTACTTGTTTATTCATCTCTTTAATTTATTTTGTTCCCTTTATTTTGTTTCCCTTATATGTTTGTTTCATTTTGGTTGTATCTATGTTCACTTGGTTTTGGTTATGTTCGTTTGTTTTATCTCTCTTAAAGCACGTCTACTCCTTTCGATCGTCACAGCAAAAGTGCCGCACGCTCGCCTCTATCGCCTAACTTCACCGCGAGCTTTCGTAAGTTCTCCTCGGACCTCTCGCTCTTTTCCACCGAGGTGATGTTGCGCTCCCAAGGACGGAGTTGAGCAACCAATCAGCAACGCACGGTTGCAGCGATGGCTAGCGGTTATATTATGACTTTATGACTACGTGGCACCTTTTTTTTAAAAAAACTTTTGTGTTTCTTAACCAATTTTGTTATTTTCAACAGAAGATTATATTGCCCTAAAGAATATTTATATATTCTCAAAATGATAATTGCATTAAAATTGTGGTTTAAATTAAACCTGAACCCTCTTCCCTCTTCTACCAAACCCAGATGCAGCTCGTCCCTACGGGCAATATAAACAAAAACATTTTTCCCCACTAGGAATCTAACCTGTGACAGATCGCACCGCTTGCAAAAGCCTCTTCTCTACAGTGTTACAAACAATTGATTTATTATGAAAAACGAGAAAGCAGGGCAATCTTCTTTTCTTATATTTAAACTTATATTATGACTTCATCACTACGTGGCTCCTTGTTCTTAGCTGACAGATCGCACCACTTACCAACGCCTCTACTCGACAGCCACACCGACAACTAATGTCTTCAGAATAAAAAATACAATACAGATTACAATACAATCTCATTTGCAGTGCTCTTGTAAATATTCAATAAAGACGCGCATAAATGTGTGTGTACATGTATACAGAAATTCTTGCAACTTGCGCTAGCTGCCGCAAACACATGGCCAGCAAAACCACGGTATTTTCTTGATTTATAGCTATGCTGTGCACGCGACCGGGTGGCAATAGTTAAATAATTAATTAACTTAAAGAAGAACAACAAAAAGAGTTTAATTGCAGTATTTTTTATATAGTTATTACCTTTATTTAACAACAAATATTATTGAATATGATTAATAATTTAAACTTTTAATATATATAAGATCTTAAACGAGGAACAGATCGAAATCCATTTGTTACAATATATAGTCAACGTAAACAATCATATTAATAATATCGTAGAAAGTATCTTGTTAACATAATACAAAGTCATTACAAAATTAATTTTAACAAAAGAAGAATTCGAAGTAATCAAACTAATAACCGAACAAGGCATTGTAGTAAAATCAGAAGAACATTGTTATAGATTTCTAACACTAGAAGCTTATATTCCTGTATATATAAACAATTGTTATGTTTAACGTTAAGATACCAATATTTGACAAAATCCAATACGAACCCTTACACATTGTTCCATTACCTGTCAATGAATCACAAATGTTAATTTTACCAAACTATGTTACTAATAATCAAGCTGGCCATAATAGATATTTCAATAACAAATATCCCAAAGTCCATCAAGTCCACATCTGCAAAGACACCGAATCTGCAATCAACATGATGAACTATCAATGTCTAAAAGGCATACTCTCAGACCAAACAACAGCATGTGATCTCAAAAACATCGACAACGAAGTAAACATCAAAGAAGTGGAGCAAAGGCACATTTTTATATTTCATACGGTCAACACCACAATACCCTCATCATGCAGCAGACCTCGAACGATTAAAGGATCAGCGATTGTTACATACAAAGATGGCAATGGCATTATATACGACGACTCAGAATTGAAATACGACCAAGAAATCAACAATCAATACAAGCATTTGAAGTTTAGAAAATTAACAACACAACCGAAGACCTAAACCTACACAAACTCTACCTGCAAGCCTTAATTAGTCAAACCGACATTATTCAAATGCAAAGCACCGCGACAAACGACATATTTATAATTAACACCCTTTTTTCGATTACCACTATGGGTGGCACCACCCAAGCCACCACGCGGCAAGCCAACATAACCAATCTTCACTGTGGGGGTGACTCCAGCAAAGACACCCTGTACTTGACTAAAAGTGCTCACACAACATTGTAGCACTATGTTGCTACATCAACACAAAAGCGCAACATCAGCAATAGACAGGACGTTGATTTTGCGACACATATAGAAAGGGGACACCATCGACGTCAGCTTGTAGATATTAAGATACTTCTGTTAACAAAGAGTTTAAGTTTAGTTTGAACACAAAGCGGCTGTAATCTTTTATTCGTTGAATCATCGAATCATTAAACTCTTTACTGAATAATAATCTTGAACTGGAGCAACCTTCCAACACCAAAAGTAAAATAGCAAGGGTCTAAAAGGAAGTCACATTTAACACTGGACTTGGTTCTCCTCTGGTAACTCAGGCACCAGGAGGACCTATGTGCAAGGACAAATTATAAGTCTCTTGCTCTTTTTCGATTTAAGCTCCTTGCGTTCATACCTACAGACAGACGGAATTCTGGCCGATCGCCCATAGCTCCTCCTGCGTCGCTTGTGGATCCAGCGCTCGTCAACCCCAGATTTTGGAACTCACCTGACTCCATTTTGTGTTCCCTTACTTCTTTTATGTATCCTTCTCTAAAGTCAGCCTCGCCCTCTCTTGCCCTTTCTGCTCTGATGATTCCGTTGATTTATTCGTTAACCCTTTTCTTTATGTTTTTTTTCATCTTTTTTCTTTTGTTGTCTTATTTCTTTCCAATATTAGTTCGGTTTGGTTCGGTCATCCTCACAAAAAATAACAATCAAATAATAACGGGAAAGAAGGGCTATCTTCGGCACGCCTACGATTTAATACCCTTGCAGACCTAACGTTTTCATAATACTCATAGTGCTTTGCCCGTATCTAAAAAGCACAAGAAAAGTAGTCAATGCCGAGATTGGTCAAGATATCTTGAACAAAAAAAATAAATTTTCCTTACATGAACTAAATTTTTGACCGATCGTTTCTATGGCGGCGATATGATATAGTGTTCTGATGTAAATAAGATGTTGCAAAAATTGTGGCAGCATTGTAAAACTAATAAAAGCCGAGTTTGGTAAAGATATCAATAAAAATTGCCATACAGCAACTTAATTTTCGACCGATCGTTCCTATGGCAGCTGTATGATATAGTGGCCCGATGTTGATAGGATTTTGCATATATTTGAGGATCATAGTAAATCTAATAAATACCGGGTTTGGTCAAGATATCTTGATATATAAAAATGTTTTCCATACAAGCACCTACTTTTCGACCGATCGTCCCTATGGAAGCTATATGATATAGTGGTCCGATCCAGCTAGTTTTGACGTATGTACTGCGCGCAAGAGAAAGAGGCACTTCTTCAAAGTTTCATAAAGATAGCTTTAAAACTGAGAGACTAGTTCGCATAGGAACAGACAGACGAACAGACGGACATGGCTATATCGACTCGGCTGTTGTTACTGAGCATGAATATATATACTATATGGGGTCGGAGATGTCTCCTTCTATGCGTTACACATTTCACAAAATTATAATACGCTCTGCAAGGGTATAAAAAAGGGTTGCACCACTGTCGCTGTTTTGCGGGTTGATCGCTCCTGCCACTCATAGTCGCTTCACCGTTGCTTGTTCAATGTTATTACTATTATTGTTGGATTCTGCAGCAGCCGCATCATCAGTATAAGCCAACATTCATGTAAACATTAGAAGAGGTAATAATCTTAGTTTAGTGAAACAGCTGTTTGTTGTAAACAAGGATGGCAAGCCTCTCTTGCACTTGTCGCAGCTGTTATGAATTGCATATTTTTTCTATCTAGTCAGTTGTTCGTTGTTGATCGAGGCGAAGCGAAGAACTTTTCTGAGCCACAGCCAAATAATCTGGCAATTTACGTAAATTTGATAAAAAAAAAACTATTTTATAACGTGTTGTTGTGAAACGCCATATTTGACTTTATTTCTTAGCAAAAGCTTCAAAACAGTTGCTAAAAAACATTAGTAACTCAACATTACTTATCTTTCTTTGCCGTTCTTTAATATTACTTGTTTATTCATCTCTTTAATTCATTTTTTTTCACTTATATGTTTGTTTCATTTTGGTTGTATCTATGTTCACTTGGTTTTTCGTCTTTCCTTTCATCCCAAAAAAACCTTTTCACCGCATATGAGCTGAATTCGTCCTGCTGCCACGACGTCTTAACGACCCAGACGTGTTCCCGTATGCTAGCGTGATCTCGACGTTGCCAGTCTTGCGCACGCGCTGTGCTTTTCGATTGACCGTTACTTTTCGTTTCGTCCGTTTTGTTAATTCAATTCCGCACACATTTTTGTCGCGTATATCTTGCAGGTGTTCACTTCTGAAAGCTGGTACAGGGGTATAAAATGTATTAGGTATGGTATGCCCGATTCAACCCATATATAAACTTTTTATCCTCTTTGTCTTTTGCTATGCTCTTGCTCTGGGGTATGCCGACCACAAATTTCCTAGGTTGTTCTATATATCTTCTTTTTTTTTTAACTACCCTGTAGTGAGTTAGAAATTAAATTGAACGCCGGCTTGTCACGATGTCCGAGATTAATGTTAATGGAGAAATTCAAAGAGTTAGCTGGCTCCGTTTTCATTATTACTTTTACTCACACTTTATTCTCTACAATTATTACACGCTACCCTACTCTCCTTCCCTACGAAAGGCCCTGCCGCACTGCTTGAGACTCTAGCGCACCACTGCACAATTAAGGTTATGTTCGTTTGTTTTATCTCTCTTAAAGCACGTCTACTCCTTTCGATCGTCACAGCAAAAGTGCCGGCACGCTCGCCTCTATCGCCTAACTTCACCGCGAGCTTTCGTAAGTTCTCCTCGGACCTCTCGCTCTTCTCCACCGAGGTGATGCTGCGCTCCCAAGGACGGAGTTGAGCAACCAATCAGCAACGCACGGTTGCAGCGATGGCTAGCGGTTATATTATGACTTTATGACTACGTGGCTCCTTGTTCTTAGCTGACAGATCGCACCACTTACCAACGCCTCTACTCGACAGCCACACCGACAACTAATTTCTTCAGAATAAAAAATACAATACAGTTTACAATACAATCTCATTTGCAGTGCTCATGTAAATATTCAATAAAGACGCGCATAAATGTGTGTGTACATGTATACAGAAATTCTTTGCAACTTACGCTAGCTGCCACCAAACACATGGCAAGCAAAAACACGGTATTTTCTTGATTTAAAGCTATGCTGTGCACGCAACCGGGTGGCAATAGTTAAATAATTAATTAACTTAAAGAAGCAACAAAAAAGAGTTTAATTGCAGTATTTTTTATATAGTTATTACCTTTATTTAACAACAAATATTATTGAATAAGATTAATAATTTAAACTTTTAATATATATAAGATCCTAAACGAGGAACAGATCGAAATCCATTTGTTACAATATAAAGTCAACGTAAACAATCATATTAATAATATCGTAGAAAGTATCTTGTTAACATAATACAAAGTCATTACAAAATTAATTTTAACAAAAGAAGAATTCGAAGTAATCAAACTAATAACCGAACAAGGCATTGTAGTAAAATCAGAAGAACATTGTTATAGATTTCTAACACTAGAAGCTTATATTCCTGTATATATAAACAATTGTTATGTTTAACGTTAAGATACCAATATTTGACAAAATCCAATACGAACCCTTACACATTGTTCCATTACCTGTCAATGAATCAAAAATGTTAATTTTACTAAACTATGTTAGTTATAATCAAGCTGGCCATAATAGATATTTCAATAACAAATATCCCAAAGTCCATCAAGTCCAAATCTGCAAAGACACCAAATCTACAACCAACATGATGAACTATCAATGTCTAAAAGGCATACTCTCAGACCAAACAACAGCATGTGATCTCAAAAACATCGACAACGAAGTAAACATCAAAGAAGTGGAGCAAAGGCACATTTTCATATATCATACGGTCAACACCACAACACCCTCATCATGCAGCAGACCTCGAACGATTAAAGGATCAGCGATTGTTACATACAAAGATGGCAATGGCATTATATACGACGACTCAGAATTGAAATACGACAAAGAAATCAACAATCAATACAAGCATTTGAAGTTTAGAAAATTAACAACACAACCGAAGACTTAAACCTACACAAACAAGCAAGCCCTAATTAGTCAAACCGACATTATTCAAATGCAAAGCACCGCGACAAACGACATATTTATAATTAACACCCTATTTTCGATTACCACTATATGGGTGGCACCACCCAAGCCACCACGCGGCAAGCCAACATAACCAATCTTCACTGTGGGGGCGACTCCAGCAAAGACATCCTGTACTTGACTAAAAGTGCTCACACAACATTGTAGCACTATGTTGCTACATCAACACAAAAACGCAACATCAGCAATAGACAGGGCGTTGATTTTGCGACACATATAGAAAGGGGACACCATCGACGTCAGCTTGTAGATATTAAGATACTTCTGTTAATAAAGAGTTTAAGTTTAGTTTGAACACAAAGCGGCTGTAATCTTTTATTCGTTGAATCATCGAATCATTAAACTCTCTACATAATAATAATCTTGAACTGGAGCAACCTTCCAACACCAAAAGTAACATAGCAAGGCTCTAAAAGGAAGTCACCTTTAACACTGGACTTGGTTCTCCTCTGGTAACTCAGGCACCAGGAGGACCTATGTGCAAGGACAAATTATATGTCTCTTGCTCTTTTTCGATTTAAGCTCCTTGCGTTCATACCTACAGACAGACGGAATTCTGGCCGATCGCCAATAGCTCCTCCTGAGTCGCTTGTGGATCCAGCGCTCGTCAACCCCAGATTTTGGAACTCACCTGACTCCAATTTGTGTTCCCTTACTTCTTTTATGTAACCTTTTCTAAAGTCAGCCTCGCCCTCTCTTGCCCTTTCTGATCTGATGATTCCGTTGATTAATTTGTTAACCCTTTTCTTTACGTTTTTCATCTTTTTTCTTTTGTTGTCTTATTTCTTTCCAATATAAGTTCGGTTTGGTTCGGTCATCCCCAACAAAAAATAACAATCAAATAATAACGGGAAAGAAGGGCTATCTTCGGCACGCCTACGATTTAATACCCTTGCAGACCTAACGTTTTCATAATACTCATAGTGCTTTGCCCGTATCTAAAAAGCACAAGAAAAGTAGTCAATGCCGAGATTGGTCAAGATATCTTGAACAAAAAAAAAAAATTTCCATACTAATAAAAGCCGAGTTTGGTAAAGATATCAAAAAAAATTTCCATACAGCAACTTAATTTTCGACCGATCGTTCCTATGGCAGCTGTATGATATAGTGGCCCGATGTTGATAGGATTTTGCATATATTTGAGGATCATAGTAAATCTAATAAATACTGGGTTTGGTCAAGATATCTTGATATATAAAAATGTTTTCCATACAAGCACCTACTTTTCGACCGATCGTCCCTATGGAAGCTATATGATATAGTGGTCCGATCCAGCTAGTTTTGACGTATGTACCGCGCGCAGAGAAAGAGGCACTTCTTCAAAGTTTCATAAAGATAGCTCTAAAACTGAGAGACTAGTTCGCATAGGAACAGACAGACGGACAGACGGACATGGCTATATCGACTCGGCTGTTGTTACTGAGCATGAATATATATACTATATGGGGTCGGAGATGTCTCCTTCTATCGCGTTACACATTTCACAAAATTATAATACGCTCTGCAAGGGTATAAAAAAGGGTTGCACCACTGTCGCTGTTTTGCGGGTTGATCGCTCCTGCCACTCATAGTCACTTCACCGTTGCTTGTTCAATGTTATTACTATTATTGTTGGATTCTGCAGCAGCCGCATCATCAGTATAAGCCAACATTCATGTAAACATAAGAAGAGGTAATAATCTTAGTTTAGTGAAACAGCTGTTTGTTGTAAACAAGGATGGCAAGCCTCTCTTGCACTTGTCGCAGCTGTTATGAATTGCATATTTTTTCTATCTAGTCAGTTGTTCGTTGTTGATCGAGGCGAAGCGAAGAACTTTCTGAGCCACAGCCAAATAATCTGGCAATTTACGTAAATTTGATTAAAAAAAACTATTTTATAACGTGTTGTTGTGAAACGCCATATTTGACTTTATTTCTTAGCAAAAGCTTCAAAACAGTTGCTAAAAAACATTAGTAACTCAACATTACTTATCTTTCTTTGCCGTTCTTTAATATTACTTGTTTATTCATCTCTTTAATTCATTTTTTTCACTTATATGTTTGTTTCATTTTGGTTGTATCTATGTTCACTTGGTTTTTCGTCTTTCCTCTCATCCCAAAAAAACCTTTTCACCGCATATGAGCTGAATTCGTCCTGCTGCCACGACGTCTTAACGACCCAGACGTGTTCCCGTATGCTAGCGTGATCTCGACGTTGCCAGTCTTGCGCACGCGCTGTGCTTTTCGATTGACCGTTACTTTTCGTTTCGTCCGTTTTGTTAATTCAATTCCGCACACATTTTTGTCGCGTATATCTTGCAGGTGTTCACTTCTGAAAGCTGGTACAGGGTATAAAATGTATTAGGTATGGTATGCCCGATTCAACCCATATATAAACTTTTTTATCTCTTTGTCTTTTGCTAGCCTCTTGCTCTGGGGTATGCCGACCACAAATTTCCTAGGTTGTTCTATATATCTTCTTTTTTTTTAACTACCCTGTAGTGAGTTAGAAATTAAATTGAACGCCGGCTTGTCACGATGTCCGAGATTAATGTTAATGGAGAAATTCAAAGAGTTAGCTGGCTCCGTTTTCATTATTACTTTTACTCACACTTTATTCTCTACAATTATTACACGCTACCCTACTCTCCTTCCCTACGAAAGGCCCTGCCGCACTGCTTGGAACCCTTGCGCACCACTGCACAATTAAGGTTATGTTCGTTTGTTTTATCTCTCTTAAAGCACGTCTACTCCTTTCGATCGTCACAGCAAAAGTGCCGGCACGCTCGCCTCTATCGCCTAACTTCACCGCGAGCTTTCGTAAGTTCTCCTCGAACCTCTCGCTCTTCTCCACCGAGGTGATGCTGCGCTCCCAAGGACGGAGTTGAGCAACCAATCAGCAACGCACGGTTGCAGCGATGGCTAGCGGTTATATTATGACTTTATGACTACGTGGCACCTTTTTTTTTAAAAACCTTTTGTGTTTCTTAACCAATTTTGTTATTTTCAACAGAAGATTATATTGTCCTAAAGAATATTTATATATTCTCAAAATGATAATTGCATTAAAATTGTGGTTTAAATTAAATCTGAACCCTCTTCCCTCTTCTACCAACCCCAGATGCAGCTCGTCCTACCGGCAATATAAACAAAAACAAAATATTTAAACTTATATTATGACTTCATCACTACGTGGCTCCTTGTTCTTAGCTGACAGATCGCACCACTTACCAACGCCTCTACTCGACAGCCACACCGACAACTAATTTCTTCCGAATAAAAAATACAATACAGTTTACAATACAATCTCATTTGCAGTGCTCGTGTAAATATTCAATAAAGACGCGCATAAATGTGTGTGTACATGTATACAGAAATTCTTGCAACTTGCGCTAGCTGCCGCAAACACATGGCCAGCAAAAACACGGTATTTTCTTGATTTAAAGCTATGCTGTGCACGCGACCGGGTGGCAATAGTTAAATAATTAATTAACTTAAAGAAGAACAACAAAAAGAGTTTAATTGCAGTATTTTTTATATAGTTATTACCTTTATTTAACAACAAATATTATTGAATATGATTAATAATTTAAACTTTTAATATATATAAGATCCCAAACGAGGAACAGATCGAAATCCATTTGTTACAATATAAAGTCAACGTAAACAATCATATTAATAATATTGATCTCAAAAACATCGACAACGAAGTAAACATCAAAGAAGTGGAGCAAAGGCACATTTTTATATTTCATACGGTCAACACCACAATACCCTCATCATGCAGTAGACCTCGAACGATTAAAGGATCAGCGATTGTTACAAACAAAGATGGCAATGGCATTATATACGACGACTCAGAATTGAAATACGACCAAGAAATCAACAATCAATACAAGCATTTGAAGTTTAGAAAATTAACAACACAACCGAAGACCCAAACCGACACAAACTCTACCTGCAAGCCTTAATTAGTCAAACCGACATTATTCAAATGCAAAGCACCGCGACAAACGACATATTTATAATTAACACCCTATTTTCGATTACCACTATATGGGTGGCACCACCCAAGCCACCACGCGGCAAGCCAACATAAACAATCTTCACTGTGGGGGCGACTCCAGCAAAGACACCCTGTACTTGACTAAAAGTGCTCACACAACATTGTAGCACTATGTTGCTACATCAACACAAAAACGCAACATCAGCAATAGACAGGACGTTGATTTTGCGACACATATAGAAAGGGGACACCATCGACGTCAGCTTGTAGATATTAAGATACTTCTGTTAACAAAGAGTTTAAGTTTAGTTTGAACACAAATCGGCTGTAATCTTTTATTCGTTGAATCATCGAATCATTAAACTCTTTACTTAATAATAATCTTGAACTGGAGCAACCTTCCAACACCAAAAGTAACATAGCAAGGCTCTAAAAGGAAGTCACCTTTAACACTGGACTTGGTTCTCCTCTGGTAACTCAGGCACCAGGAGGACCTATGTGCAAGGACAAATTATAAGTCTCTTGCTCTTTTTCGATTTAAGCTCCTTGCGTTCATACCTACAGACAGACGGAATTCTGGCCGATCGCCAGTAGCTCCTCCTTGCGTCGCTGGTGGATCCAGCGCACGTCAACCCCAGATTTTGGAACTCACATGACTCCATTTTGTGTTCCCTTACTTCTTTTATGTTTCCTTCTCTAAAGTGAGCCTCGCCCTCTCTTGCCCTTTCTGATCTGATGATTCCGTTGATTAATTTGTTAACCCTTTTCTTTACGTTTTTTTTTCATCTTTTTTCTTTTGTTGTCTTATTTCTTTCCAATATAAGTTCGGTTTGGTTCGGTCATCCTCACAAACAAAAAAACAATGAAATAATAACGGGAAAGAAGGGCTATCTTCGGCACGCCTACGATTTAATGCCCTTGCAGACCTAACGTTTTCATAATACTCATAGTGCTTTGCCCGTATCTAAGATGCACAGGAAATGTAGTCAATGCCGAGTTTGGTCAGGATATCTTGAGAAACAAAAAAATTTTCCATACAACAAATTAGTTTTCGACCGATCGTTTCTATGGCAGCTATGTGATATAGTGGTCCGATGTAAATAAGATTTTGCATAAATGGAGGGATCATTGTAAAACTAATAAATGCCGTGTTTGGTCAAAATATCTTGAAAAACAAAAAATTTTCCATGCATCTTAGTCTTCGACCGATCGTTCCTATGGCAGCTATATGGAAAGAGCATTGTAAAACTAAAAAATGCCGAGTTTGGTCAAGATATCATGACAAATAAACATTTTTTCATACATCAACTTAATTTTCAACCGGTCGTTCCTATGGCAGCCATATGATATAGGGATCCGATGTAAATAAGGTTTTGCATAAATGGCGGGAGCATTGTAAATTTATAAAATGCCGAGGTTTGTCAAGATATCATGACAAATAAAAATTTTTCCATACAGCAACTTAATTTTCGACCGATCGTTCCTATGGCAGCTACATGATATAGTGGTCCGATGTTGATAGAATTTTGCATATATATGAGGAGCATAGTAAAACTAATAAATACCGGGTTTGGTCAAGATATTTAGATAAACCAAAATGTTTTTCATACAGGCACCTACTTTTCGACCGGTCGTTCCGATTGCAGCTATATGATATAGTGGTCCGATCCAGCTGTTCCGACGTATGTACTTCGCGTAAGAGAAAGAGGCACGTCTTCAAAGTTACATAAAGATAGCTTTAAAACAGACAGACAGACGGACATGGCTATATCCAATACGAACCCTTACACATTGTTTCATTACCTGTCAATGAATCAAAAATGTTAATTTTACCAAACTATGTTACTTATAATCAAGCTGGCCATAATAGATATTTCAATAACAAATATCCCAAACTCCATCAAGTCCACATCTGCAAAGACACCGAATCTACAACCAACATGATGAACTATCAATGTCTAAAAGGCATACTCTCAGACCAAACAACAACATGTGATCTCAAAAACATCGACAACGAAGTAAACATCAAAGAAGTGGAGCAAAGGCACATTTTTATATTTCATACGGTCAACACCACAATACCCTCATCATGCAGCAGACCTCGAAAGATTAAAGGATCAGCGATTGTTACATACAAAGATGGCAATGGCATTATATACGACGACTCAGAATTGAAATACGACCAAGAAATCAACAATCAATACAAGCATTTGAAGTTTAGAAAATTAACAACACAAGCGAAGACTTAACCTACACAAACTCTACCTGCAAGCCTTAATTAGTCAAACCGACATTATTCAAATGCAAAGCACCGCGACAAACGACATATTTATAATTTACACCCTATTTTCGATTACCACTATATGGGTGGCACCACCCAAGCCACCACGCGGCAAGCCAACATAACCAATCTTCACTGTGGGGGCGACTCCAGCAAAGACACCCTGTACTTGACTAAAAGTGCTCACACAACATTGTAGCACTATGTTGCTACATCAACACAAAAAACGCAACATCAGCAATAGACAGGACGTTGATTTTGCGACACATATAGAAAGGGGACACCATCGACGTCAGCTTGTAGATATTAAGATACTTCTGTTAATAAAGAGTTTAAGTTTAGTTTGAACACAAAGCGGCTGAAATCTTTTATTCGTTGAATCATCGAATCATTAAACTCTTTACTTAATAATAATCTTGAACTGGAGCAACCTTCCAACACCAAAAGTAACATAGCAAGGCTCTAAAAGGAAGTCACCTTTAACACTGGACTTAGTTCTCCTCTGGTAACTCAGGCACCAGGAGGACCTATGTGCAAGGACAAATTATAAGTCTCTTGCTCTTTTTCGATTTAAGCTCCTTGCGTTCATACCTACAGACAGACGGAATTCTGGCCGATCGCCAGTAGCTCCTCCTTGCGTCGCTGGTGGATCCAGCGCACGTCAACCCCAGATTTTGGAACTCACCTGACTCCAATTTGTGTTCCCTTACTTCTTTTATGTAACCTTTTCTAAAGTCAGCCTCGCCCTCTCTTGCCCTTTCTGATCTGATGATTCCGTTGATTTGTTTGTTAACCCTTTTCTTTTTGTTTTTTTTCATCTTTTTTCTTTTGTTTTTCTTATTTCTTTCAAATATTAGTTCGGTTTGGTTCGGTCATCCTCACAAAAAAAAAAAAACAATGAAATAATAACGGGAAAGAAGGGCTATCCTCGGCACGCCTACGATTTAATGCCCTTGCAGACCTAACGTTTTCATAATACTCATAGTGCTTTGCCCGTATCTAAGATGCACAGGAAATGTAGTCAATGCCGAGTTTGGTCAAGATATCTTGACAAACAATAAAATTTTCCACACAACAACTTAGTTTTCGACCGATCGTTTCTATGGGAGCTATGTGATATGGTGGTCCGATGTAAATAAGATTTTGCATAAATGGAGGGATCATTGTAAAACTAATAAATGCCATGTTTGGTCAAAATATCTTGAAAAACAAAAAATTTTCCATACATCTTAGTCTTCGACCGATCGTTCCTATGGCAGCTATATGCAAAGAGCATTGTAAAACTAAAAAATGCCGAGTTTGGTCAAGATATCATGACAAATAAAAATTTCTCATACATCAACTTTATTTTCAACCGGTCGTTCATATGGCAGCCATATGATATAGGGATCGGATGTAAATAAGGTTTTGCATAAATGGCGGGAGCATTGTAAATTTATAAAACGCCGAGGTTTGTCAAGATATCATGACAAATAAAAATTTTTCCATACAGCAACTTAATTTTCGACCGATCGTTCCTATGGCAGCTACATGATATAGTGGTCCGATGTTGATAGAATTTTGCATATATATGAGGAGCATAGTAAAACTAATAAATACTGGGTTTTTTTTGGTCAAGATATTTAGATAAACAAAAAATATTTTTCATACAGGCACCTACTTTTCGACCGATCGGTCCGATGGCAGCTATATGATATAGTGGTCCGATCCAGCTTGTTCCGACGTATGTACTGCGCGTAAGAGAAAGAGTCACTTCTTCAAAGTTGCATAAAGATAGCTTTAAAACAGACAGACAGACGGACATGGCTATATCGACTCGGCTGTTGATACTGATCATGAATATATATACTTTATGGGGTCGGACATGTCTCCTTCTATGCTTTACACATTTCACGACAAAATTATAATAACACAAAATGGAGTCAGGTGAGTTCCAAAATCTGGGGTTGACGTGCGCTGGATCCACCAGCGACGCAAGGAGGAGCTACGGGCGATCGGCCAGAATTCCGTCTGTCTGTAGGTATGAAGGAGCTTAAATCGAAAAAGAGCAAGAGACTTATAATTTGTCCTTGCACATAGGTCCTCCTGGTGCCTGAGTTACCAGAGGAGAACCAAGTCCAGTGTTAAAGGTGACTTCCTTTTAGAGCCTTGCTATGTTACTTTTGGTGTTGGAAGGTTGCTCCAGTTCAAGATTATTATTCAGTAAAGAGTTTAATGATTCGATGATTCAACGAATAAAATATTACAACCGCTTTGTGTTGAAGTTCAAACTAAACTTAAACTCTTTATTAACAGAAGTATGTATATATCTTAATATCTACAAGCTGCCAAGCTGATCGTTGATGTTGTCCCATTTCTGTATGTGTCGCAACATCAACATCCTGCAAGGTGTCCTTGGTGGAGTCGCCCCCACAATGAAGATTGGTTATGTTGGCTCGCATCGTGGTGTCTTGGGGGGTGCCATCCCGAGAGTTTTTGAGATGGTAACTCCTCCCCCCTAGTGTGAAATTAGGGCGCAGTACATACGTCGGAACAAGCTGGATCGGACCACTATATCATATAGCTGCCATCGGAACGATCGGTCGAAAAGTAGGTGCCTGTATGAAAAATATTTTTGTTTATCTAAATATCTTGACCAAACCCAGTATTTATTAGTTTTACTATGCTCCTCATATATATGCAAAATTCTATCAACATCGGACCACTATATCATGTAGCTGCCATAGGAACGATCGGTCGAAAATTAAGTTGCTGTATGGAAAAATTTTTATTTGTCATGATATCTTGACAAACCTCGGCATTTTATAAATTTACAATGCTCCCGCCATTTATGCAAAACCTTATTTACATCGGATCCCTATATCATATGGCTGCCATAGGAACGACCGGTTGAAAATTAAGTTGATGTATGAAAAAATGTTTATTTGTCATGATATCTTGACCAAACTCGGCATTTTTTAGTTTTACAATGCTCTTTACATATAGCTGCCATAGGAACGATCGGTCGAAGACTAAGATGTATGGAAAATTTTTTGTTTTTTTAAGATATTTTGACCAAACACGGCATTTATTAGTTTTACAATGATCCCTCCATTTATGCAAAATCTTATTTACATCGGACCACTATATCACATAGCTGCCATAGAAACGATCGGTCGAAAACTAAGTTGTTGTATGGAAAATTTTATTGTTTCTCCAGATATCTTGACCAAACTCGGCATTGACTACATTTCCTTTGCTTCTTAGATACGGGCAAAGCACTATGAGTATTATGAAAACGTTAGGTCTGCAAGGGTATTAAATCGTAGGCGTGCCGAAGATAGCACTTCTTTTCCATTATTATTTGATTGTTTTTTTTTTGTGAGGATGACCGAACCAAACCGAACTTATATTGGAAAGAAATAAGACAACAAAAGAAAAAATATTAAAAAAAAACAAAAAGAAAAGGATTAACAAATAAATCAACGGAATCATCAGAGCAGAAAGGGCAAGAGAGGGCGAGGCTCACTTTAGAGAAGGATACATAAAAGAAGTAAAGGAACACAAAATGGAGTCAGGTGAGTTCCAAAATCTGGGGTTGACGTGCGCTAGATTCACCAGCGACGCAAGGAGGAGCTACTGGCGATCGGCCAGAATTCCGTCTGTCTGTAGGTATGAACGCAAGGAGCTTAAATCGAAAAAGAGCAAGAGACTTATAATTTGTCCTTGCACATAGGTCCTCCTGGTGCCTGAGTTACCAGAGGAGAACCAAGTCCAGTGTTAAAGGTGACTTCCTTTTAGAGCCTTGCTATGTTACTTTTGGTGTTGGAAGGTTGCTCCAGTTCAAGATTATTATTCAGTAAAGAGTTTAATGATTCGATGATTCAACGAATAAAAGATTACAGCCGCTTTGTGTTCAAACTAAACTTAAACTCTTTATTAACAGAAGTATCTTAATATCTACAAGCTGACGTCGATAGTGTCCCCTTTCTATATGTGTCGCACTTTTAGTCAAGTACAGGGTGTCTTTGCTGGAGTCGCCCCACAGTGAAGATTGGTTATGTTGGCTTGCCGCGTGGTGGCTTGGGTGGTGCCACCCATATAGTGGTAATCGAAAATAGGGTGTTAATTATAAATATGTCGTTTGTCGCGGTGCTTTGCATTTGAATAATATTGGTTTGACTAATTAAGGCTTGCAGGTAGAGTTTGTGTAGGTTAAGTCTTCGGTTGTGTTGTTAATTTTCTAAACTTCAAATGCGTGTATTGATTGTTGATTTCTTGGTCGTATTTCAATTCTGAGTCGTCGTATATAATGCCATTGCCATCTTTGTATGTAATTTTTTTTAATCGTTCGAGGTCTGCTGCATGATGAGGGTATTGTGGTGTTGACCGTATGAAATATAAAAATGTGCCTTTGCTCCACTTCTTTGATGTTTACTTCGTTGTCGATGTTTTTGAGATCACATGCTGTTGTTTGGTCTGAGAGTATGCCTTTTAGACATTGATAGTTCATCATGTTGGTTGTAGATTTGGTGTCTTTGCAGATTTGGACTTGATGGACTTTGGGATATTTGTTATTGAAATATCTATTATGGCCAGCTTGATTATAAGTAACATAGTTTGGTAAAATTAACATTTTTGATTCATTGACAGGTAATGAAACAATGTGTAAGGGTTCGTATTGGATTTTGTCAAATATTGGTATCTTAACGTTAAACATAACAATTGTTTATATATACAGGAATATAAGCTTCTAGTGTTAGAAATCTATAACAATGTTCTTCTGATTTTACTACAATGCCTTGTTCGGTTATTAGTTTGATTACTTCGAATTCTTCTTTTGTTAAAATTAATTTTGTAATGACTTTGTATTATGTTAACAAGATACTTTCTACGATATTATTAATATGATTGTTTACGTTGACTTTATATTGTAACAAATGGATTTCGATCTGTTCCTCGCTTAAGATCTTATATATATTAAAAGTTTAAATTATTAATCATATTCAATAATATTTGTTGTTAAATAAAGGTAAAAACTATATAAAAAATACTGCAATTAAACTCTTTTTGTTGTTCTTCTTTAAGTTAATTAATTATTTAACTATTGCCACCCCGTCGCCTGCACAGCATAGCTATAAATCAAATAAATAACGTGTTTTTGCTGGGTATGTGTTTGCGGCAGCTAGCGCAAGTTGCAAGAATTTCTGTATACATGGACACATTTATGCGCGTCTTTATTGAATTCTAACAAGACCATTACAAATGAGATTGTATTGTAATCTGAATTATATTTTTTATTCTGAAGAAATTAGTTGTCGGTGTGGCTGTCGATTAGAGGCGTTGGTAAGTGGTGCGATCTGTCACGTAAGAACAAGGAGCCACGTAGTGATTAAGTATTAATATATGTTTGCATATAACCGCTGAACATCGATGCAACCGTGCGTTGCTGATCGGTTGCTCAACACCGTCCTCGAGAGCGCAACTTCACCTCGGTGGCGAAGAAGAGCTCGCGGTGAATTTAAGCGATAGAGGCATGCGTGTCGGCACCTTTGTTGTATAATAAATCAAATAAATAAACTATTTGGAACTACCCACCAATATAGGTAATAATAGATTGCAATTGCAATACCACAACAAGTAAGAAAGGCAATCTTTGGCACGCCGAGTATTTAATACCTTACCTTTTCATAATGCTCATAGTGCTTTTCCCGGATCTAAGAAGCACAGGAAAAGTAGGCAATGCCTAGTATGGTTAAGATATCTTGAAAAACAAAAAAGTTTTTCATACAACAACTTAGTTTTCGACCGATCGTTCCTAAAGCAGCTATATGGTATAGTAGTCCGATTTAAATAAGATTTTGCAGAAATAGAGGGAGCATTGAAAAACTAATGAATGCTCGGCATTTGGTCAAGATATCTTGAAAAACAAAAAAAAATTTCTATACAACCACTAACCAAATAACATAGAGACTGACAAACCATACATTTGGTGGTGACAAGTGTTTTAAGTGCGGCTGCCTTCGTTTTTGTTCGGGTTCGAGACATGCCCGCATGCCCTCACAGCAAGAGAGTAAGATTACATATAACCTGTGTCGTAGAACGGCACCGCTGTCTTTTTACTTGCTCACTCTAGAGGAAACTGCTTTGGCTTACTCTCATCCATATGATTTGTGCGATAGAACGGCATCGCTTTTTTTTAATCTCGTTCCCACTACAGGAAACTGCTTTGGCTTACTCTCAGTGCTCTTTCAATTTGTCTATATAGCGTTAAAATAGTTGCGTGTGTATGTGTCCGCATAAGCAAAAATGACCACAAATTCAATTATTGCCAAAAGTCGGTGGCATTTCTTCCCTTTTGAGCGGACGATTAATATGATATAATGAAAGGGTTTGCTAAGTCGATGCGAAATTCTTTCATTTAAGCTCGTTCTTGTTCGAAGGGTACCTAAGCGTTGGCATGTGTGCATTTAAAAGTTTTTGGACATGCTATTTACGCAAACTTTCATAATTTGTATATGAATAGAAGCATTTATGCGCTTGTGTGCCTGTTGGTTGCCTGCCTGCCTGTCCGATGCAAATTTGTCAAAATTTTAAAATATCATTATTGGCACGCTTTTGACGCGCGGCCTTCTTTTTATGATTTAGGATTTGAATTGATGAATACATGTTGACGCCTTATTACCTGCAGTAGCCCGTTGGGCCAAAAGGGTAAACTTTTAGCAAGCACCTGCACTTGCATATGTACATAGGTCAAGTGACTGATCACTTAAATAATTTTATGACCAGTGGATATTTGTGCAAAAATTAAAATCTTCAATTATCAATTTATTGTATTAATGATTTTATTGACTTATCATATTAAAGCTATTTAATTCAAACGTGTGTGCCTCTAATGAAATTTTGAAATTTTGCGTCCTTGATCTGCCCATTCACACACATTTGTCTCTGGGTGTGTGTATCTGTAGAGCTCGAAAATCAGAAATCCTTAAATATTGCCAAATTTGCATCGGACAGGCAGGCAGGCAACCAACAGGCACACAAGCGAATAAATGCTTCTTCATATACAAACAAGAACGAGCTAAAATGAAAGAATTTCGCATCGACTTAGCAAACCCTTTCTATATATATCATATTAATCGTCCGCTCAAAAGGGAAGAAATGCCACCGACTTTTGACATAAATTGAATTTGTGGTAATTTTTGCTTGTGCGGACACATACACACACAACTATTTTAACGCTACATAGACAAATTGAAAGAGCACTGAGAGTAAGCCAATGCAGTTTCCTGTAGTGGGAACTGAGATAAAAAAAGCGATGCCGTTCTATCGCACAAATCATATGGATGAGAGTAAGACAAAGCAGTTTCCTGTAGAGTGAGCGAGTAAAAAAAAGACAGCGATGCCGTTCTGCGACACAGGTTATATGTAATCTTACTCTCTTGCTGTGAGGGCATGCGGGCATGTCTCGAACCCGAACTAAAACGAAGGCGACTTTGGCCCAACCGCTCTTAAAACGATTGTCACCACCAAATGTACGGTTTGTCCAGTCTATATGTTATTTGGTTAGTGATACAACTTAGTCTACGACCGACCGTTCCTATGGCAGCTGTATGATAAAGTGGTGCGATGTTGATAGAATTTCGCATATATATGAGGAGCATAGTAAAACTAATAAATACCGGGTTTGGTCAAGATATCTTGATAAACAAAAATGTTTTTCATACAGGCACCTACTTTTCGACCGATCGTTCCGATAGCAGCTATATGATATAGTGGTCCGATGTTAATAGAATTTTGCATATATATGAGGAGCATAGTAAAACTAATAAATACCGGGTTTGGTCAAGATATCTTGATAAACAAAAATGTAAAACAAAAATATAATTTTGTCGTGAAATGTGTAACGCATAGAAGGAGACATGTCCGACCCCATAAAGTATATATATTCATGATCAGTATCAACAGCCGAGTCGATATAGCCATGTCCGTCTGTCCGGCTATCCGTCTGTCTGTTTCTATGCGAACTAGTCTCTCTGTTTTAAGGCTATCTTAACGAAACTTTACAGAAGCCCCTCTTTCTGCTGCACGTAGTTCATATGTCAATACCAGCTGGATCGGACCACTATATCATATAGCTGCCATAGGAACGATCTGTCGAAAAGTTGGTTCTTGTATGAATAACATTTTTGTTTATCAAGATATCTTGATCAAACTCGGCATTTATTTGTTTACTATGCTCCTCATATATATGCAAAATCCTATTAAGATCGGACCACTATATCATATAGCTGCCATAGGAACGATCGGTCGAAAATTAAGTTGTTATATGGGAAATTTGTTTGTTTTTCGCGATATCTTGACCAAACTTGGCATTTATTTGTTTACTATGCTCCTCATATATATGCAAAATCCTATTAAGATCGGACCACTTTATCATATAGCTCCCATAGGGACGACCGGTCGAAAATTAAATTGTTGTATGGAAAATTTGATTGTTTTTCACGATATCATGACCAAACTTGGCATTTATTTGTTTTATTATGCTCCTTATATATATGCAAAATCCCATTAAGATCGGACCACTATATCATATAGTTTCCATAGGAACGATCAACCGAAAATTAAGTTGTATGGAAAACTTTTTTGTTTCTCAAGACATCTTAACCATACTCGGCATTAACTTTTTTCCCTGGGCTTCTTAGATGTGAACATTATGAAAAGGTTGGGTCTGCAAGGGTATTAAATCTTCGGCTAGCCGAAGATAGCCCTTCCTTCTCGTTTTTGTTTCATTTTGGTTGTATCTATGTTCACTTCGTTTTTCACCTTTCCTCTCATCCCAAATAAACCTTTTCGCCGCATGTGAGCTGAATGCGTCCCGCTGCCACCACGTCTTAACGACCCAGACGTGCTCCCATATGCCAGCGTGATCTCGACGTTGCCAGTCCTGAATTCAATTTCGCACACATTCTTGTCGCATACTTCTTGCAGGTGTTCACTTCTGACAGCTAGTACAGGGTATAAAATGTTTTATGTATGGTATGCCCGACTAGTTTATGGCTTAAATTTCTATTTAACCCATATATAAACTTTTTTATCTCTGTCTTTTGCTGGTGTCTTGCTCTGGGGTATGCCTGACCACAAATTTCCTAGGTTGCTCTATACATCTTCTTTTTTTAACTAGCCTGTAGTTAGTTAGAAATTTAATTGAACGCCGGCTTGCCACGATGTCCGAGATTAATGTTAATGGAGAAATTAAAAGAGTTAGCTGGCTCCGTTTTCATTATTACTTTTACTCACCCTTTATTCTCTACAATTATTACACGCTACTCTACTCTCCTTCCCTACACAAAGGCCCTGCCGCACTGCTTGGAACCCTAGCGAACCACTGCACAATAAAGGTTATCTTCGTTTGTTTTATCTCTCTACTCCTTTCGATCGTCACAGCAAAAGTGCCGGCACGCTCGCCTCTATCGCTTAACTTCACCGCGTGCTTTCGCAACTTCTCCTCGTACCTCTCGCTCTTCGCCACCGAGGTGATGTTGCGCTCTCAAGGACAGAGTTGAGCAACCAATCAGCAACGCACGGTTGCAGCGATGGCCAGCGGTTATATTATGACTTCATGACTACGTGGCACGTTTTCTTAAAATTCTTTTGTGTTTCTTAACCAATCTTGTTATTTTCAACAGAAGATCATATTGTCCTACAGAATATTTATGTATTCTCAAAATGATAATTGCATTAAAATTGTGGTTTAAATTGAACCTGAACCCAATTCCCTCTTCTTCCAACACCAGATGCAGCTGGTCCTACGGGCAATATAATCAAAAACATTTTTCCCCACTAGAAATCTAGCCTGTGACAGATCGCACCCATTGCAAACGCCTCTTCCCTACAGTGATACAAACAATTTATTTATTTTGAAAAACGAGAAAGAAGGGTAATCTTCGGCACGCCGAAGATTTAATACCCTTGCAGAAATAATCTTTTCATAATGCTCATAGTGGAAATTTTTTTTTTCAAGAAATTTTGAGCAAACTTGGCAATTATTATTTTTACTATGCTTCCTCCATTTACGCAAAATCTTATTTACTTCGGTCTACTTTATAATATATCTGCCATAGGAACGATCGATCGAAAATTAAGTTATTGTTTTTTAGTTTTCAAGATATCTTAACCAAACTCGGCATTTACTAATTCTAAAATGCTCCCTCCATTTCTGCAAAATCTTATTTACATCGGACTACTATATGATAGCTGCCTTAGGAACGATCGGTCGAAAATTAAGTTATTGTATGAAGAACTTTTTTGTTTTTCAAGATGTCTAAGCCATACTCGGTTTTGACTACTTTTCCTGTACTTCTTAGATCCGGGAAAAGTTCTATGAGCATTATGAAAATGTAAGGTATTAAATCCTCGGCATGCCAAAGATTGCCCTTCTTTCTTGTTGTGCTATTGCAATTGCAATCTATTATTGCCTATATTGGTGGTTAGTTCCAAATGGTTTATTTATTTGATTTATTATACAACAAAGGTGCCGCATGCCCCTATCGCTCAAATTCACCGCGAGCTCTTCTTCGCCACCGAGGTGAAGTTGCACTCTCGAGGGCGGTGTTGAGCAACCGATCAGCAACGCACGGTTGCAGCGATGGCCAGCAAACATATATTAAGACTTCGTCACTACGTGGCTCCTTGTTCTTACGTGACAGATCGCACCACTTACCAACGCCTCTAATCGACAGCCACACCGACAACTAATTTCTTCAGAATTAAAAATATAATACAGATTACAATACAATCTCATTTGCAATGCTCTTGTTAGAACTCAATAAAGACGCGCATAAATGTGTCCATGTATACAGAAATTCTTGCAACTTGCGCTAGCTGCCGCAAACACATGGCCAGCAAAAACACGTTATTTACTGGATTTATAGCTATGCTGTGCAGGCGACAAGGTGGCAAAAGTTTAATAGTTAATTCACTTGAAGAAGAACAACAGAAAGAGTGTAAATGCAGTATTTCTTATCAAGTAATTACCTTTATTTAAAAACAAAAATTATTGAATATGATTAATAATATAATATGATTAATAATATAATAATATAATATAACTTTTAATATATATAAGACCTTAAGCGAGGAACATAACGAAATACATTTGTTACAATATATATCCAGAATTAACGTAACCATCGACGTTATCGTCAACGTAGAAAATCATATTAATAATACGTAGAAAATATCATGTAAACAATTTTTTTTTTTTTTTTTTTTACATTATTATTTTTTGTTTTATTTAAAATATGCCCACTATTTTGGCAATAATTAACTGTTTTCTTTGGCCGTTGGCAGTTATGTATTTCGTATATCTATGTGTCTGTTTTGTGTGTTTAGTGTAGGGGAAGCATTGGAATGTGTGGAGTTAGACTTTTTGGGGGAGGTCAAGTGGGTGTTTCATTTTGAGCCGTTTTGTTGTTGAGATGTTGTTTAAAAGGCTGGTGGCAAAATTATTTGGATGGTTGCCTAGTCTGGCGAAGTATCGATCACTCACAAAAATAAAAGTCATTCCAGTCTATATGTAATTTGGTTAGTGGTTGTACGGAAATTTTTTTTGTTTTTCAATATATCTTGACCAAATGCCGAGCATTTATTAGTTTTACAATGCTCCCTCCATTTATGCAAAATCTTAATTACATCGGACCACTATAAGCGATCGGTCGAAAATTAAGTTGTTGTATGAAAATTTACTGGCGATCGGCCAGATTTCCGTCTGTCCGTAGGTATGAATGCAAGGAGCTCAGATCGAAAAAGAGCGAGAAATTTGCCCTTGCACGTAGGTCCTCCTAGTGCCTGAGTTACCAGAGGAGAACCTAGTCCAGTGTTAAAGGTGACTTTCTTTTAGAGCCTTGCTATGTTCCTTTGGTGTTGGAAGGTTGCTCTAGTTCAAGATTATTATTAAGTAAAGAGTTTAATCATCGAATAATTCAACGAATAAAAGATTACAACCGCTTTGCGTTCAAACTAAACTTAAACTCTTTATTAACAGAAGTATGTATATATCTTAATATCTACAAGCTGATCGTCTATGGTGTCTCATTGTTATATGTGTCGCAACATCAACATCCTGTCTATTGCTGATGTTGCGTTTTTGTGTTGATGTAGCAACATGGTGCTACTATGTTGTTTGAGCACTTTTAGTCAAGTACAGGGGGTCTTTGCTGGATTCGCCCCCACAGTGAAGATTGGTTCTGTTGGCTTGCCGCGTGGTGGCTTGGGGGGTGCCATCCCGAGAGGTTCTGAGATGGTAACTCCTCCCCCTTTAGTTTGAAGTGATGGCCATAAGGATGGTATGCCCGAGATGTCGATTGAGGGTGTATCCATTGGGACGAACGAAAATTTCCTTGGTTTGCATACCCATATTTCGCCTTATTTTCATTTGAATAATGTCGTTTTGACTAATTAAGGCTTGCAGGTGGAGCTTGTGTAGGTTTAGGTCTTCAGTTGTGTTGTTAATTTTCAAATCTTCAAATGCTTGTATTAATAGTTGATTTGTTTGTCGTCGTTTATTATGCCATTGATGTTCACCGTACAATCTTTGTATGTAACAATCGCTAATCCTTTAATCGTTCGAGGTCTGCTGCATGATGAGGGTATTGTGGTGTTGACCGTATGAGATATAGAAATGTGTCTTTGCTTCACTTCTCTGATGGTCACTGCGTTGCCGATGTCTTTGAGATCACATGTTGTTGTTTGGTCTGAGAGTATACCTTTAAGACATTGATAGTTCATCATGTTGGTTGTAGATTCGGTGTCTTTGCAGATGTGGATTTGACGGACTTTGGGACATTTTTTATTGAAATATATATTATGCCCAGCTTGGTTATAACTAACATAGTTTGGTAAAATTAACATTTTTGATTCATTGACAGGTAATGTAACAATGTGTAAGACTTCGTATTGGATTTTGTCAGCTTCAAGTGTTAGTAATCTATATGTTCTTCTGATTTTACTATGAATTCTTCTTTTGGTAAAATCAATTTTGGAATGACTTTTAATTTTGTTAACTTTAATTCTGGATATATATTGTAACAAATGTATTTCGTTATGTTCCTCGTTTTAGGCCTTATATGTATTAAAAGTGTTATATTATTAATCATATTCAATAATTTTTGTTGTTAAATTAAGGTTATTACTAGATACAAAGTACTGCATTAAGACTCTTTGTGTTGTTCTAATTCAAGTTAATTAATTATTTAACTATTGCCACCCGGTCGCCTGCACAGCAGAGCTATAAATCAAATAAATAACGTGTTTTTGCTGGCCATGTGTTTGCGGCAGCTAGCGCAAGTTGCAAGAATTTCTGTATACATGGACACATTTATGCGCGTCTTTATTGAATTCTAACAAAATCATTACAATTGAGATTGTATTGTAATCTGAATTATATTTGGTAAAGTAGTCTGATGTACATAAGATTTTGCAGAAATAGAGGGAGCATTGCAAAACTAATGAATGCTCGGCATTTGGTCTAGATGTCTTGAAAAACAAAAAAAATTTCTATACAACCACTAACCAAATAACATAGAGACTGACAAACCATACATTTGGTGGTGACAAGTGTTTTAAGTGCGGCTGCCTTCGTTTTAGTTCGGGTTCGAGACATGCCCGCATGCCCTCGCAGCAAGAGAGTAAGATTACATATAACCTGTGTCGTAGAACGGCATCGCTGTCTTTTTACTTGCTCACTCTACAGGAAACTGCTTTGGCTTACTCTCATCCATATGATTTGTGCGATAGAACGGCATCGCTTTTTTTTTATCTCGTTCCCACTACAGGAAACTGCTTTGGCTTACTCTCAGTGCTCTTTCAATTTGTCTATATAGCGTTAAAATAGTTGTGTGTGTATGTGTCCGCATAAGCAAAAATGACCACAAATTCAATTTATGCCAAAAGTCGGTGGCATTTCTTCCCTTTTGAGCGGACGATTAATAATATAATGAAAGGGTTTGCTAAGTCGATGCGAAATTCTTTCATTTTAGCTCGTTCTTGTTCGAAGGGAACCTAAGCGTTGGCATGTGTGCATTTAAAAGTTTTTGGACTTGCTATTTACGCAATCTTTCATAATTTGTATATGAATAGAAGCATTTATGCGCTTGTGTGCCTGTTGGTCCCTGCCTGCCTGTCCAATGCAAATTTGTCAATATTTTAGGATTTCTGAATTTCGAGCTTTACACACACACACAAAGACACAAAGACACAAATGTGTGTGAATGGGCTGATCATGGGCGCTATATCATATAGCTGCCATAGGAACGATCTGTCGAAAAGTTGGTTCTTGTATGAATAACATTTTTGTTTATCAAGATATCTTGATCAAACTCGGCATTTATTTGTTTACTATGCTCCTCATATATATGCAAAATCCTATTAAGATCGGATCACTTTATCATATAGCTGCCATAGGAACGATCGGTCGAAAATTAAGTTGTTATATGGGAAATTTGTTTGTTTTTTCACGATATCTTGACCAAACTCGGCATTTATTTGTTTACTATGCTCCTCATATATATGCAAAATCCTATTAAGATTGGATCACTTTATCATATAGCTTCCATAGGGACGACCGGTCGAAAATTAAATTGTTGTATGGAAAATTTGATTGTTTTTCACGATATCATGACCAAACTTGACATTTATTTTTTTTATTATGCTCCTTATATCAGTCGAAAATTAAGTTGTATGGAAAACTTTTTTGTTTCTCAAGACATCTTAACCATACTCGGCATTAACTTTTTTCCCTGGGCTTCTTAGATGTGAACATTATGAAAAGGTTGGGTCTGCAAGGGTATTAAATCTTCGGCTAGCCGAAGATAGCCCTTCCTTCTCGTTTTTGTTTCATTTTGGTTGTATCTATGTTCACTTCGTTTTTCACCTTTCCTCTCATCCCAAATAAACCTTTTCACCGCATGTGAGCTGAATGCGTCCCGCTGCCACCACGTCTTAACGTCCCAGACGTGTTCCCGTATGCTAGCGTGATCTCGACGTTGCCAGTCCTGAATTCAATTTCGCACACATTCTTGTCGCATACTTCTTGCAGGTGTTCACTTCTGACAGCTAGTACAGGGTATAAAATGTTTTATGTATGGTATGCCCGACTAGTTTATGCCTTAAATTTCAATTTAACCCATATATAAACTTTTTTATCTCTGTCTTTTGCTGGTGTCTTGCTCTGGGGTATGCCTGACCACAAATTTCCTAGGTTGCTCTATACATCTTCTTTTTTTTAACTAGCCTGTAGTTAGTTAGAAATTAAATTGAACGCCGGCTTGCCACGATGTCCGAGATTAATGTTAATGGAGAAATTAAAAGAGTTAGCTGGCTCCGTTTTCATTATTACTTTTACTCACACTTTATTCTCTACAATTATTACACGCTACTCTACTCTCCTTCCCTACACAAAGACCCTGCCGCACTGCTTGGAACCCTAGCGAACCACTGCACAATAAAGGTTATCTTCGTTTGTTTTATCTCTCTACTCCTTTCGATCGTCACAGCAAAAGTGCCGGCACGCTCGCCTCTATCGCTTAACTTCACCGCGTGCTTTCGCAACTTCTCCTCGTACCTCTCGCTCTTCGCCACCGAGGTGATGTTGCGCTCTCAAGGACGGAGTTAAGCAACCAATCAGCAACGCACGGTTGCAGCGATGGCCAGCGGTTATATTATGACTTCATTTCTTAACCAATCTTGTTATTTTCAACAGAAGATCATATTGTCCTACAGAATATTTATATATTCTCAAAATGATAATTGCATTAAAATTGTGGTTTAAATTGAACCTGAACCCAATTCCCTCTTCTTCCAACACCAGATGCAGCTGGTCCTAAGGGCAATTTAATCAAAAACATTTTTCCCCACTAGGAATCTAACCTGTGACAGATCGCACCCATTGCAAACGCCTCTTCCCTACAGTGATACAAACAATTTATTTATTTTGAAAAACGAGAAAGAAGGGCAATATTCGGCACGCCGAAGATTTAATACCCTTGCAGAAATAATCTTTTCATAATGCTCATAGTGGAAATTTTTTTTTTTCAAGAAATTTTGAGCAAACTTGGCATTTATTATTTTTACTATGCTCTCTTCATTTATGCAAAATCCTATTTACTTCGGCCCACTTTATCATATAGCTGCCATAGGAACGATCGATTGAAAATTAAGTTGTTGTATGGCAATTTTTTTTTTTTCAAGATATCTTAACCATACTCGGCATTGACTTCTTTTCCTGTGCTTCTTAGATCCGGGCAAAGCACTATGAAGCACAGGAAAAGGTAAGGTATTAAATCCTCGGCGTGCCAAAGATTGCCCTTCTTACTTGGTGTGCTATTGCAATTGCAATCTATTATTACCTATATTGGTGGGTAGTTCCAAATGGTTTATTTATTTGATTTATTATACAACAAAGATGCCGGCACGCAAGCCTCTATCGCTCAAATTCACCTCGAGCTCTTCTTCGCCACCGAGGTGAAGTTGCGCTCTCGAAGGCGGGGTTGAGCAACTGATCAGCAATGAACGGTTGCAGCGATGGCTGTCTATTGGTGATGTTGCGTTTTTATGTTGATGTAGCAACATAGTGCTACTATGTTGTTTGAGCACTTTTAGTCAAGTACAGGGGGTCTTTGCTGGAGTCGCCCCCACAGTGAAGCTTGGTTATGTTGGCTTCCCGCGTGGTGGCTTGGGGGATGCCATCCCGAGAGGTTCTGAGATGGTAACTCCTCCCCCTTTAGTGTGAAATGAGGGCCATAAGGATGGTATGCCCAAGTGTGATTGAAGGTGTATCCATCCATTGGGACGAACGAAATTTTCTTTGGTTTACATACCCATATTGCGCCTAATTTTCATTTGAATAATGTCGTTTTGACTAATTAAGGCTTGCAGGTGGAGCTTGTGTAGGTTTAGGTCTTCAGTTGTGTTGTTAATTTTCAAATCTTCAAATGCTTGTATTAATAGTTGATTTGTTTGTCGTATTTCAATTCTATGTCGTCGTATTTTATGCCATCGATGTTTAGCGTACAATCTTTGTATGTAACAATCCCTAATCCTTTAATCGTTCGAGGTCTGCTGCATGATGAGGGTATTGTGGTGTTGACCGTATGAAATATAAAAATGTGTCTTTGCTCCACTTCTCTGATGGTTACTTCGTTGCCGATGTCTTTGAGATCACATGTTGACTATGCCTTTTAGGCATTGAAAGTTCATCATGTTGGTTGTAGATTCGGTGTCTTTGCAGATGTTGATTTGACGGACTTTGGGACATTTGTTACTGAAATATCTATTATGGCCAGCTTGGTTATAAGTAACATAGTTTGGTAAAATTAACATTTTTGATTCATTGACAGGTAATGGAACAATGTGTAAGACTTCGTATTGGATTTTGTCAAATATTGGTATGTTAATGTTAAGCTTCTAGTGTTAGTAATCTATATGTTCTTCTGCTTTTACTACAATGTCTTGTTCGGTTTTTAGTTTATTGATTATTTCGAATTCTTCTTTTGTTAAAATCAATTTTGGAATGACTTTGTATTTTGTTAACAAGATACTTCTACGATATTAATCAATTATTAATCAATAATTATTTAATAATTTTTGTTGTTAAATAAAGGTAATTACTTGATAAGAAATACTGCATTTACACTCTTTCTGTTGTTCTTATTCAAGTGAATTAATTATTTAACTATTGCCACCCGGTCGCCTGCACAGTATAGCTATAAATCAAGTAAATAACATGTTTTTGCTGGCCATGTGTTTGCGGCAGCTAGCGCAAGTTGCAAGAATTTCTGTATACATGTACATATGCATGTATTCTGAAGAAATTAGTTGACGGTGTGGCTGTCGAGGAGAGGCGTTGGTAGGTGGTGCGATCTGAGAACAAGGAAAAAACTGAGAGAATAGTTCGCATAGAAACGGGCAGATATATATATTTTATGGTGGGATATGCGCACATATAGAGTACACACTGTACTCAAAATATATCAAACTGTCACACTGTAACACTTTGTTGCAGTGTTTACATATGCACATTTCAAATGCATACATATGTAATATGACCACACATATATATGTGTAGGCAACAACTCAGCGTCAGCGTTTCCCACGCAAGCCGGTAGCGCACTACAATACATAAGTGCACATAACATACTCTCTCTCAGCACGGCTCTCAATGCTGCATACATATATAAGTATATAATATAACCGCTCCGCTGCCGGCGTCGCTGGCGCTAGCGCGGTTAGCTAAGTAGTACCTAAGTAAAGATTATAAGCTTCATTCAGACACAAAGAGCAAAACAATAAAGTTTGCATTGGAGCAGAATAAAAGAGTCTATATTGGAACTTATATTTACATGGCGACCGTGACAGGACAATAAGTAACAAATATTAAATTTAAAAAAAACTTTAACAAACTTATGGTGCATAGCATTAAACAAACGTCGCTTCGTTGTGCGCCGGCCATTGCCCGCCAAGGAGAATAAGCAGACCATCTCTAAGGCACCCCAAACATCTCACCTCGCAGTGCTGCAGTGCAAACACAAACGCATTGCTCTGGAAAAGAAATAATAAATAAAACTTTGCCATAAACAATAGTTGCGAGTAGCAACTATTGGAATTGACCTGTGCGATGACCAGCACCGGCACCGCCTGAGCCCATAGCCCCCGGACTACTGCAGCAGAGAGAAAAAAAAAGAAGGAATATAACAATTTTAAATCAAGTTTACATTTAAACCAACAATGTGGATTCCGTCAGCCTAGAGGATACTGCTCCTGTTGAGCAAAGGGGTGCACCGAGCCTGGCTGAGGCTTTAGAGGTGTATCCAAACGATGGACTCCGCCCACTCACATTAGCTGAGTACAGGGCAAGACAACTGAAGGAACCACCCAAGAAGATGAAGCGTTGTGGACGGAAAAGAAAACTTCTCCGAAAAGGACTACTGGAACTGGATTTACAGAAAACTTACACCGAGTTAAATAAACAACTTCGCACTGGTGCGAATTAAGGCAAAAAGGGCTGCAGAAATGCGAATGACCCACTTTGCCTTCAGTTTAAATTCTTACAAACAAGTTGAAGCATCCTCAAAGTGCAACTTGGAAACTACTAACCTACAATATGATTGGCATAGAATTGTATAACGAAAAACTTGCAAGCCAATCGTATGTACAACTAACCGGATTTTTCCATTAACAGAACGAATATATAATTGCATGTAGGTTACAATAGATACATTTTAAATCAACTTACATTTTCAACAAAATTTCAAAATGGGTTGGTCTGGTTCTGACGACAGTCAGACAAAAGATAATATATCAAACGTTGAAAAAATTAAGAAAATTTATGGAAGTAAAAAAAATGAGATACATATATTTCGTATTTGTATAAGCACTCCAAAAATTGAAAAAAAAAATTTTTTTAAATACAAATAAAAAAAAATAAAACTATGACAGAAATAAATGCTCTGTTTGCTTCATTAGGTGTTTCAACAATTATGTACATAAATAAGTCATGATTGAAGACAAAATTAACAAAGTATACAACGACTATACAGACTTTCGTATGCGAGCCATACAAATTTTGCAAAAGCATAGAGAATTCATATCAGTATATGAGTTCAAATCCGAATATATAGAAAAATATGGCACAGTAACAAGTCCACTGTATTCATGTTCTAAAATAGAGTGTGGAATAATCTTGTCTACACTACCCTACGTCTAAATAAAAACAATTATTGACGAGCATCCGATTCTTGGGCAGACAACAATTGTGTTAGTACGTCTGCATAATTAGTATTCAAAACAAAAAGCAAGAGTAATTATATAGGAATATGGGGGGAAAACAATCAAAGGCAGATGATAACACTGCCAATGTAGTTAACGTAGTTGAAGTTGTAGACACCACTCCCCATGTACAGTTAACAAACATACTGCTAATAATACTCATTGTAATAGCCTCAGCAAAAATCACTGAGGAAGCGTTACATGAGTCGAGCCAAAGACTTAGACAAGGTCTCAGCCGCTGCTTAAATAAAATATTTAAGTAGGGGAAGTTCACATGGACTGACCCCAAATAGTAGAAAAACAAAGCGGCATAGGGAAAATTTTGATAAATCATACAAGTGCCTTAATAAAAGCGCACCAGTTTTGAGACCCACCATAATTAAACACACTGAAATCCTTGTATATGAGTACAATGAAATCAGGAGTCTAGTTACTGAGTGGCAAAATAAACTGACAAGTTTACACAGAGTCCTAACCTCAGACGTTTTACAGCGTCTAAGGGATAATCTGGTAAACTTAAATAAAAAGTATGGTCTCAAACTTTATCTACCATCAGTGGTAAATACACCGGTAACATTTGATAAGTCACTGTTGGAAGAATCAACGACAGACAAAAAACTCGATGATATATAAACAAAATAAACAGTAGTTGAATTTTTAAAATTAGCCTCATCACTTATACCTGAGTTCGATGGAAAGGCAGAAAGTTCACAAAGTTTCATAGACGCTTTGAATCTACTTGATTCTCTAAAAGGTTCGCATGAAACAACAGCTATCAGTCTCATTAAGACAAAACTAAAAGGCCATGCGAGAAACTTGATAAGCAATGAGCAAACTATCGATAAAATAATTGCAAAATTATCAAGCTCAGTAAAAAGCAAATCAGTCGAAGTATTGTCACCCAAACTACTTAACTTGCAACAGAAAAGCAAAACAGCCAACCAGTACAATCAAGAGGTTGAGCAGTTAACAATAGCCTTAGAAGGAGCCTTTATAAACGATGGCCTAACACCAGAATTGACCAATAAATATAGCACAACCCAAGCTGTAAATGCAATGATAAAGAACTGCTCTATAGATAAGGTAAAACTTATCATGCAGGCAGTAACATGAATGATGATATCTCAAAATTTTCTAAATAGTTGAACAGAAGCAGTCCAACAGTATCTTATTCTGTCAGAGTTACTTTCAGAGCGGCGGAAACCGCGGTCGAGGTAATTGCAGATGAAGGGCAACCGGCTCATATGGTAACAAGCCGTGGCTACTACCGCGGTGGTAATAACAACCGCGGTGGTAGTAATAATAACAGAGGCCGTGGAGGATCGAAAGGTTATAATCGTAATAACAATAACAACAGAAACAATGTTAGGGTAGCCCGAAATAATTCAGGAAACCAACAACTCCCTTTAGATATACAGAATTATTAAAAGTTCATTCGATAAACGTCAATCGACAGAGTAATAGTGGACACTATAGGTCCACTACCAAAATCCGAAAATGGAAACGAATATGCAATTACAATGATATGCGATTCAACAAAATATCTTGTAGCTATTCCAGTACCAAACAAATCAGCTAATACAGTTGCAAAAGCAATATTTGAATCTTTTATACTGAAGTCCGATGAAGACATTCATTTCGGACATGGGAACTGAATATAAAAATTCTATTATTAATGACCTGTGCAAACACTTAAATATAGACAATTTAACGTCTACAGCACACCACCACCAAACAGTTGGAACAGTAGAAAGAAGTCAAAGAACTTTCAACGAGTACGTACGTTCTTATATATCAGTTGATAAGACTGATTGAGATGTATGGCTCCAATACTTCGTTTACTGTTTCAACACGACCCCCTCTATGGCTCATAACTACTGTCCATATGAGTTAGTTTTCAGCAAACAAAGTAATTTTCCATCTTACTTTAATTTAGTAAGTAATATAAGTCCATTATACAATATAGAAACTCTGCTAAAGAAAGTAAATATAGATAAGAAGTAGCATATAAAAGAGCAAGAGTAATGATCGAAAAAAATAAAAGAAAGAATAAACAGTTGTACGATTCAAATGTAAATGACATAGGAATATCAATAGGAGATAAGGTCTTACTAAGAAACGAAACAGGCCATAAGCTAGATTTTAATTATATTGGACCATATAAGGTCACTGGTATAGAGGATAGAGATAATATAGTAATATCAGATACTACAAATAAAAAACATAGTACATAAGGATAGGTTAAAATTTTTTAATATATAATCATTTTTGTAGTATGGCCATACAAACACAAAACAAAAAAATATAAGAAAAAAGAAAAAATATATATATATTTTATACATATATAACAATATTAATATAACATTTTTAGATAAAACGCTTATTACTTTCAAAAATGTTTTTTTATTCAAATATATAAAAAAAAAACACAAACAAAAACGAGAAGGAAGGGCTATCTTCGGCTAGTCGAAGATTTTTCTTGAAAAACAAAAAAGTTTTTCATACAACTTAATTTTCGACTGATCGTTCCTATGGCAACTATATGATATAGTGGTCCGATCTTAATAGGATTTTGCATATATATGAGGAGCATAATAAAATAAATAAATGCCGAATTTGGCAAAGATATCGTGGAAAACAAACAAATTTCCATACAACAAGTTAATTTTCGACCGATCGTTCCTATGGCAGCTATATGATATAGTGGTCCGATCTTAATAGGATTTTGCATATATATGAGGAGCCTAGTAAAATAAATAAATGCCGAGTTTGGTCATGATATCGTGAAAATAATACAAATTTTCCATACTATAATTTAATTTTCGACCGATCGTTCCTATGGCAGCTATATGATAAAGTGGTCCGATCTTAATAGGATTTTGCATATATATGAGGAGCATAGTAAAACAAATAAATGCCGAGTTTGGTCAAGATATCGTGAAAAACAAACAAATTTTCCACATAACAACTTAATTTTCGACCGATCGTTCCTATGGTTTTTTTTCTTTCGTGTTTCTCCACCGATCTTGATGAAATTTTCAGCAGTAGATCTTATTGTACTATAAATAATTCATGTATGCTCAAATGACAATTGCATTTAAATTGTGGCTTATATCGGAGGGCAGCTTATGTAAATTGGTTTATTTACTTGATTTATAGCAATGCGGTACTGGCGGCGATGTGGTGATAGCTATAAAATGAAAAATACTTGATATATATATATATATATATATATATATATATATATATATATATATATATATATATATATATATATATATTTTAATATATTCTTGAAGCTTCATGTTAAGTTTGCTGAGAAAAACCGATTAAAATAGCGGCACAGAAAATCGCAAGTGCAATACTGTTGATAGAATTCAAAGACGCGCATAAATGTGTGTGGGTATAGATATTTACAGAAAGTCTTGCAATTTGCGCTAGGTGGTGCAAACACGTGGTCAGCCAAAACATGTTTTGTTTTATAACTCTTTTGGTACTTAACCGATCTTGATGCAATTTTTAACAGTGCTATTGCACTTGCATTATTCTATGACCAAAATTGGTGGGAAGTTGCAATTGGTTGATTTATTTGATTTATTATGCTGCAAAAGTGCCGGCACGCTCGCCGCTATCTCTCAACTTCACCGCAAGCTTTCGCAACTTCGCATCGAAGCATTCGCTTTTCGCCACCGAGGTGAAGTTGCGCTCTCAAGGGCGGTGTTAGGCAACCGATCAGCAAAGCTTGGTTGAAGTTATATTCAAACTTATTTTATGACTTCATCACTACTTGACCTTACGTGAAAGATCGCACCACTTGCCAACGCCTCTGCTCGACAGCCGCACTAACAGAAAAAAAATAATTAAAAAAGCAGCACATACAGTATGTCAAGAAATTGTTTTCACATTGCAAAAAAAAATATATTTTTCTGCTTTCTTAGCAAAAATTATTACTTTTAAATATTGTAAAAATTTTTTTTTTTAATTTATTAAGCTTTCTTATATTATTTACTAACACGATTCATTAAAATAGTAACAGAAAGTAAAAAGATATGTGAGAAATAATACTAAAACAATAAATGGTCGGTTTTTCAACTGTCAAACAATTGCTTACACATTTGTCATGAGTGATTATAAAATTTATTTATGGCACTGAAAATTTTTTTTTCCTAATATTTAATATTTTGTATTGCGACCATTGACTTTTATGACTTCGTGTAGGCGGCTTTTTATTGAATGAATTAGCTTTTTAAAGTCATAATGGGTCGGTAACTGCTGCCACTCTTCTAGTATAGCAGTTTTAGTGCTTTTCGGTTCTTTGGATGCCTTTTAGCCCCTCTTTTCTTTGACAAAGCCCACACATTTTCGATGGGATTGAGAACCAGGACTCTACGCAGGTGTGTCTAAGAGTTTACCGCAGTTATATAGTAGCCACAAGAGTATCATATGTGCCTTATGCTTTGGGTCGTTGTACTGATAAAATTTAAAATTCGGCATATTATTGTTTATAAACCCAAATTTACTCGCGCTGCTTGTCAATTGGTTCTTTAAAATACTTAAATATTGTTGTGCGTTCATGGTGTTTTTAATAAAGGCCAAATCTCCGACTCCTTGGCTTGAGATGCAACCCCAAATCAATATGGACAATTTTCCAAATTTGACTGTGGGAATGACGTTTATATTTCCTAACGAAGTTAGGGCCTTACGCCACACTCTTGTTGGCCAATCACTATAGCACAACATCATTTTCGTCTCATCGCAGATCGTTTTCCAACATTGACATCAGAGAGCATTGCTCTTGATTTGTACTCGTGCCGTAGTATGGCCTGACGTACAGTTTCATGGGATACTACCAGACCCAACTCTTTGGCTCCAATCTTCCCTCGTTTTCAGCGCGATTGATAATATTGTAAATGGTCTTGCGGGTTACAGAAAACATTTCTGATAATTCCTGAGCACTTATACCCTATCGGTAATTGTAATACACTAGCTGGATCACCTCGAAAGATATTCTTTTGCCGGGCATTTTGAAAATTGTCAAAATCAGTTCTGAAGCGCAATAAACATAAATTTTCAGCACATATGTAACGGGACAAGTTATCAAAATAAACTTGCACTGCCAGGGAACTAGGAGAACCTATGTCTCAAATTTAAATTCTCTTGATACAATTCAATAAAGACGCGAGTGAATGTGTGTGTACATGTATACATAAATTCTTACAATTTGCGCCAGCTGGTGCAAACACGTGGCCAGCAAAAACACGTTTTGTTTAACATCATTTTTGTTTCTTAGCCAGTAAAACTTATTAAGCTAGTGGGATTGCATTATATTATATTATTCCGCTGGGATCGCCTTGCCACGGCTATTTTAAGGAAGGTCACGGTGATGGGTACTGCTAGAAACGCTCAATTTCTACGAGAAACAACACGCAAACACCGTTTCGCTTTTTATTTGAACGCTGTTGTTTTATTTCCTAAGCTTCTTTGGCCCTATTTCCTAAGCTTGCAGCTAACTCGTGGTCCCTCTGAATCTGTATGTCGTTACGTTCGCACGTCTAATCCTGACGCATGCTGATTCCAAAGTGAAGTTGCTGATCAGCTTCAGCAGCCTGCAACCCTTTTTCGCCCTTCTTTGTACTGCGGCGAAAATTCTCTGTCTCTACAATTCGCTCTTTTCTACTCCTAACAACGTTAATAGTCAGACTTGCAAGGGATTCGATTTCATTTGCAATCGGCCTCTCTTAATTAAGTGAATGTTCTCTTAAACGATAAGTAATTTCATTTCAAATTTCACTACACTCCATTGTTTACTCTTAACCTATGATTATTGAATGTTTTTATAATATTGGTGGGTCTATTGTGACTCCGTGTCACACCCCCACTTTCTTGACGGCGTGTGATCGTCAGCTTGCGGCCGTCGGTGATGGTCCCCCTAAAGAACGCGTTGCGGTCCTGTACGCAGAATCGGTTCCGGCTTATCAGGGGAAGGCGACCCTCCATTTCGGCGACGACTCGGTCGCGTACATTGGGCGGTAGCTTCCCGTCCGCGGTACGGGACCACCCGTCGCCATTCATCCGCGTCGCTTTTGGATGACGCTACGAAGTCCTCGAGGCCGGGTTCCACCCCTCGGACCCCTCGAATGCGTCATCCAGCACCTCACAGAACAGGTGAGGCTGGGGAGATGTGTCCCGCCTTAAATCCGGGATGACCCCTGCTATGGACGGTGGGCTTGGTACCAATGGTGGTGGCGAGTCGCACCACTCCATGACGCGTGTCCTGGGTATGAGTGGTGGCGCCGAGTCGCACCACTCCACGTCGCGCCCTGGGCCCTCCGGTTCGTCCGCTTTTGGGGATGGGGGCGGCCACGAGTCTCCCGACTCGTATTTGAGAGCACATGCCGCGGGTCGTCGCTCTTGCCGCTGTTTCGCTCCCAATCAAGCTGGAAACTAAGGTCACCTTCCATTTTTACCTGTGGAGATACGAATTATTATAAAACATCTAGTTAACTCCTCTTACATTCCGTTCCCCTTCCCCTAGTGACAACTTCGGCCTGTCTATTGCTCTAATACGTTCCTATGGTGCAGCGTATAAGGCGGCCGGGCGACGAGGCTCCGGACCTTGTACCAAGAAGGCGGGAGCAATCCCGTCGAGCCGGCAGCGCTCGTGTTCACCGCTAACGCCATTTCGGGTAGCATCTCGTCCCACGATCTCTAATGTTCTTCGATGAACTGGGCGGGCAATATGAGGGCAATATGGCAATGTGTATTGCACCTCTACGCCGATAGAAGTCAAGAATGCCTAAAATGTCCGGCTTGTGAACTGCACTCCGGAACGCCCTCTGTAAGTGTTCCACCATCGCCCTTCTCAAGGGAAACAGTTCCACCCACTTGCTAAACGCGTCGTGCAGCCAGCAGCATAGTGTTCCCGTGCTTCGAGGGTGGTAGGGGTCCCACGAGGTCGGCGCATAAGATGGACCACGATTCCGTCACCTGGCGCGTCAGCATGCGTCCTGCCGGTCTCACCTATTCCACTTTGAACTTTTGGCACACCTCGCAGTACCTCACATGTCGTGCGGCGTCCCGGAACATTTTTGGCCAATAATACCTCTGTGCTATTCGAGATATCGTTTTCCTCACCCCCAGATGCATTGCCATCGGGGCATTGTGGACCTCCTGCTGGACTATCTGCCTCTGATTGCCGGCGACGCACTATTTCCACGGAACGTAGTCCCCGTCGTCGGCCCTGTGTCCCAGGTGCCGATAGATTTAGCCTTTTTCGACAGCATAGTCCGGGTACTTTTCGGGCTCCTTGGTGAGTCTATCCAGCATGCATGCAATCCATCCGCAGGGATGCTGCTCCTCCACGGCCTGACGACATGCCTACAGTGGCTGTCGGGATAGTAAGTCAGCTACCACGTTCAGCTTCCCTCGCCGGTACTGCACGTCGAATTGGAACTGCTGTAATTCTAAGGCCCATCGAGCTATCCTTCCAGATGGGCTCTCTATTGAGTTGAGATAGTTGAGTGACATGTGGTCGGTAATGACGTCGAACCCCTCCAAATAACACCTTAACTTGCGGATTGACCAAACTATAGCCAGGAATTCTTTCTCCGTGGCTGAATAGTTGATCTCCGCCTTCAGGAATTTCATACTGGCGTACGCGATGACTCACTCCTCCTCGTCGATGGTTTGTGTCAGGACGGCGACGAGGCCATAATCGCTCGCGTCCGTTTGTAGCACGAATTTCTTACAGAAATCCAGGCAGGCCTTGGCCTTGGACAGTAAACGCGGTATACTGCCTGCTACCTTCTTCCATGGGTATCTGCCAATATCCTTGCTTCAGATCCAGCGTCGATATATAACGTGCGTGCCGTAGGCGCCGTAAAATGTGGTTTATCTGGACTACGGGCTTCGGGACGGCTCGGTGGCTCCCGCCGGAGCATTTCCTCCACCTGCTCGTCGATGACTCACTTCATCACCGGGTTCCTCAGGTAGTACCTCTGTTTGATGGGCTCATTGTCCTTCATCACAATCCGATGGCAGGCTATGTGGGACACGCCCTTCAGCCCTCGAATCGTGCCAATTCCGCCTCTAGAAGCACTTGCAGAGTCGGCTTTAGGTCTGCTGGCTAGACGTCCAGACGTCCTGTTGGGACTTCCCTCTCCAGACCCTTCACTACTGCTAGCCTCGCGACTAGCTCCCGTGGCCGTGTTTTTCCGCGCGACTAGTTATCTTGCTAGCACGACTTCTTCTGAGGCGCGAGGTTGATCCTCCTACCCGTTGGATCCAACCCCCCTCCCCAGCTTCGCGCTCTTAGGTGCTGATCCACACATAGGCCCCGAATTCCCGCCTCTGCTGACCTCCGTCGTCGCCTGTCCTTTTACCCTAACCCCTGTCGAGTCCTCCTTGCGTTCCTGTTTCTGATCCTTTCTTGGCGCTCTAGACACCCTCAGGTTGTCTGACCACGCCTCTGGCGCCACCCTGGACACCTTGCTGTCCGACCGCGCCTTCACTGGCACCCTGGACACACCTTGATTGCTCGATCGCGCCCCGAGATTCTCTCCGTGGTTCGGACTGCCGCCCCCTGCCGAATCCCTAACCTTGTCGCCTGGATCAGCTCCACAGGGCAACCAGTATGCCCCTTCCCTAATTCCCAGTCGTTTCAAGCATCATTTCGCTGTACCCACAACGTATCGTCGTTCCTATCGCACGGAGAAAATTCATACCTAGAATCACTTGGTCTAGCATCGACGTCATGATCCTGGATCCGTCCGCTACCCGTTCCTAGCTTGTACCTCCCTAAACTCCACGTCCTTCGCCACCTCCACGCAGGCACCACTGATGAAAGATCGAGTGTCATCGGTGTCAATTGTCGCCACATAGTCCTCCTTTCCGATTTTAATCGTCGCGACGACACGACCCCTCTCGACTCGAAAAACATCTACTGTTTCCGGGCTCCGTTGACATCGCTGCCTATCCGCTCCCGTTCCGGATAGTATCTCTGCCCGTTTCCCTGAGCCAGTCGTCTACAGCATTCCTGGCTGCTCACCCCTCTAGTTCCGCATTGCGCACAAAAAACTACCTGAGGTTTGGGACATTCCCTCCTAAAATGCCCCTCTCGCACCGAAAGATTAGCGAGCGTCGCCCAGCTGTTCCTCCAGTTTCTTGGCCCATCATCCTGTTGGCGGCCTCTTCCCGGTAGTCCCCTTGGGCCTACTCCACCGAGAGCCACCCCACCGACTGCCGATGAAGCTATCCTGAACGGGTCGTTTATGTCTGATGTTGTCTGTGCTTGCCCCTCGTGCCCATGCTACTCCCTAGTCGAGATCGCGAACCAGGTGGATAATGTTGGCCCTGCTGTTTTATACCCTCGTACTCGACGGCTACCTGTATTAGCTTCCACAGCGATGAAAAATCTTGTCTCCTCACATATAATTTGTAATCTGGGCCAGCGTGGTGCATCATCGCCTTTATGTCCACCACATATTGTTTAAATTCTTCGCTATCTCGTTGACGGTATACCCGGATGCCGTCTTCCAAAAATTGGAAGTACCGCGGTGGCAAAAAGAAATCTAAGAATCCCTCCTTGAACTCATTCCATGACACATCTCTTAGCCCATTTGTCATGAACCAACGAGCGGCTTCGCCGATCATGACCTCGTTCATTGCCCTAGGTAACCTATCTGTGTCGATGTCATAGGACAAGGCCCAATCCTCGATGGCTTCCACGAAGGACAGTGGAACAGCCTGCCCATCGAAGTGTATACCCCACTTCCTGACTTGTTCAGGTACGATGCATATATTATTATAGCTCGGGATCACCGGAACCTCGAGTAAGCCGGGGATGTTCGAAGGTAGGCCAGAGTCTGACTCCGACTTCGAGCGTCTGTCCCATTCAATTGGGTCAGGTTCGGGCTGGGTTTCGTGTATATTTGGCTTCCAGCTCGGCTAGCCGAGCCCATATTTTGGCGCAATGTGAACCCCCGAAAACCAAGCTTGTCAAACGACGACGCAAGTTGTCAATCCGCCCTAGCTCGCTCAGCTCGAACTCGCGAGTAATCGCCTCCAGCTACGAAGAGAGGGAGAGTGAGTAGCTAGCATATGCCTCGTATTAGCGAGCATATATATTGCTCACGGAATGCGCTCAGATGGAGCGTGGGACATGCAGCGTTAGCATAAACGCCAGCTAGTGATTCTAGGGAACTGCGCTGCGTAATATGAGATAGAGCCAATAAATAAAGTGGCTCTGGGCTTGTTTACTATATAATTGTTATTGTACGCAACAAAGTGCTGCATACTTTATATGTAAATACAGGGTGTTCTGTTCGGACATATACACACTACACCTCCCATTTTAGAGAAATAACGTAACAATTTAAATGTATAGTTATTAAATGAACTTAATTATTGTAGGTTTTTTTTTGTTTTTTTCTTTTTGTATATATATTTTTTTTTAACAATTGATTAAAATATGTTGATATAAAAAATTTTGGAATATAGGAAAAAAAATGTAAGAATATAAAACTACAAAAGTATTAAAGATATACAAATTTAAAAAATTTAAAAAATTTTTTTGTTTAAAGATAAATTTTATTATAATAATTTGTTTATTTGTATAAATGTTGTTTTGTTTTCATTATATATATATTTTTTTGTATTTTATTTAAAATTCGAATTCATAAAGAAAATTTAGAAGTATTATGCATTAATCTATCCTTATGAACTTTTTGTTCTTTACCCTTTTTATCTATTATTATAACGTTATCTTTTTCTATTATGGTTACTACCGTATACGGTCCTAGGTATTTATTTTCTAATATATGACCTACTTTATTTTTTAATAGTATTTTATCTCCAATATTCAGGTTAATGTATAATGTTTTCCTATTATATAGTTCCTTATTTTTCTGTTTATGTTTATCTATCATAATTATTGCTCTTTTATATGCTAGTTCTAATCTATATTTAGATTCCTTAGCGTAATCATCTATGTTATGTATAGGGTCAATATTATCTATTTTATTAAAATATTTTGGCAAGTTGCTTTGCTTGCCGAAAACTAACTCATATGGACAATAATTGTGTGCCATAGAGGGGGTCGCTTTGAAACAGTAAATGAAATATTGAAGCCATACGTCCCAATCAGTTTTATCAACTGATATGTATGATGGTATGTATTCATTAAAATTTCTATGACTTCTTTTGACTGTTCCAACTGTCTGGTGGTGGTGTGCGGTAGATATTATATTTTTAATTTTTAAATATATGTACAAGCCATTAATTATAGAATTTTTATATTCTGTTCCCATGTCCGAAATGAACGTCTTCATTGGGCCGAACTTCAGTATAAAGGATTCAAATATTGCTTTAGCAACTGTCAGCAGATTTGTTTGGTACTGGAATAGCTATAAGATATTTTGTTACATCACATATCAATGTAATTGCGTATTCGTTACCATTTTCAGATTTTGGTAGTGGAGCTATAGTATCCACTATCACTCTGTCAAACGCATTTTTCGGCGTTTCCGTAATAGTCAGAGGTGTTTTATGTGTGTCGTCGTTTTCGACTTTTGGCATTTAGGACATCTACGTATCTACTTGGTTATATGACGTGTCATATTTTCCAGTAGTAGTGTCTCTTTATTTTAGCTAGTGTTTTTGAAATGCCAGTATGACCTCCTTGTATAGGATCGTCATAATATGTAAACAGTATCTTTTTCATTTTCTATTATGGTCACCGGCTTGAGTAGCGCTACTCGTAATGATTTTAATGTTTTGTTGCCCATATTTTTAAAAGATTCAATTTAAATTAATTCAAATATCTTTTCGCTCGGTGCCAGTTTGAGTTGGCTGATCTCATAAATACCGGCTTCTTTTTCAAGCCTCTGGAACCGAACTGACCTAAGTCACATGTTCTTCTGTTCGAAAAAACATATATTATTTAATATAAGCAAGGCAACTACTTTTCGTCATTATAAATGACTTCATATACGTTGGGCTTAGAAGCGTTGTCAAGACTTCGCATAGGCAAATCTACTTGATCTTTTCCTGCGCAGGAGTTTTTCTGTTTACTTTGGT
>JAWNOR010000372.1:0-19615 GCA_035045885.1 Drosophila borealis | reverse complement strand
CACTCCTCTCCAACTTAGCATGATTACACACACATGTGGAACGTATGCCAACATAAAATTATTACTGGGGTGCCCACAAGAGTATTCAACGTTTGCTTCATTTGCAAAACTAGGAAACACTATTTTGGATTTTCAGCACATTCTCGTTATTTATTTATCACTCATTTTGACAAGCAGCAACCAAAAAAAAAAAACGAAATATAACATTCGTTCTGCCAATTGTGCCAATAGTACGGTTGTGAACAAGGTATCGGCAATGGTCGATAGTAACAAGAAAGTGTGGTTTACCGTTCACAGTTCACGATTTACTTAAAGCGCGCAACAAGGCGTTCAGCAGGAAGTAGGACCGACGATAAAAAAAAATACTTTTGACACATCGCGTAGCACGTCCTTTATGAAACTGAATCGAAACAAGAGTAGCGACGACAATCTGATATGGTTGTGTGCAAATGTGTACAGGGACTGTTCTAGGTTCCACAAGTACAAGTAAGAAGTTCATACACAGACACCCAAATTTGTCAACTCGGCCATTCCCTGCTCGGGTTAGAACGTGTGGTGTTTTAGCGAACAGCGCAGGCGTCGAAAAAAACCATGTGGATGCCAATTGCATTAGAGATGCTCGAAATGTAGTATACTACAGGAAACGTGAAAGTACGCGAGTTGCCGCATTTCATTTTCGTAAGCGTAAAAATACAAGCATACTACTGGGGTTATCTGACTGGACGGGATATCAACTCAAACATTTAGTGGAGTGGTTGACAATATGTACAATAGAGACAAAATATGTACAGATTGGAAACGAAAATGTATTATAGTATAAAATAACTCAAAAAAGTATTATCGTTAGACATATTGGAAATAATATTTATGCATTCAGATTTCTACACTAGTTATTATAAAATTGTTATTGACCTTATCGCCAACACTTATGTGGGAGGTATTTAGTTCGTGCTACCCCTTGATGCCCCAGCTTTATTTGACGACTGCGTGGACAGGGAATATAAGTGTTTAAAGAGGTCGCAGTTGTGTTCGACAGATTCGCACAGGCACCACCACGATAATGTGGTCCTTGGTTTCCCTCGGATTTTTTTTGTAATGCTGCATTGCTGCAAGTTTAAGCAATTAGGGTATCGACAGCAATCAAATAAATTACACACAAACAGAAGAATATTTTAAAAATGTATATAAATATATACTTAACACCATTGTAATAAAATTGTAATGTCCGATCGATGAATCAATGAATATTTTATTACAATAAAGTGCCTTTTTAGGGTGTAAAATTGATGTCTAACTCTACTATATAGAAAACTGTTTGTCCTGACTGACTGACTGATTGGTGATCAACGCCCAGCCCAAACCGTAACATCTGAGAAATTTTCACTGTAGTCACCTTAAGTGATGAAGGTGCACGTTAAGACGGGGTATCGGGAAATTCTTCCCCAAGTGTGGGAAAATCGCGAAAAACGTTTGTGTGTAACGTTTTTGTTTACCATTCGATCGGCCTCAAACTCATTTTCAAAGATGTTTGTTCAAATTCATATGAGGGGTGTTATACACTTTTTCAAAAAATCCGTTCCTCCTTGGTGGAAATGGTGGTCAAAGATTTGGTGTGTGACGCTTCGCTCTCAAATTCATTTTCAAGGATCTATATGAAAAATCGTTCGAGACTTGTTTCACATTGTTCACAAAATTAAAGCTTCGTCGGTGGAAAGTGCGATTTTAAGATATTTATGGAGAAATTTTAAGTTTTGTCCGATTTGCTTATTAAAGCCCTTATTTTTAAGGCTCCATTTAAGAATTTAATGAATACGTGTTTCAGCAATTTGGGAAATTTCACCCTTAAGTGTGGGAAAATCGCAAACAACGTTTGTTTGAACCTTTTTTTTACCATCCGATCGGCCTTAAACTCATTTTAAAAGATCTTTGTTCGAATTCATTTGAGTGGTGTTTCACACTTTTCGAAAATCCATTCCTCCTTGGTGGGTGACGTTTCGTGTTCAAATTTATTTCCATAGATCAATATGAAAAATCATTTGAGACTTGTTTCACATTTTTCGCAAAATCAAAACTTCCTCGGTGGAAAGTGCGATTCTAAGATATTTATGGAGAAGTTTAAAGTTTTGTCCGATTTCCGGTTCCAAACTTTTTTCAAAGCTTCGCATAAGAACTTAATGAATACATGTTTTAGCGATTTGGGGAATTCCACTCACAACAGTGGTTAATTGGCGAAAAACGTTTGTATGAAACTTTATTGTTTACCATCCGATCGGCCTCAAACTAATCTTTAATGATTTTTAATGATGTTTGTTCAAATTCATTTGAGAGGTGTCTCACACTTTTCGAAAATCCATTCCTCCTTGGTGGGTGACGTTTCGTGTTCAAATTCATTTCCAAGGATCTATATGAAAAATCATTTGAGACGTGTTTCACATTTTACGCAAAACCAAAGCTACCTCGGTAAAAATGCGATTCAAAGATGTTTGGTGAAGCTTTAAGATTTGTACGATTTGCATCAAACTTTTTTTGACAGCTCTACATTTACTTTTTCAATTGATGGAATAGGTGGGGATTATTATTTAACATTTTTGAACTTAATTTAAAACAAATTAATTTATAGTGATATGAAACATCAGTTGATGTAATCGATACTTCCTTAAATTTGTAAATTCACTTGTCCGTCTGAAAGCGTCAATCCACGTCAAAACCTATAAAAGGTAGAGTCTTAAAATTTTGAACGTAGGTCCTCCTAGTGTCAGAATTATGCTTGGTGTAAAATTTATTTTTAGTTTAATGACAGGCGAAATCGGCTCCTTTGGGTTGACAAGCCAATTAAACTTCTCCGTCCCTACTTGCTGAACACTTATACGCCTTTTATCTTAAATGTTGGCCATCTAATTATGCCTTGCATGACCATTCCGGGTCCTCTGGGTTCACCATTAAACAGTCTTCCGCTGCTCGAAGTCTACCATTTTTCGTATATAATCTCCCGTTTTTATTATTAAACGATTTTATAATGAAATTTTACAAATTCAAGGGTAAAGAAATACAAACATTTTTTTTCGAGTTATCCCCGAGTTTTAAAGTCAAAAAATCTTAACAAAAACCTACAAAAATCATAGCTTTCTTTTATATAATGTAATAATATTAAACCATACTTTTTATGTAGATGTCAAGCTAATGATTTAAATTTAACATTGTGTATGAAATATAAGACAGCTATATTAATAAGCAATAATGGAGCTTAATGCTTTCTAACTTCAGTTGAGACATTCTTGAAAAATATACAATCGCATCTCTGAGGAAAAATCTAAAACTAAAATACCAGATTTGAAAAATGTATTAAAAAAAAACATAACATAGACAATTTTTTAAAGTTATTTTTCATTATATGGCATTTCATTATATTTTCGGCATGCCAAATCGTTGCTATCGCAGCTATATGATATAAATGGCCGACGTTCATAATATTTTCATTATATGAATTAAGGAATTTATTCCTCGAGGTCTTTAAAAAAAGAACCGTTTATTAGTAGTGCTGCTTAAGAACTAATTTACAATAATAAGTACAAATTATGTTAAGGCTAAATCTCAGCTGCTGTTGTCGCTGTCGCCGCTGCTGTTGTCGCCGCTGCCGCTTTAGCTGCTGCCGCTGTTGTCACTGTTTGTCGCTGTCGCTTCTGTAAGCTTTGTTGTTGTCGTCGTTTCCGTTGTTGCTTAGCTAAGGTGTCCTATTTTATGATGCGCTCGCACGGATGGGCTGTTTGGTGGAATCCGCTGACGCAGAGCACGTGGCAGAGGTGCATGCATTGGGGCCGTGATTACATGGGCGAGTGTGCATACTTTTTTGGTCAACTTCGTTTTTAACTCCTCTCCTTTAAACGAATACCTCTTCGGATACGATGTTTTTGATTTGTAACTACGCTCGCTTCTGCAGCTGGTTCTGCTTCCACAACTTCTCTGGTTATCTGCTGTAGCGAAGAAATTTCGTCTATTTAGTACGCGATGATTCCGATCATCAACATCAAATATATTCCAGATAACGTAAAATTAATTGTTGTTATATCGTTATTGTAGTTCTTCAAGGTTTCGAGCTTCAAGGTGTTGTTGAGTACTTCATCGACTCTGTTTTTTGCTGCAATTATTTGAAATAGGGAAATAGGAAATAGCGGTGTGGCTTCTGAGAAGACTACTTCTTTTGCTTCATACACCTCATCTTCGATGGCAACGGTCGAGTTTTGGAACTAAATTAGAAATGTTCCTCTGAGTTCCATTTCTTCTTTATCGATTTTCAGCTTTCCGTCGAAGTCATTGAGTAGTATTGTTCCGTCGGGTTCTTCATAGTGCGGTACATGTTGGCTGTTGTGCAGAAGTGGGGTTGGGTTATGCATGCATCGTTACTTAAGTCCATTAGATTATTCTTATTACATATGGTCTTATGGGCTTATCGCTATAAGATTCGCAAGAGTCTTTTATTGCGTATATCATTTGGCTGCATTTCACAATGTTTTCGTATTTTATTTCGTTTATTATAACCTTGCAGAGGGTATTATAATTTTTTCGTGAAATGTGTAACGCATAGAAGGAGACATCTCCGACCCCCATATATTCATGATCAGTATCAACAGCCGAGTCGATATAGCCATGTCCGTCTGCCCGGCTGTCCGTCTGTCTGTTTCTATGCGCACTAGTCCCTCCGTTTTAAAGCTATCTTTATGAAATTTTGCAGAAGTGCCTCTTTCTGTTGCACGCGTGCATACGTCGGAGCCAGCTGCATCGGACCACTATATCATATAGCTGCCATAGGAAAGATCGGACTAAAAGCAGGTTCTTGTATGGACTTTTTTTTTTCAAGATATCTTGACCAAACTCGACATTTATTAGCTTTACGCTCCCCATGTATATACAAAACCCTATCAACATCGGACCACTACATGATATAGCTGCCATAGGAACGATCGGTCGAAAATTAAGTTGTATGGAAAAATGTTTGGTTTTCAAGATATCTGCAGCTTACATACGGGCAAAGCACCATGAGCATTATGAAAAGGTTGATCAGTATCAACAGCCGAGTCGATATAGCCATGTCCGTCTGCCCGGCTGTCCGTCTGTCTTTTTCTATGCGCACTAGTCCCTCCGTTTTAAAGCTATCTTTATGAAATTTTGCAGAAGTGCCTCTTTCTGTTGCACGCGTGCATACGTCGGAGCCAGCTGCATCGGACCACTATATCATATAGCTGCCATAGGAAAGATCGGACTAAAAGCAGGTTCTTGTATGGACTTTTTTTTTTTCAAGATATCTTGACCAAACTCGACATTTATTAGCTTTACGCTCCCCATGTATATACAAAACCCTATCAACATCGGACCACTACATGATATAGCTGCCATAGGAACGATCGGTCGAAAATTAAGTTGTATGGAAAAATGTTTGGTTTTCAAGATATCTGCAGCTTACATACGGGCAAAGCACCATGAGCATTATGAAAAGGTTGGGTCGACAAGTATATTAAATCTTTGGCGTGCCGAAGATAACCTTTCTTTCTCGTTGTATTTAATTTTTGAATGGGTTTAAATAACATAGCAGTACATATTTCGTTTGCAATTAAAGGTATATTAATTATCTCTATATATAAAACTGTTTGTCTTGACTGACTTACTGACTGACTGATTGGTGATCAACGCATAGCCAAAACCGTAATTGCTCGGAAGCTGAAATTTTCACTGTAGTTACCTTATGTGATGTAGGTGCACGTTAAGACGGGGTTTCGGGAAATTTCACCCGCAAGTGTGGAAAAATCGCGAAAAACGTGTGTATATAACTTTTTTGTTTACCATCCGATCGGCCCTCAAACTTATTCTCAAAGATCTTTGTTCAAATTCATTTGAGGGGTGTTTCACACTTTTAGGAAAATCCATTCCTCTTTGGTGGAAATGTAGGTCAAAGGTTTGGTGGGTGACGTTTCGCGCTCAAATTCATTTCCAGAGATCTATAAGGAAAATCATTTGAGACATGTTTCACACTTTTCGCAGAATTCTTCTTCGGGGGGAATGCGATTTAAAGATTTATTGGGCGAAGTTTTGAGTTGTCTCCGATTTGCTTCAAACTTATTTTCAAAGCTCTACATAAGAACTTAATGAATACGTATTTCAGCGATTTGGGAAATTCCACCCGCAACAGTGATAACTTGGCGGAAAACGGTTGTATGAAAGTTTTTTGTTTACGATCCGATCGGCCCCAAACTTAATTTCAAAGATCTTTGTTCAAATTCATTTGAGGGGTGTTTCACACTTTTCGTAAAATCCGTTCCTACTTGGTGGAAATTGAGGTCAAAGATTTGGTGGGTGACTTTTCGCGCTCAAATTCATTTCCAAAGATCTATAAGAAAAATCATTTGAGACGTATTTCACACTTTTCGCAGAATCCAAACTTTTTCGGGTGGAAAGCGACTCAAAGATTTTTTGTGCGAAGTTTTAAGTTGTGTCCGATTTGCTTCAAACTTATTTTCATAGCTCTACATAAGAATGCAATAAGTACGTGTTTCAGCGATTTGGGAAATTCCACTCGCAACAGTGGTAAATTGGCGGAAAACGTTTGTATGAAAGTTGTTTGTTTACCGTCCGATCAGTTTCAAAATCATTTCAAATTTTTTGAGAACATTGATTTTATAACATACGTGCCACGGGCAAGGCCGGGTTATACCCGCTAGTATATATATAAAACTGTTTCACCTGACTGACTGACTGACTGACTGACAGACTGACAGACTGACTGACAGACTGACTGACTGACTGATTGGTGATCAACGCACAGCCCAAACCGTAAGAGCTAGGAAGCTGAAATTTTCACTGTAGCTACCTTATGTGATGTAGGTGCACGTTAAGACGGGGTTTCGGGAAATTCCACCCGCAAGTGTGGAAAAATCGCGAAAAACGTTTGTATGTAACTTTTTTGTTTACCATCGGCTCGGCCTCAAACTTATTTTCAAAGATCTCTGTTCAAATTCATTTGAGGGGTGTTTCACACTTTTAGGAAAATCCATTCCTCCTTGGTGGAAATGGAGGTCAAAGATTTGTTGGTGACGTTTCGCGCTCAAATTCGTTTCCAGAGATCTATAAGAAAAATCATTTAAATCGTGTTTCACACTGTTCGCAGAATTCAAACTTCTTCGGGGGGAATGTGATTTAAAGATTTATTGGGCGAAGTTTTAAGTTGTGTCCGATTTGCTTCAAACTTATTTTCAAAGCTCTACATAAGAACTTAATAAATCGTATTTCAGCGATTTGGGAAATTCCACCCGGTAACTTGGCGGAAAACGGTTGTATGAAAGTTTTTTGTTTACGACCCGATCGGCCCCAAAACTTATTTTCAAAGATCTTTGTTCAAATTCATTTGAGGGGTGTTTCACACTTTTCGAAAAATCCGTTCCTCCTTGGTGGCAATGGAGGTCAAAGATTTGGTGGGTGACGTTTCGCGCTCAAATTTGTTTCCAAAGATCTATGAGAAAAATCATTTGATACGTGTTTTACACTTTTCGCAGAATCCAAACTATTTCGGGTGGAAAGCGACTCATAGATTTTTTGTGCGAAGTTTTAAGTTGTTTCCGATTTGCTTCCAACTTATTTTCAAAGCTCTACATAAGAATATAATGAATACGTGTTTCAGCGATTTGGGAAATTCCACTCGCAACAGTGTTAAATTGGCGGAAAACGGTTCTATGAAAATTGTTTGCTTACCGTCCGATAAGTTTCAAAATCATTTTCAATGCAAGGTTAATTAAGTTAATTATATATAGCAGGCTATTGCCATTTGTTGCTGTCTTATTTTGTACAAATTCGAATAATTCTTCTGCATTTAGGAACATTATTTTTTCTTTTTCTAAAATTGATTCTATTGCTTTGACCTATAATTTTGACAATATTATTCAGTTTAATGTATTAGTTTTTGCCCAATCTGTGGCATGAACTAGATTTGTTACGTCGTCTTTAAAAACTTGAATCTTGGACTTAAATACCGAAATTTTTTCTGTATTAAAATTTTTATTTTCTTTAGTCATTTTAATTATCTCATTCGTGACTCCGCTTATCTCGATAATGTCATTCTGCAATATTTTATTTATAACAACTTGTTTGTTGTTGTTTTCTAACTGCTCATTCATCTTAGTTACTAATATTTCGTAATCGCTCTTGCCGCTCTTTGGGTGGGTCTGAGTCTGCGTAAATAATTTTTTAATTTTCCGATCTCGTATTCGAGCAATGGGAATAGCTGGTGTGGGGTGTTTATAGTATGCAGGGTATCTTCCAGTGTCTGGAAAACTCTTTCGTTTACTTCAATGCCAAATACATGGATAATTTTGAAGGTGCCGTTTTGGACTGCGGCTGAACCCATTTTTATTGGAATTAGCTGTGAGTGTAAGTAGTCTAGAATTATTGACAACCCAAGGCATGTTGGTAGGAATAACCTATAACATATTATTAGGTTTTTATATTATTTTATAGTGTTCCCATTTTCTGCTACTAATTCTTTTCTGTATTGTTGTCTTTTGTCTATTTTTACATAGATAATATCTCCAATGTTATAGTTAGTTGATTGCTTCTTCTTCGTATTGTCGTAACTAAGATCTTTTTTGTTATACCCTTGCAGAGGGTATTCTAATTGTGTCGTGAAATGTGTAACGCATAGAAGGAGACATCTCCGACCCCATAAAGTATATATATTCATGATCAGTATCAGTCTGTCAGTTTTTATGCGAACTAGTCTCTCAGTTTTAAAGCTATCTTTATGAAACTTTGCAGAAGTGCCTCTTTCTGTTGCGAGCGCACATACGTCGAAACCAGATGGATCGGATCACTATATCATATAGCTGCCATAGGAACGATCGGTCGAAAAGTAGGTTCTTGTATGAAAAACATTTATTAGTTTTACTACGCTCCTCATATACATATATGCAAAATCATATCAATATCGGACCACTATATCATATAGCTGTTATAGGAACGATCGGCCGAAAAGTAAGTTGCTGTATGGAAAAATTATTGTAATTCTATTTGTTGGGGATCTTATATATTTTGATTGTACAAAAATATACCTATTGGTTTCCCTTTTACTGTGGAGTGTACTGATTGATTATACAGTTTCACTGCTTTGAAGATTAGATCTTCGAAGTTTACGATACCCTCGTCCTTTTTTATACATCGCATGATTTCGGTTAATGTTGAATGGAATCGCTCAACCTGACAGATACTGGTAGATGTCTATGGCGGTAGATGTGTATGGCGTATAGACTGTTGCCTTTAGCTGGTCTTGCAGCAGAAATTTAATGGATTATGCGCTCAAAGCTTTTTCGCTATCCATGCAACTAATTTCGGCATGCCGAATGCAATCATGATTTCGTGTAAGGGGTGTTTTAAATCTTCAGCTGCCTTTGATTTAAATATTTTGACTTGAGCGTATTTTGAAACTTTGTCAATGGCAGTAAGTGCTAGATTCTTCTAAGTTATGAATAAGTCGATATGGATTATCTGACCTGGGTACGAAGGTATTGGTGTTGTTTGGATTTCTCCACATGGTGGTATTTGGTTTCTTTGCATGTTTCGCATGCTTTTGCATGGGCTTCTGTTTTCTTTTTAATATATGGGAAAAAGAATCTACTTAAGATCTTTATCTTTTTTCCTATGGGGTTCCTATGTGCTCTGGTGTGTTCTTTCGTCAAAATATTGCTCTGTTCGTTTTCGTCTGTGACGTCTACTACCTGTTTTTGCGTATATCGGACCTTATATGAGCTGAAGAGTCAAGGGAATATATTTTGTATCTTGCCCATAATCGCTTCAGAGGTAAACAACCCGTTCAAAATTGTTCGGTCAAGTCGTTAATGGAAGTGGTAAGATGGAAAATGTATACTAAACTCGTATGATTCCTCGTTTGAGGTAAAAAAAAACTTGGTTCTTAAATACGTTAATTGGTACTTCCATAACAGGTATTAGGTTGTGCGAGGAACTCTCGTCACTGTGCACAGTATTTATATGTTGATATATGGGATTCCTAGACAACGCATCTGCTACAATATTAGATATTCCTTGCTTATACCTGAGCTCGTGGTTGAACTCTTCGAGATAACTCTTCTACCTCTTGAGTTAACCATTATGATTTTTGTTACTAAGAGCAAAGGTCAAAGGCTGGTGGCCAGTAAATATGACTAGCCACTTTTCGGTGCTTAAGGTGAACGGACGTGCTCGCGGAAAACAATTAATAACCAAAACTCCAGTGCGCACCCAAACGGTCAAAGCGGCTATTGCAACTCTGCACAAAGAGTGCAAAGCACCAATAATTTCACAAAAACGAAAAAAAATTAAAACAAAACTAATTGCTGACAAAGCAATTTGTTTTAGGTGGATCGAAACCAAATCTAACACAAAATATGGTGGTCACAAATTGAGCAAGTCGGCTGCGTTGCCGTGCTGACATGCACCCGTCCAGCGGCAATACCAATAGAGCAAAAATTCCAGTGAGTGCTGACAACAGTAATGCACCCACAATAAATAACAAGGGGCCGTCTCCAACTAAATGCTGACGCCGCCGAGCACCTGAATGCTTACCAGCCGCTTAGCAACAGCTGCTAACAAATTCTCCGCGCTGATGTCTGGAAGAAGTACTTCAGTCTCCCCCTCCTACCCTCTAATGGAATCCGAGGACCCCGACAGCAGCCCACTTGCTGGTGCTAGCACAATTAGACACGCTAACGCCCTAGTGCAAATAGTAGAGGCCATCAAACCCAATTCGCGCGCCGCAGCTGCGGCTCGAATGATCCAAGCACAGGCAAAAAAAAACTAACGACAAGCGCAAAGTCTCAGACAGCAGGACCCCACCTGCTGCGCGGCGAAAACTGAACAAAACTGACACCTGCCCAGATGGCACTGATGCTTCCAATAGATTTGCACTCTTGGCCCCACCCGATAACGCCGAAGATATGGATACTGGCGAATCTGTGGCCGAGCAAGAAGAGAACTTGCATGCCTCAGCGACTCCTCAGGTTGGGGGCGACAGCCAGCCCAACGCTGTAGCCCATACCAGCACCAGCTCCTCCGTGCCCGAAATAATGGCCAACAACAAAGCCCCACTGGAGGAAAGAAGCCACCCCCCATCGTACTAAATCGGGTCAGCGACATCAACGACGTGTGGCTCATACTATCCGAAGTGGCGGATAGCTTGACCATCAAATCCAACCTAGGTAGGACTATGCGACTCCTAGCCAATGATGTGCCCACATACAGGGACATCATACAGATACTGGATGAACACAAAATTGAGTTCTACTCATACCAGCTGCAGGAGGAGAAGCCCTATCGCATAGGTATCAAAGGCCTCCACCACTCAACCGAGAACTCGTCGACGACCTGCGGACCCAGGGCCACACCGTTCTCCACGTGCACAATCCGGGCAGCAAAGCTACCAAGGAGCCCATGAACATCCACTTCATCAACTGGCAGCCGGCGATCAACAACAAGGAGGCTCTTACTATCAGGAAGCTGTGCAAGCAGGTGGTCAAGGTTGAGACTGCTAGAAGAAGCCAGGATGTGGTGCAATGCCATAGATGCCAGGAGTACGGGCACACGGCCACATACTGTAAAAAACAACACAAATGCGTTAAATGCGGGCTCAATCATCGCTCTGCTGATTGCACACGGCCCGACTCAGTACCGGCAACATGTGTTCACTGCGGTGGTAACCACCCTGCCAACTATAAGGGCTGCGTGGTTCACTGAATATACAAAGCGTGCGGGAGCCCCAAAGCCCGCCAAAATGAAAAATCTCCCACCGACTCAAGCTAACCGAAGACTACTGCTATGGGGTCTTTGTAGACGTTAAGCAGGCCTTCGACCGAGTCTGGATTGATGGATTGCTCCAGAAAATCAAGAGGAGTCTTCCCGCCCCCTTCTTTCTACTTCTGCGCTCTTATCTAATGGAGCGAAAGTTCGAAGTCAAAGTTAGAGCAGCAATCTCTCCTGCCCGCAAAATGAGGCGGGTGTCCCCCAAGGCAGCGTACTGGGCCCCTTTCTCTACAACTTGTACACGGCAGACATCCCCACTCCGGATGAACTACACGAGTTTGCCACCCCAGGCAAATACTTGATGGCTACATTTGCCGATGACGTGGCAATATTTTACTCCGCCCACTGCGAGTACGAAGCCACTGACGGTGCCCAGGAATACATTCACTTGCTTGAGAGCTGGACACGCAGGTGGAACATCAAGCTCAATGCCACCAAATGCCAGGCGGTCAACTACACACTGCGGCGTGGCAAGGCTCCAGCAGCCTGGATAGACGGTAGCCCCCTCCACCCTGGCAGAAGCGCCAAGTATCCTGGAATTGTGCTGGATAAGAGGCTTAGTTTTCGGGCGCACATCGACGGCCTTCTTAAGCAGTGCCGCTATAAGATGGCCAAGGCCAACTGGCTACTAAACCCCAACAGCCCATTGCCACTTCGCTGCAAACGGGCAGTTTACAACGTCGTGGTGGCACCAACTTGGAGATACGGTATTCAGGTTTGGGGCATTGCATTTCGTACAAATCGAAAACGGATTCAGACACTCCAAAACTTGGCCTTGCGCCGAATTACGGGTGCTGACTGGTACGTCAGAAATTCTACCTTGCACAGAGACCTTAAAATGGAGACCATAGACAGCCAAGTCGGAGCATTCGCCAACCGGCACAACGAACGCTTGCAGCGACACTGCAATCGGGTAGCAAGAGAGGGGGGGTGTGTAGTCAGGAGGCTCAAGAGAAGATCGTTCAAGGACCTCCTCCAACCACGACATAGGAGATGCCCCAGAGTCCCCAGACTACCTACGTGACGATGTAGCCTTACTCAAAAAGCCGCCTTTGACGTTTGTCCACGATAAAGTCTGAGGACCCAACCAGGCTTGGCGTAATACCACCTAAGCCAACTGTGTTGTAATAAAAATATGCTATTTTTGATTCAATACAATAAACAAAGGAAAAAAAAAGTAAATATGACTACTTTAGCGGTCCCGTATAGGTATATCCGAAAGCTCTGGAAAGCCCAAACTATGGCCACCATTTCTTTTTCGTTTGCGGCATAATTTTCTTCGGCTTTCGAAAGAGTACGAGAAATGAAAGTAATCGGTCTGCCGTTCTGCTTGAGTACTGCTCCAATAGCGAAATTCGAGGACCGGTTGTCAATTGGAATTCTTTCCCAAAGTCGGGGTATGCTAGTATCACGTCTCGGGAGGCTAGTGTTCGTTTAATCTTGTCAAGCGAGTCTAACGCTGCATTATCTAGAGTGATTTTTATTCTAGCTGAGATGTTTTTTGAAGATCTACCATTTTCTCCCCTGAGAAGGGTAGTAAGGGGCTTTGCTATTTTAGCGTAGACCCTGCGATAATAGCTCGATAAGCCCAGAAAAGATCGTAAATCATTCAGATTTTTAGGTACGGGAATTGCTTCGATGGCTTTCACTTTCTCAACGTTGGTTTTAATGCCATTTTTAAAAAAAAAAAAGCCCAAGAAAACAACTTCCGTCTTAAAAAATTCGCATTTATCGATTTGAATTTTCATGTTAGCTTTACTTAAAGTTGTGCAAACCATTTCGAGGTGTTTAGCGTGTTCATCCTCGGATTGACTAAAGACGATAATATCGTCAATGTAAACGTAGCATATCTTGCCTACCTGATCCCTTAAAATGTCGTCTAGAGCTCTTTGAAATATGGAAGGGAAGTTCTTTAGACCGACAGTCTAGTACATTCGAATTTCCCCCCATTTACAAAAGCGAAAGCCGCTTTCCCAATGTCCCTTTCTTCGAGTGGGATTTGATGGAAACCACTCTTCAAATCAATGACTGAGAACTACTTATTTTCGCCCAATGCGGGGTAAGAGTAATGTTTACAATATACTGGGGTATCTGACGTAGTTATTATTTCGCCTTCTACCTTAGTAGTATATGTTAGTTTCATGTCAGGGTCAGCGAATACTTCTGCGTGGTTTCGGTCAATTGATCGATATATTGTTTCTGAGTTTCGGACATGTGATCTGTTCTAATTTTTAATATTGTTAACCGCCTGTGTCTCTAGTTGCTCTATGTTAATTCTGTAATTTCCATTTATTATTAGTACGTTGTTTCGTACGTCTATGCGTATTAGCGTATCGTTACCCAGAATTACTTGGAATGTTTTGAGTGTTGGTAAAAGAAAGAATTTAATAGGAACGCCCTTTAAACCAAAAAGGTTAAGACGAGTATGATGGTTAACTTTCGTTTGCTCACCAACGGAATTGGCGAAAAAGGGTTTTTCGTTGAGTTTGGGGTTCTGAACTAATTCGGACTGAATATAGTTTTTACTGTGGCAATTAAAAATCTAAATGTTCCTGATGTGGTACATCATATTGTTCCTGCATGGGATGGGGTACCTGATATTAGTACATTGGAGCAGGCCATGTGCCTTGCGTTTGATAGGTTGCGTTCGATCGGACTTGCGTTGTATAGTACAACCTGGGGTCAAAGTTCTTTGCTTGACCAGCCAATTTATTTAACACTGGTCTTTACTCCTGGTGTCTTGCCATTATTTGATTTGGGACTTGTTGAGGTGGTAAGGGTGGAGCCTGCTGTTCATATTTCGCATTGAATTCATTCCTTTGATCCTGATTTTTTACTAATCCACACTAATCCCAACGCATTTATCGCTCTTGCCGCTCTTTGGGTGGGTCTCGTATTCGAGTAATGGGAATAGCTGGTGTGGGGTGTTTATAGTATGCAGGGTATCTTCCAGTGTCTGGAAAACTCGTTCGCATTCTTCAATGTCGAATACATGGATAATTTTGAAGGTGCCGTTTTGGACTGTGGCTGAACCCATTTTTATTGGAATTAGCAGTGAGTGTGAGTAGTCTAGAATTGTTGACAACCCAAGGCATGTTGGTAGGAATAACCTGTAACATAATATTAGGTTTTTATATTATTTTTATGGACTTTTCTACCGGTTTTAGTCGTAATGGTAGAGTTCCCGTTTTCTGCTACTGTTTCTTTTCTGTATTTGGGTGTGAGTTTTGAACCTAGTCTTTTGTCTATTTTTACGTAGATAATATCTCCAATGTTATAGTTATTTAATTGCTTCTTCTTCGTATTGTCGTAGCTAAGATCTTTTTCTTGTTATACCCTTGCAGAGGGTATTCTAATTTTGTCGTGAAATGTGAAACGCATAGAAGGACACATCTTCGACTCCATAAAGTATATACATATATTCATGATCAGTATCAACAGCCGAGTGGATATAGGAATTGTCCGTCTGTCCGGCTGGCCGTCTGTCCATCTGTCAGTTTCTATGCGAACTAGTCTCTCAAACAAATTTTTCACAGACCACTTATAGGGTATTCTTCTGTAGATTAGTTTTTATGTAAGGTGATTGAGCAATATGAATTTTTTCTTTATTTTATTTTCTACTGAGATTGAGATATTTAGAATAGTAACGCAACAAATTTAAAATGTGTATAAAATAATCAATTTAAAAGATGGGTAAAATGTCAGAATTATTTTCACTGAATAGAAAAAATTATCTACACCGATATTGAGAAAAGGAGTTTGAAATAATTAGTTATTTAAATTCTAGAAAGTTTTTCGAAAATTGATATATTTTGATTTATATTATTTTTTAATTTTTCTTAAATTTTTTCAATGTTATTTTTTCAATTTTTTCTTATATCTTGATTCGTGTTTTTATACCCTGAACTCATTGAAAATGGGTAAAAAAGGTATAATGTATTTGTGCAAATGTATGTAACAGACAGAAGAAATATTCTTGATCAGCATCAATAGCCGAGTCGATCTAGCCATGTCCGTCTGTCAGTCCGTCCGTCTGTCCGTATGTATGATCGCAAGGATCTCATAGCCTATAAGAGCTAGAGTCTTGAAATTTTAGCTGTAGGTCCTCCTAGTCCCCGTGCAGATCGAGTTTGTGTCCGATAGTCGATAACTTGCCCCGTAATAGTAATCGATAAAAATCGATATCGAAACTTGACATGTAGCTTTTAGAATAGTATATATATACATATATCAAGTATCTTTCATTTTATTAGTAACCCAACTTGATTTGCGTATCTAATTAAGCCACAATTTAAATGCAATATTCATTTTGAGAATACACGAATATTTAATAGTACAATAAGATATACTACTGAAAATTTCATCAAGATCGGTTAAAAACACGAAAGAAAATGTGTTTTGGCCTGATAACACGTGCAGCAGCAAGCGCAAAGAATTCCTGTATGCATGTATACACACACATTCACGTGCGTCTCTTTTTAATTCTATCAACATCATTGCAATTGCGATTGTATTGTTTTCTGTGCTGCTATTTTCATTCCTTTTTTTCCCATTAAGACTTAATTAGTGGTGTGGCTATTGAGTAGAGGCGGCGGAAAGTAGCGCGGTCAGTGACGAGTTCGAACCCTGCCGAGGTAAATATTTGTTTTTTGGCTGGTGTGGCTGCTGCGTAGAGGCGGCAAGAGTAATGCGGTCAGTTGCGAGTTCGAAACCTGCCAAGGGAACTTTTTTTTTAAATTTATTTTTATAACTACTAAAGCAAACGAGCGCGTAACGCAAACTGCATTTGGTATGTATAAGAATAAGAGGGTTCAGGGTATCCCCTAGTCGGGAGCTCCCGACTAGAACCTCTTGTTTATTTTACTTTTTGACTTTTCTTAAAAATATTTATTGTTTTTTTTTTTTTTAAATATTCGTTTCTCTTTAATAATATGTTTACAATATAATAATCATTCCGGCGAATTTCCTACGATGGTCCTTCCTTTTTATGCTGGACAACAGCAGTGCAGCAGGTGACTGGGGCTTCTTGGTAACACTTTAGACGTGGTTCCCGGCGAACGGATGATACAGAAAGTCGGCGGTACGACCGGTGATAATTTAGTCAAACGAAGTATATATTATTCTCATCTTCACTAAATCGCACTCGCGCTGTGGCTCGTTTTGAGGCACTTTATCGAATTAATTTAATTTAAATTAACGTGGCGTAGCTCGTTTTGAGGTGCAAGAGTATCGCGACGCGTTATATTTTTTATTATCCCGGTCCCTGCTCGGGCGCCAATTATAAAATTTGTTCCTTGAGGTCTTTAAAAAAAGAACCGTTTATTAGTAGTGCTGCTTAAGAACTTCTTTACAATAATAAAAACAAATTATGTTAAGGCTAAAACTCCATTGTCGCTGCTGCCGTTGTTGTCGCTGTTTGTCGCTGTCGTTTCTGTAAGCTTTGTTGTTGTCGTCGTTTACGTTGAAGCTTTGCTAAGGTGTCCTTTTTCATGGTGCGCTCCCACGGATGGGCTGACGCTGACGCAGCGCACGTGGCAAAGGTGCATGCATTGGGGCCGCGATTATATGGGCGCGTGTGCATGCGTCTTTGGACGACTTCGTCTTTAACTTATGCAAGGAGCATAGTGAATCTAATAAATGCCGAGTTTGGTCACAATACAATGTAAAGTTGCGCAGGAGTGCGATTTTGTTTGGATACGGAACTTTCGAAGTGCTCACTAAAAATGGCAAGGCATTGAATTTTGTAACGTTGCCAAGGTCAGGTTGGGTTAGGTTAAAGTAAGTAGCTGTCGATGCAATCGCCACATTTGTGATACCGTGGATCTGCGACTTTTAAGAACCCTGTTAGCACCAGAAGGCGGTCCAGTTTAATTACTGGATGGATTTAGCGATTTTGCTCAGACTAACTAACCCTAGTTCCATTGAGTAATATATATACAGAGATGGCTTTTGGATCAGAAGCTATTTTTCAAAATACTTAATGCAAGCTTTCGAGGTTCCAAACTCAAATCGCACTTACAACACCCGGCTATCTACAGCTGCTCCTGCCAACAAGCAACGATCAAAACAAACGACTTGATCAAGAAAAAACACACAACAAATTTAGTCCTTGCTTCCCTTTTCGGTTTTGAGCTACAGCCTATGATCTAAGCTTCTGCACTCTTCTAACTCGTTGTTGTTGTTTCTAAGCACTTCTATGCCTATAATTCGCAAAGTCACAAAGTCGACATGACTTCTTCTTCTCCACTCGCTTTCAACTTGCAAGCAGCCCAAATGATTTTTACAATTTTCATTTTTGACCAGAAAAAACACTCTTTCTTTAAATAGGGAATTTGAACTATTGATCAGTGCTGTATCCAAAGACCACTAATCTTCTTATATATCAATTTTTATTCAATGGCAGAAAAAAATATAACTTCGTATTTGCTGTGCAACATTTTTTTACCACTACTATAAATAAGGGTATATCTATATGCCCCGACGCGCCAAATAATTTTTGTATGTCTGTTGCAACTCATACATTTTGGTGCAAATGTGTCTGCCAAGCCAAGGGAAGCATATGAATTTAAGAAGATTGCAACATTTGTGTGCGATCATTGCGTACAGCAAATTATAACATTTTATAAATAATTTACTTTAAAAGACCCTATTAATAAATTATTTAAATGAACGCAATAAAGATAGAAATATATTCTAAACAACACAAGAAATAAAATTCTATGAAATGTGACGTCATAATATATGATGTTTTTGAATGCCATGGCCTGTTGGCACTCGAATTTTCTACCTGATTTCGCCGAAACTCGGCTCTGCAACAACAACCTTAGAACTCAAATCGTGTTGTTGTTGTTTCTACGCGCTGCGTTGTAGCACTAACTATACAATGCATAGACATGTCAAACAGCGTTTTAATCGGATACCGATAAATCGTCAACGACTGTGCCCAGACAAAGTAAGACTGCTGAGAGTGGCAGCCGAACGCCGGCCTCGAAAGCCGAACGTTCAGTATTAAGCCGCATCTCGCTCAGCGCACAACGTCGCTGCGGCTGATGCTATTTCGTAATATATGTATGTTAGTTTCAGCCCAAATACATACATATGTGTGTATGCGTGTGCAGAGTGTGCCTCGCTCTCACTTATTGCTTTGCGCACTTTGTGTGCATCTCCTTCTCCCTGCATAGCTTCTCAAAAACCCCGCGATCTACAAATAAAAAAACCAACAACAAGCACGGTGGTATTATTTGTCACTTTTCTGTGCACTGAGCTTCCTATGTCCTTGAGAACTTGCTTCAACCTCATTGAGTAATAAATATACAGAGGAGGCTTTTGAATCAAAAGCTATTTTTCAAAAAATGATATTGAGTAATAAACAGATATACCTATTTATTACTCAATGCCTGAACCCATTGAAAATGGGTAAAAAGGGTATCACATAATTTGGTAAATAGTAAGAGCTAGCTCACAAAACTTGACATGTAGCTTTTAGAATAGTATACATAATATATATATATAGTATTCTTAATTTGGTATCTATCACCCCTTCCCCGCTACTACGACATAACAATAAATCAAGTAAATAAACCAATTTATATTGCCTACCCATGTAAGCCTCAATTTAAATGAAATTGACCTTTTAAGAATACACAAGTATTCCATAGCACAATAAGATCTACAGTTGAACGTTTCATCAAGATCGGTTAAGAAACACAGAAGTTATTAATGAAAACGTGTTTTGGATGGCCACGTGTTTGCGGCAGCAAGCGAAAATTGCAAGAATATCTGTACA